>CAESWR010000676.1:1108708-1127315 GCA_903171835.1 Mullus surmuletus | reverse complement strand
TTTTTTTTTTTGTTCTGCGGGACTGGGCCGTAATTTTGAGCGTAAAGCATGAAAAGTGGGGACAAATGAGCAGCGTTCCCTGATGGGACGGGCCACAAAGGAGCAGGGCCGGACCCCCGCGGGCAGCAATACTGAGACAAGTGTGTCCCACCGCACAAAAAGGACGCAAACGTTTGGAGGCCATATGGTTTTTGAAATTTCCTCACAATTTCAGACAATTTGATGGATTGAGTTAACCCTCCTTTTAAACAGTTTAAGTGAGTGCGAACAAAGGCCATAATGCCGACATAGACTCTCCCTTCATGAGGGCATCTGCGGCTATTAATGTCTGGCCCTTTTCTTTGCCTGGCGTTTGGAACAAGTCAATGAATTACAATGAAACTGCCCCCTTTTTTGTGAGCCGCTTGTCTTTCTCCGCTTTTAGCTCCCGGAATAATATGTTTGACTTCTGTCCAAGAAAGGTTTTTTTTTTTCTTTTCCTAAACAAGAAATGGATTTTTGTTGAAAGTGTTTTTAATGTTAAGTAGGCAGCCCATAAAGAGTTTGGACTGTGACATTTATGCCAAAGTCTGGTTAGGGAGCCCTTTGTTTGTTTTCTTCTCATCGCCTCTTTTTTTCTCCCCCCTTCTTCTTCTTCTTTCTCTCTCTTCACCCCCACTTCTGCCTCTTTATTTCTTTTGTCTTTAAGGGGTTTAATGAAGCTGAAAACATGGTGATGTGAGAAAAGAGAGAGTGTCCAGAACAGGAACTCAAAAGGCTGCCTCCCGTTTAACCCTCTTTGTTCAAAGAAATGATAAGTAGGCCTGTCTTCTCCTGAGCTGCTTCACAGTGTTTGCTTTTTTTCTTTTCCTACTTTTTTTTTTTAAAGTATATATATTTATATATATATATATATCTTTTATTGAGGAAAACCTGAATCACTTTATAGCCCTGGATGCACTCAATATGACTGAGGCCATTGTGAATTCTCTGTAGGCAAGTAATCAGCATAAAGGCTAATTAGTACTATAAAATATACGTATGTATAATTCACTTTTATTTAGAGCTTAAGTCACCCTTGATTTTAAACAACCTCATATTCTATTCTACCCTATTCTATTTTGTTCTATTCTATTCTATTCCATGACTTGCAAATAGGCCTATTTTTCAACACTGATCTGTTGTTAGGTTATTTGCATATATATTTACACTGGCACCCACATACACACATGCATAAAGTTAGGTGCTTGTGTGTGTGTGCGTGCGTGCATGTGTGTGCTCTGCAGCCCGTTCTGAATCAAGCATATTTATGAAGGGAGAGAGTGTTAAGGCAGGCTAAGTTTATGGATTTCACTTGTTTATTTTATGAGGGCTTGTCAGGCGGGCCCGGTGATAAGTAATACTACAGTCTGAGGGACCACTTCGTGGTAATTAATCTGGAGGTCTTAAGTGTATTTCAGTATTTCACTTCAAGATGGAAAAAATCACTACTTCAATCGTCCGGAAAATTGAAGTTTGATGCATGAGTCCCTACTGAAACAATAGTCCAGTCCTCTCTCTTTTCATCTCCTCCCCTTGCCTCCCTTTCATCTCTTACTCTCTCCCTCCCTTCTCTCTTTTATTTTATTATTTGCACCTTGTGGAAAAAAACAGTCTCAGGTGCGAGCGAAAATTAATATTTGAGATACTGGCCGGGTGACAGCACTGAAGACAAGCGTTCAGAAGAATGGATTAATTCAATATTGTTTGCAGTTGTTCCCCTTGGTGGCAGATTAACGACAAAATGAAAAGGCCTCAAATTCTTCATCAATTTATTTAAATAAGTGTATTATTATTATTATTATTATTTTTATTATTATTATTATTATTATTGAATAAGCATACAACGGGATCTGTAAATGACTTTATATTTGCCTGGAGTTAAATCACTCCATATATCTAAATGGAGCCGAATTGCAGAGTTTTAATCATAGCCTTCCTGTGGAGCCAGTTAATACTTCAAACTTCAATTTTACGGGCGATTGAACTAAGCATGTTTCTGACAGAATTGATGTATGTATTAATTTCCTTTAACTGTTGATTAATTAGGCTGCGCTGAAGGCTCAAATGGAACAGTTTGTTCGGAAATTTGCATATTAATCAAATTCTAGTTGATCATTCAAATAATCTGGGCTATGTGATTTGGGGATCTTGAGAATATACCAAGAGAAGCCAGTAAATATTGTACACTCTCTCAGTCTTTTATAAATACACGTTTGCTATCTGAAAATGAAGGACTCAGAAAGTCAGAGTGACTCTATGAGGCGTCTTTGAGATGATCCAATTGGATTAAGCAGAATCAGGTTTATTGCTAAAATAAAATGATAGATTGACATGATGACAAGCCAAAGGCAACCAAGTGAAATTGCTTATAAGTAAACAACTCTGCGAGAGAGAGGAGGAGATAAGAGGCTTCAGATGGACTATTGCTATATAGACATTTCCCCCAAAATAATAAGGAATAAGCAATGATGTTTATTTGAAAAAAATGTAAATAGGAAAAAAGAATAAACAATACACTGCCCCCTAGTCGATGGAAGTTAAGCTGCATCGGTGCTGCGTGGTGGCAGCTGAAATCTGTGCATTGGATGGAGTTAAGTGATGATAAACAACACAGCAGCAAGAGGAGAGCGATCTCCTCGTAGACGCTAAAACACAGCTAATTAGTTTTGTGGAGGTAACAACAAAGCGCTGATGTATTTGCAGTCTGAAGGTAGATCCAATAAACTACACAAATTATTTTGTTTGCATTTTGCTGCATCAAGGGGAACGCTAAAATCCCCAGTGAACATTAAAATAATTCCAGAAATCATTAGCAGCATACATTGTATCATATAATCTTTAAAGAAGACATTTATAAATTATAAAGATGTTGTGCATAGGCCAATAATGGATTATTTATATCTAAGTGTTTAAACATCTTAATGGCTTACTGTTAAAAACAATATTTCATACATTTAAATGATAAATAAAGTAATTTAAACCTTTGGTCTGTCTGATGCTTCACAGTCATCCGCACGCCCGCTGAATTTATCTCATGAAACACGTAGAAGCCCTGAGCAGCTCAGCGAATGATTTCACAGCTGACAAACTAATAACGACTGTGATGTGGATTTCTGCATTTCTTATTCAAACACTGGAACGAGGTCGAAAGGGCAAACTGCAGTCAGCTGTTAAGGGAGTGATGCAGTACAGAGACACCTGCTGGTAGTGCGGGTCATTGCACCCATGCACAGTGAGCAGGTAACTGGTGCACTATGATGGCTTCAACAGCTACCTTGATGATGACGACCAGCTCAAAATACAACCTGGTCAGTGATGAAACTTAAAACGTGCTTAGCATGTATTGAAAGTGTTATGCAGCATCTTCTGAAAGAAACCGAATGAATGATTTTACAGCATTTGTTAAGAAACTATTGCAAAAACAAAGTAACATTACAAAAAAATATTTTACAAAAAAAGTCAGTCCTCCATAGAAGGCTGGCAGTGGGAACAAAATGTAGATGTCCCCCCAAACTCCTCCGGTGTGGCCAGAAGAAAACGTCTCTGTGGAGTCTGTGTGTTTATCCCGAGACTCTGGCGTCTATCTGCCACATTGCAACAGCTGGAACCTCCTCGCCGGCGTGGGACTGCCGAGAAGTCCCCCTCTCCTCATCGCTGAAGGTAGTCGGTGAGGCGGCTGCTGTTTCCTCCTTCTGAACTGGACTGATGAACATTGTGGTTCTGGAAGTCCTCAGGCAGTCATCTGGGGAGCTGAGGCAGGTTCGGGGTTAAGTTCAGTTCCCCTCACCTCTGCGCGTGTTTCGATCCAGCCCGATAGTGAAGACAAAAATAAGTAACAAATCCAATATGCTCATCAGTTCTTGATGTCGCTGGTTCATGCAAGGTTCCCATCACTGATATGTGACTGCCCTCTTGTGGTGTGTTGTGCGAATAACCGGAAACCATGGCTCCGACAGGTAGTTTTCTGCCACTGATGAGTATAACACACAATTTCGTCATTGGTTTCCTGTGGCAACAATCACACCTGCATACCAGCTGTGTGATGGATAAATTACATGTGCAACACAGTGCAGCACAGACTTGACTGGAAGAATGTACAGATCCTCCTCCAAATTCCTCCGGTGGGGCCTGAGGAAGAAGCTGCCTCTGTGGAGTCTGTGAGGTCAGCTCCATCTGAGGACCAGAAAGCTGCTCTTTCATTGTCGGCGGCACAAGACTCGGCAGCTGGTTCATCCCCGCTGGTGTCTGAGGACCAAGAAGCAATACCCTCATCATCGCTGGAGGTGGCGTCGTCTCTGGGAGATGAAGTAGGGCGCTGAGTCCTCCTCCTCCTCCTCACTGGTGAACATCATGGCTCGGGAGGTGTTCAGGCTGACAAAGAGGTTTGGATCAAATTAATATATCAGTGGGTAAATAACAGAGGTGGGACCAAGTCATTGTTATACAAGTCCCAAGTCTCAAGTCAAGACATACAAGTCTCAAGTCCACAGTTTGAGTTTCGAGTCCTTTCGAATCTTTTTAGCAACAGAGTAAAAACATTAAACACAGATCACGAATGCTTTTAAAATCTTTATCACAAGAAATATTGCAAGAAAATTCTTCAAACACATTTGAAAAAACAGTGTAAGTAAAAACAAATGGATGCTTGGATGCATGCTGTCGGCTAAAAACAACATTGATTGGATGTTGTGCTGACAGTGCAGACACAGAAAGATGCAAATATACCGTATACACAAAGACAGAGAGGTTATGCGAGGTTTTGGGGAGAGTAGCAAGTCTTTTCAAGTCAAAAAGCGCAAGTCCAAGTGAAGTCACCAGTTATTGGTGTTAAAGTCCAAGTTGAGTTGCAAACCTCAAGCCTAAAGTCATCAAAATCAAGACTCGAGTCTGACTCAAGTCCAAGTCATGTGACTCAAGCTCCCACCTCTGGTAAATAATGCATCGGATAATCTAATTGGCTGTCTTCTCCACCGGCACTTTGAGAAAACAAATGGACACTTACTAATCACTGTAGTCTGGGTCCTGGGTCAGGTGGGCCATTCAGTGATGAAGAGCCCCAAGGGGGGTGATTCTCTCATCTGCACAAAGATACAGCATCCCTTTCATGAGATCGACAAAGGCCAAGCTGTCTAAGATGAACATCAGATGTGCTTTAAAGAGATTCAATCAGAGCAATCCACCAGTTGAGTCCAAGAAGATTGCGTATACGATACCCTTAGCCTCCATCCTGGACTGCAAACATCTTCGTTCGGGATGAAGAGGTATTTGGTGTAAATGCCATCGCAGAGCAGGGGGTCGTCCAGCCGGCCTAGGACCTCCACCATGCAACGCATCTGCACAGAGAACATGGACAGTCACATCAGTTGGAGCTCTACGTCATGTATTTGAAAACATTAACTTAGAAAACTTAGAAAACGTTGAAACTTAGAAAACTTAGAAAACGTTGAAACTTAGAAAAAACTCTGGGCCCGATACCAAAAGGCCAGGGTGCAGCTGAGCCCCGAGACATCTATCGCCTCACCGAGGAGGAGACCCTGCGTGACCTCTGGAGCTCTGAGAGGGAGGGCAAGAGTCAAAAACATGTTATGCTTCACCCTGAGGGGCTGGTCCTGCCTGTTGACAAACATCACGTTGGCCGGCTTGATATCCGTGTGCAGGACGCTGATCTCCTTCAGGGCGCCGAACGCCACCAGCAGCTGCACGGACACGACAAGAGATCACAAGTTCACGATTCCCCCAGTTCCCCTGTGTGTTGGTGCGCTGTGACCTCCTGGCCCAGTACTGAACACAAAAAAATGTGGTGGATAAAATATGTTTGTCTGCTCCTGGAGAAATAACCAACCACATTAGCTTCAACCACAGCAGATGTCAGGATTATTACACACTTGAGTCTATTTGACACTTTGCAGTAATACCCCATCACCAATATGGGACTGCCCTCTTGTGGCCCCGCATGCTAATAACCAACCCAAAACACTCATACTGGCTCCAACGGTTAGTTTGTGGTCATGAGACAGGAAGTACAACCATTTTTTTGTGTTCAGTACAGGGCAAGGAGTTCGCAGCACCAACCCCAACCTCCACGCACCAGCACACGGGGTAACTAAATCCTGAACTTGATCTCTTGTCGTGTCTGTGCAGCTGCTGGTGGTGTTGAGCGCCCTGAAGGAGATCGGCGTCCTGCACATGGACATCAAGCTGGACAACGTGATGTTTGTCAACAGGCAGGACCAGCCCCTCAGGGTGAAGCTGATAGACTTCGGTCTCGCCATTACACTATCCCAAGTCCGCACTGGCATGGTGCTTCAGCCAGTCGGGGTTCAGGTGGGTCCAGCTTGCACATCTCACGTCACTGTCTAGCGGATCTTTCAGCAGCACAACTTGTTTTTGATTTTTGTCCCCCCTCTCAGAGGGTCGCGTTGGGTCTCCCCCTCAGTGAGGTGATAGATATCTCGGGGTTCGGCTGCACCCTGGCCTTTCTGTACCGGGCTCAGAGCCTTTTCCAAGTGGGCTGTAACTATCTCATGCTAGGTTGCCTTGCTCAGACATGTATCCATTCGCAGGTGGGAAAAAAAACACGACGTAGAGCTCCAACTGATGTGACTGTCTATGTTCTCTGTGCAGATGCATTGTATGGTGGAGGTCCTGGGCCAGCTGGAAGACCACCTGCTATGTGATGGCATTTACACCAAGTACTTCTTGATCCCGAAATCACGATGTTTGCAATCCAGAATGGAGGCTAAGGGTGTTGTATATGTAATCTTCTTGGTCTTATATGGTGGATTGCTCTGATTGAATCTCTTTTAAAACATATCTGATGTTCATCTTTATCATTTAAACAACAGATGAATTTGCAGCTGCCACCAAGGTGAAGCCAAAGCAGTGGAGCAGTTACATCAACCTTACCAGCTGCCTAGTTGTAGATCACTCAATTTTGTTTCCTTCTCCAGCACTACCCAGAAAGCAAGTCCAGCTGAGGAGGATGAGGAGACCTCACTAGATGATCAAGCGCCTACTTCATCTCCTGGAGATGAAGCCACCTCCAGCAACGACCAGGGGATTGCTGCTTGCTCCTCAGACATCAGTGAGGATGAACCAGCTGCTGAGTCTTGCGCTGCCGCTGATGCAGAATAAGCTTCCTGGTCTGGAGCTGACCTCACAGACTCCACAAGGGCAGCTTCTTCTTCGGGCTACACCAGAGGAATTTGGAGGAGGATTTGCACATTCTTCCAGTCGTGTCTAGCTGCGCTGTGTAGCACAAGTATTTTGCTAACCATATCAGAATTTAGCATTTAAATCCAAGGTAATTGATCAGTTTTCACTCAGCTGTGTGATTCTACATGTTGGTCGAATTGGTCCTGATTCAAAATGTTTGCTTTCTTTCCCAGTGCCCAAATTCTTTCCCAGTGGCCTAATTTTTGAACAGGAGAGATCCTCCTACAAAGATCCTTGGGAACGAAGCTCGATTAAACCATGAAAAGAAGAGATAGGTATATGCTCGCACCATTGCCGCACCAGAAACTCTTACAGAAGAAACCACTGTCTTTCAACGAACTCCTCTCCATTACCCAGCTGGTATGCAGGTGTGATTGTTGCCACGGGAAACCAATGAGGTGATCGTGAGTAATATTCAACTACCTGTCGGAGCCACGAAGAGTATTTCCAGTTATTAGCACAACACACCACAAGAGGGCAGTCACAAATCAGTGATGGGAACACTGGATGAACCACCAACAATAAGAACAGATGAACATATTGGATTTGTTCGATATCGAGCTGGTCAGTCGAAACACTCACCCTCACCTATGCAAGCCTGCGCACGGGAAACTGAACTAAACCCCGAACCAGCCACAGCTCCTCAGATGAGGACTTCCAGAACCATGATGTCCATCAGTCCAGTTCAGGAGGAGGAGACAGCAGCAGCCTGACCAAGCAACCACCTCACTGACTACCTTCAGCGATGAGGAGGAGGTCACTTCTCCGCAGTCCCACAGCATTGAGGAGGAACGAGGGTGGAAGCCATGGTGCACAAGGGAATTTGGGTTTACAACAACCGTATGGCATCCAACACGGTGACACATTGTGAAGGAGCACCTCCACTCACCCTGTGTTGGAGTTCATTTGTGGGGATTGCTTCAGGAAAGTGGCTTAAGTCTTTTACTAGGAGAGACAGTGGCCATCAAGATCCTCAAGAAGGATGCTTGTTTGGTCCAGTGAGACACTGAGAGAGGTACATGTTTAGACTCTCACTGTGCAGACATGAATATATCCATATTACACCATAGAACCACCAGAAACTATTGATTTCCCTTTGTATTAACATGGCGTTATTTCTCCCCTTTAATCCCAAGTGGTCCATCCTGTAGAAGATCAGTGTCCTGGATCTTGACCGGTCGAACATGGTCAAGTTCCTGGAGAAGTTCCACAGCCAGGGCCACACCTGTCTGATTTTTGAAATGCTGGACAGGAGCTTCCAGGACATGCTCCAGGAAAGAGGGTGGGAGCCATGGTGCACAAGGGAATCAGGGTTTACAACAACCAAAAATCCTGCATGGGAGCAGAGGTCACTCCTGGGAGCCTGCAATTCTGCCTCCAGAGCTGGACACCGAGACCAGTACAGTGTGGCCAGAACAAAACTGAGGAAAGGAGTTAAAGCAGCTAAGATGGACCACAAAAGAAAGGCGGGAAGCCATTTGGCTCTGTCCAGTCTATATTGTTAATATTTGTAAGAGCTCTTTGAAAATATCAAGAGGAAAGCCCTCAATATTTACATATTCTATTTCACAGGGATTATCGTTCAATTGTTTGTTTTAACTATTTACATCAAAAACATATAAATTGTTAATACCTGTCTGTGATATCTTTTTCCCTGTATCTATAGTTCAGTATTATCCATCCAGACCAGACCAGACCAGTGTGGGCAGAGGAAACCTGAGGAAAGGAGTTAAAGCAGTTAGGATGGACCACAAAGGAAGGGCGGGAAGCCATTTGGCTATCAACAACCCAAGGCAGGTGTAGCAAACTAGGGGCCACACATTGGACGCAGTCAAGACTGATTCCACACTGGTGGAGGACCCGAACCCTTTCCAGTGTGCTGGGGTACTGCATCACAGTGTGGTTCGCTCGCAGCACAGCTGTAGACAGAGAAGCTCTGCAGGGCAAGTCAATAAGGTTGGTTCAGAAAATCATCTGCTTCCCCTTCAATGGAAGACAATTTCCATTGTCTTGGTAGGGCAAGGAAAACTCTCTGAATACTCGCACCCCCGCCATGGTCTCCTCAACCAACCATCCCATTACACCGCCGACATTGTCAAGAAGTCCAATATCACCAAAGTCAGATATAAAAGAACGATAACTTAGCATCTTGTTTGAAACTGGATGTTCAATTTTGTTCTTGTGACAAATTCCTTTTTCACATTCATATTGAAGGCTTTCTTTGCCTTCAATCTGAATAAATCATATCAGATGTCCTTTTAGATCAACATGGACTATGTTTGAAAGCATGACTGAAGTTTCAACTCTGCCACAGTAGAATTTTGTGATTTCTTTCTTTCTTTCTTTCCTTCTATCTTCAAAAAGATCCCAACACTGAATTGTTTGCAGGTGGTATCTTCAGTTTCCTTCCCCTCTGGTACTCTCTCTCGTGCGTGCTCCTCGACCTGTGCCCGCTACTTCCGGTCACTGCGCCGTGTGATGACGCCATCGAACACTCGGTGTCAAAACCATAAAACAAACTCGTTTTCATTGAAGTTTTTTTTAATTGGCTCGTAAAGTCGGGACCTTATCCAGTCAGAGAGACAATCTTAACACACGGCATACAAAACAACTGCGAATAAAACGTTTTTATTTTTTCATTACTATAAGAACAAAAACACCTGCTTCCGGTCGAGACGTAGACTGGTCACCGTGTCTTGTCAATAAATAATATTTACGCCACAGAATTATAAACCATATGGTGTTTATGAGTCATAAAGCGCTGATGCTGCGCAGCACTGCGCAGCATCAGCGCTCCTCAACACGGTCCGGTGTCGCAGGCGTGACGTCATCAATGTTGGCGGTATTTTGAAAAGGAAGCGTCTGTTGTCGTCCGCTTCGTGAAGAAAACAACACAAAGTTACAGATCATGGTAAGACTGGTGTTGTTTGGCTTTCGTTTGTGAGTCAGATAAATATACACCGTAAACTGTGCGATGTTTAACATTTATAACTTAAGCGAATGTCTTCAATTTGCTTTCTCAATCATTGTCAGCACTGTGTAGCTGCTAGCAAGGTGATGCAAACAACACATAATACTGAGTGTCTCTTTTTTCTATTCCTTGCATTTGTTATGTGTGTGCGTGTGTGTGTGTGTGTGTGTGTTTGTGTGTGTGTGTGTGTGTGTGTGTGTGTCTCCTGGAGAGCAGGCAGAGGTGGACCTGTCAGAGGCTGCACAGAACGAGCTGCTCAGCCTGTGTGAGGAGCAGTTTGCCGAGCTGGAAAAGGTTTTTCTCTTGTTTTTAACTTGGAAATGTCCTGTGACTTCAGTCCACCTTAAGTGTGTGCATGCGTGTGCGTGTTTGTGCGTGACTGGCTGTGTCCGTCTATATTACAGCTTCAGAATGAGATGGTTCGATCTGAGGCAGACACCTGTGAGGATCCACAAGCACAGGTCTGTTGATGTATTTTCGTTGTCTGATAGCTATGTTTTTTGTTCTTGAAATCTTCCTGTTTATCAAGATCCAAATTTGTATTAATGGTAGATTGAATTAAATTGACTTGCACCTCCAATATTTTTGTAATATCTTTATAGTCCACACAGAGAAGCAAACAAAATGATTTTAATGTAACTAAAAACTTATGTTTAAAGAGTTGAAAGGCCATAACAACCTGCTGGAATACCTTGCATGGATGGAAAATGGGTCACAAAGAAGTAAAACATGTTTAGATAGTTGTTTCTGTCGTTGCATTTTTAAAGATATGAGGGAAAACATAACAAATGCAACATTTTATTTATTGTATCTTTCTAAATCAGGCATCACACAGATTTCAGGTCGCAATACATAATTCATACTTCAGTCCCCACATGGCTCAGGGCATATCAAGTCAAAATTGAGTGTTAATAATTGATTTATTTGACATTATAATCAAACATCTTAATTTCTCTAGTCAGTAAACAGGCTAATGGCAACAGAGGCCGAGCTGAAGCAGTTGCTGACAGTTGAGCCTCAACGTAAGTAACAATTCTTTGAAAAATAATGTATAACCATTTTATAATCAAATATATGCTTAGCTGCTTACCTTAAAAAAATCAGTTTGGATAAACGGTTACATTGGCCGCACTAACGTCTTCCTTTAATATGGATACACTTATCCTAATAATTGATGTGGTGTTATTTTGTCCTTATTATTTGTGAGATGTTTACGTTTTTTTAATTTAATTGTTAGACTTGGATTTTACTCATTGCACAGTAATTAAATAGGTCTTTTAATTTCAAGCAGGAATGCCTACATCTATTGAGCCTGATGTTATCTTTCTCTGAAACCATGAATCTCACTGCTGTGAATGCTGCCGTTAGATCCCTTTCCAATCAGACATGATAACAGGGCTGTGTGAGTGCCATATTGGTCATTTAGGACTTTATCATGGGATGAGGTGCCACCAATGACTCATTTTTATGCATATTTGAACTGCTCCTTATGGGCAGGACAGCGATTTTACTGTCAGAAATACTTATGATGTTCTTAATGGAATGCATGTAGGCTAAGGTACTTATAATAATAACAATAAACTTGCAGAGTTTTTTTCCAGCATGTAAATACTTGACGTTGTTTGATTCTCATGATGTGTATTTCCCTCTGTGCAGTGCTGCCAACAAATTCCGAGGTGTTGCTCAAGGCAGGAAAAGAGGAGGTATGTTTATGTGTAAAATACACACTGAAGAATGTGACTTTCTGGGGTCCCATGGATACATTGTTCTTGTTTTCCACAGATGCTCAAGTTGTGCTCTGAACTCGAGATGGTTGTTTCTTGCTGTGAAGCCAAGAGAGACAAATTAAGAGAAACTAAAGAACTGTACGTGAATACTTCTTCGAGCATCATTCATCATTCTCTGCGTAGGTTTGAAAGTTTTGTGCGGATGGTTTTTTTTTCAGTGAACAAAAGTGGCTGGAGGAGAAAAAACAGATGCTCACCGCTGCCTCCGATCATGTTAATCGCCTCCAAATGGAAAAGGAGAAATTATCAGAGCACAGGTGAGTGTGATGGCACCATTACTCTGCACCAGAGAAATTCAAGACCTTTGGTAACTGTTGAAAAAAAAAAATCTAAATATGTGTGTCTTGACTTGCATTCCACAGTGTGTTGCAGGACACCAAAGTGAAAATCCAGAAAATGAAAGTCTACCAGGAGAGGCTGATGGAGTCTCTGGGAGACGTCCTGGAGCAGCATGTTCCTCACCCTCTAAATGACTCAAGCGTAAACAAGAAGAAGAAGGTACGGAAAACGTTTTTGCGCTGGGATCCAAAATCTGTGTTGTCACCCCCGAGGCCACACTGAGGAATGTTTCCTTTTTTTCCCACCAGAATATTCCAGAGGACATCAGTGAAGACCTGATTTCACTAAATGAAATTCTAGAGGTTGGTTTTGACACACTGCATAATCAGTTATGAATGTGAAATTAATTTTCCTTAATTTGCACAGTATTTTTAGACATCTTTTCATTCTGGTGAAATGTTCTGCTTCCATGAGGAATTCTTAAACTGTTGCTGTATTTTTAATTGCGCTTTTCTATCAATCATTTATAGTTATTGATGAACACATTACATTAATTATGCCCTGAAAAATAAATAACCTGATGTTAATTTGCAATGCTTCTCACAATAACTTCAGAATGAGAGGTGAGAATGTCTGTGTAACGCATACATTAGGAGTTTTTTTTGTGCAGTGTCTGCAGATGTCTAATAACTCCACACTCGCTCCTCTCTGTCCCCTGCAGCTGCTCATGAACCAGTTCCTGAACACACCACATGACCCTTATGTGACTATAGACTCCACTTTCTGGTCACCGTACGTGGAGATGCTGCTCCGCTATGGGATTGCAGTCAGACACCAGGAAAATAACTTCAAGATCCGCCTTGAAGCTTTTTGCTGAGGCAGTGGTGCATGAGGAACCTTAAGTACCACTTATCTGCCTGCATTTCTAATTTGGAGTCAGAGCGTGTGCGGCTATCATTGTGTATATCTGTGTTAACTGGTGTGAAGACTAACAGTGCTGGGAAATAAATGAGGCTCACTGTACATATCACAGTTGAAATGTGCATTATGAAATGAGTTACCGGTTTGTTAGTTTTTTTGGGCTTGCCTCTCCCAAGGACATGTTTTTTGTTTCAGTTTATTTGTACAATTGAGCAAAGACAACCCAAATCCTTTTTTCTTTTTTTTAAACATTGCAAGTCAAAAAATGTTCTGCTGTCCTTTTCGTAATAGGCATTGACAAATTTCTGGGCCCATAAGAATGAATGACTAAATTAAATGTGGGGGGAAAAGACGTTCAACTATTCTACCAGTGTGATGATATTCATGTGTAAAGGTTTATTCGGTCAGAACCTTTGATGTTTTTGAAACATTTAACAATTTCCTACTTTTATTCTTGTTGGTCTGTTGATGCAATTTTAATTTTTGCATCATCCGTGTGCCTTCCCAGCATCAAGACTGATTTCGACATAATGGAGTCTCTTCTGCCATTTTGTAGTTTTTGTTAAATTATGTACTATATACAAAATACATTTTGCTTTTATGTTTTAATTTAGATTGTGATTCAAAGAAGAACTGTATTATCATAAACATATTAAATACCATAAAAGACTAATGATGTTTTCATTTAAAAAACAAAATTCTTTTGAAACAGTAAACCTTCATTCATGCGAAACTTTGTGCGTTTGATGACGTCAAACCCGGTGTCCAATCCGTTGAGGTCGCCGCGTCAGCGATAGACTGGCCATAGATCTACAAACGTAGACAGCGCTTTGGTCGCTGCTGTTCCATGAAGCAGTGCGTTGACGCTGCGGCCATATTGCTCAGGAGGAGAACCGCCTCCGTACGTATGTGCATCCACAGAGGTCTTTCCACAATTTAAATGATCTGTGACCTTACATTTTCAAGGATTGACACAAATTCCGGGCATATATTTATGATACATGATACTTGATAATATTACATTTCTTGGATACTTGATAATATTAAATTTGTTGGGTTTTTAAACAAAAATACTACAATTTTATTTGTAGTCTGCTGCTTGGGGCGGGACAGAGGGTCTTTAATGCATTTGCCAATGCCTTTGATGTAATTCTGCAGTGAGCATTAGTATCTTGAAAGGCCTATGAAAAGAAATTGTCTATGAGGGACGCTGACGTGTAAAACGCAAGGTAGAAGGTAGACTATTTATCAGTATTATTAATACTTATATTATACTTTATTTCTATACTCTTATCTTAGTTTATTTTGCAGTACAGTTGATACCGTCACTACTGTTTATTTAATACTGCCTATTTATACATTTTTTCATAATGTATATACTGCATATTTGGACATTTTGTACATCTTTTACATTGGTGTATATTTCCATGTATATATCTTTACCTTTAGATTTATGTATATTGCTTAATAGGTTTAGGTTGTCATTGTCTCTGTGTGTAATGCTGCTGCTACGCAAACGTTTCCCAACTTGGGATCAATAAAGTATACCTATCTATCTATCTATCTAATCACTATTTATGCTTAGTATCTGAACTGGTTAAGATGTTCAGGCAAATAACCAAACACAACCATGTAAACATTTAATTTATTCTTCCTGTTACAAAATAAGTATTGGTATTCCCACCAACACACTCTGATATGAAGTCAATTTTGGTTGGAAATCGTAGTTCGAGCCCCTGAGCAAGATGGCGGCGGCTGCGACGCGCTCACCAGCCCCCCAACGCCGCATCTACGTGCACACATCTATGTAAAATTCCTGTGGGCGGAGAAGGGATTCCGGTTCCGGGTGTTTTCATATCCCACTCGGAGGCGTCCGCTCCCCTGATTATGATATTTTATCAGAAACTTGATTCGATTGCCGACTGATCACCGTAGTTGTTTTTTTAACCGAGGAGTCCCAGCCCACGCCGCGAACATGGCCACCCGCTCGGAGAGAGAGAAGGCCCAGAAACTCAACGAGCAGCACCAGGCCATCCTGTCCAAAATGCTGAGGGAGGAAGACAACAAGTACTGCGCCGACTGCGAGGCGAAAGGTGCAGCATTCACACTTCGGGGCTGTTTTAGGGGGGGCTGTTCTTCCCCCCCACACACACACGGGGGTCGCGCTTTCAGTCGGGGGTCGAGTGTTAGCATCGGTTAGCTCAGGGAAGCTAACTCCGCGCCGTGTCAGTGGCTGAGCCGAGTCAGCTGACGGCGTCCCTTTAAGCTAAACTAAGTGGCTAACCAGCGAGCTAACTTCTCTAAACCCCACATAAGCCCTCGGAGCGCCTCTTCCTCCCCGTGTTTACCTCCTCGGAGCGGCCGGACCGGTTCTCATGAGTCAGTGATCAGCTGGGCGGGACCTGCTCACCCGAATAACATGTTTGTGTGTTTGTGCTCAATCATCAGGTCCCAGATGGGCGTCCTGGAACCTGGGAGTGTTCATCTGCATCAGGTGTGCGGGCATCCACAGGAACCTGGGCGTGCACATATCCAGAGTCAAATCAGTCAATCTGGACCAATGGACCTCAGATCAGATCCAGGTGGGTTTTAGTGCCCCCCCACCCCCCCACACACACACACACTAACCCCCCCCAACATACACACAAAGTGCTCACAAGTAGGATTTCAGTGAGGTTTGAGCGCCTATCTGATCAGGATTCCTGATACGTGCACGGAACTGTACTTTAGTAATACTTCCCGTCATGTACTTCTACAGCACTCGTATATGACAATAGGGAAGCCATCAACAATGATTCTATTGTGCACCTGATATTAGCGGTACACCGATTACAATTTTCTGATCACCGACCACTGATCTTAATAAAGCCTGACCTGCTGATTCCGCTTTTGGCCGATACCGATTTTCTCAGAGCTGTCAGCATTCACCTTCAATGTTCCGATCTTATTTTGTTGAAAAACATTGAACAATATCCGTGAAACAATACAAGCTTGTTTGAATTGCACATACGGTAGTTGTCTCAAATATAAATGAAAAGTTCAGAGCATTGCTGTCCAAACTACTCAATTATATCATTTCCTTTAGTCTTTAATTTTTCACATTTCAAAAACAAAGAAAACTTGCGCAACAGGTTACACTGCAGACCTGTTTTGAGCCTCTTGCCTCTCATGACAGAGCAAAACGGGACAGTGGCTGACTTTTAGACCTTTGCTGCTGTGGATAAGATCGGGCTCATATGTAAGTGTCGGCTGATTGCCGATCCCCAAAATGAAGGAAATCGGCGCCGATCAGTGCATTCCAACCTGATGAAGTAAACAAACACTTTTTGCAGACTTGCCAGCGTCAGTTTAACGGCTTTATACTGCGTTTGTGACAGGTTTGGTGTTTACAGCCAAACAATCCGACAGCAAATAGTCAGCTTTAATCATTAACTACTGTTTGTTTAATATTGTTAACCCCTTGACTGCTCTCTGCGCCTCACACGAGCACACATGGGAGCGGATGGGACGGCGAGAGCTGAACTTTAGAGTTCAGCGACAGAAATGTGCATGTCTCTCCCGCCTGGCGTGCTAGACTTTCGCAGAGATGTGTGGAGAGATAGCCACAACATCCGCCCCAACATGCAAAACGCTCGTCGACTCCGGCGAGGTGCAGCTAGCGTTTGGAGTGTTGCTCTCTCTGCTAAAACGAGCAGGTGTGTGTTTGAGGCAGGTCGGGCCGGCCAGGCCCCGCCCTGCACCACACCACTACACAAATGGCTTCTTCTGCGTCAAAAACAAGAGTTGCCGGGGGAAAAGATAATGTGTGCACTGCCTAAATAAGCAGGAAATGCGCTCTCTTACTTCCTCCACGGCTGAGAGCCCGACTGGTTACGTCAGGTCTTATTTACCCTCTTGAATAATTTAGCTCCGGGCGGTTTAATCCCAGGTTTCGCTGCCCATCCCTAATAACCATCATGACATCACCAGGCTTTTGAGGCATTAAACAATGGCCTCCTCACAGGGATACTCATGTGTGCCCCCTTTTTTTAATATTCCACCCTTGTGTGTCTCAGAGTATACAGGACATGGGCAACACCAATGCCCGGCAGCTTTACGAGGCCAACCTTCCAGAGAACTTCAGAAGACCTCAGACAGACCAGTATCCTGCACTGTGATTCACGCACGCACACGCATGCACACACACGCGCACATACACACAGCGCTCTACCACTATCACTGTTTGCATTGTTGACGTGTGCGGCCTTAACTCCGACCTCAGAGCAGTGGAATTCTTCATCAGGGATAAATACGAGAAGAAGAAGTACTACAGCAAGAATGTGACCAATGGAAGCAGTGTATGTGTCATTTCGTTTGTTTTTATTTTAATTAATGTTTTTTGTAAAGTATTGACACACATTTGCCGGCGACCGAGCCATCTTTCCTGTGCACTCAATTCCCACGTCTGTTTCCTTTTGTCAGCCAAAAGACAGCAAGAAAGAGAAGGAGACGGACAGAGGGAGCAAGGTGTCATCTTACACCAAGGTGAGCGTAGCGCTCTCATCTTCCCTCGCTCCCGTGGTTTTCTCTCACTCCCTCTTGCTCACGTAATTTCTGTGTGTTTACAGAGCGAGGAGTCCAGGCCAGTTCCCAAAATCAGCCCTGCTAAGACCACAGAGCCCTCCGTGAACCTACTAGGCCTTGGTGAGTGTCACCGCTGCTCATATCTCTGCAAAACATCAGTACTTGTTGGCATTTAAATGTCATAACACACCTGCAGCTTTATATTCAAACTGGTTGTTTTGAGTTTGTGCAGTTCTCTTTGTAGATATATTTCCTTTTTAATTCATATGAATAAATGTTGGATATTTTTGGCTTCCTCTGTTTGGCTGATATTCATCCACTTTAAAAAAAAAAAAAAAAAAAGATTTAACTGACTAGAAGAACACCATGTTTTCTCTCCCGGCTTGTTGGCACTCAAAATACACATTTTGTACCATCATGTGTGTAAACTGGCATATTTTGACTTGTTTTTGATACGGAAAAAAAAATGTTTTAAGCGGTTAATGCAGATAAACAGCGTTGTCGTGCCTTCCAGCTCATCTTTCCTAATCAAGCTCATCTCACACAAAGGGGATCACAGGCGGCTGTTAGGCTCCGTAACAGTAATTTTGATTGATCCGGGTCGGCCCCATGTTTGTCTTGCAGCGTCCCATTTTTCACCACAGAGCTAACAGCTAACAGACGCCCACGCGTATCGATCAAACAGCAGATTGGAACATCGTCTGTTTGAAGGCCTGTCTGTGTTATGCTTTCAGTGGCACAACTGAGACTGTGTGTGTGTGTGTGTGTATGTGTGTGTGTGTGTGTGTGCCTGGCGACACTGTGCCGTCTTTACCAAAGCTGTAATAAAGTTTTCTGTTCTGTTTTTTTT
>CAESWR010000676.1:1037080-1051669 GCA_903171835.1 Mullus surmuletus | reverse complement strand
AAAAGAGGGATCCATTATCAATGGACAAATGCAGACCAGTCATGTAGTCGTCTCTGCAGACTGTAGGAAGCTAATTATTCTCCGAGATATAACAAAATGCATGCTTAACAATGATCTTAGAGGTTGTGTTTTAATATATAACAATATAAATGAGTGATTGAGGCAAAAAAGAAGGTTTATGTGAGGTACCTTGAGCATCATTAGGATGGATGAAGCATTTTCCACCAAACATGAAGCTGAAAAGACATCTTGACTTTGTTTGCTCCACATCTATAGCGTAAATGTTGAGTAGAAGTACTCACGAGGCACTTAAGACACCTTAATGTGCTTATTCATGAGTTCTGAATGTACGCATTTATGAATGAATGGACTTATCTCCAGACGGAGAACAACCCATAAGTTCCACAAACAGAGCTTTGCATTCTCCTGAGTGCAGAGCTCCATAGAATATTTTGTCTGAAATGCTCCTTACGCTCCCACGTGTGAAATTTCCTGAGAAATTCCCCTGCCACCTCACACTTCAGTTCCATGGAAATCAGCTGGTTTTGCGCAATCCCTCTCAACATTCACACCGAAATGTGAGATTTTAAATGGATCTCTCAACAGGTTTTCCTTGGTCAATGTTATGCCCTGCGGGCCTTTGGAAAAACTGTCTCTTTAAGTAATCCAGCAGACACACACACACACACACGCACACGCACAGGGACGCATCCCCTCTCTGCATATTACAACATGATTAGTTTTACTTACTCATGATGCTAAATGAGAGAAAGGTGCATTTCAGATGTTGCCCTGCAACCAAACATTTGGCATTCGCACCCGTCCTCAGACAGTTACTTAAATGTAATATATTGAACAACAAATCTTCAATCAATGCATACTTGTTTAGATTATGATGATCTGCTTTGTTACATTTTAAAGCGACTTTGAATATTACTCTGCCTGAAGAAAGTAAATTGAAGGACTGCTGCTGCATATCACGAACAAAGACCACAGTAGTTCCAAGTCCATTAGCCCTTGGCGGGGGAACGCCCCTCTTGATCTGAGTGACACAAATCAAGGTGAGGGATGCTGCAATGCCAAGGGAGAGGTTTTAAGGTTTGGGGTGGGAGCTAAATCCGGGCCAGCTTCCATTAACTGCTGGCCTAATACCGTTTCTGTGGACGAACATTGCTGACTTAGGAATGCTGATGACGTCTATTACGGCCTGGGGATCAGACAGGAAGGGATGAGCACCAAGAAGGAGATTCACATTCATCCCCTATTGATCTCTATTGTTATCGCGGTTGGAGGCTCAACGGGATTGACGGGGGCTCAAAATTGTTTCAGAGAGACGGAAATACCTGCCAGGGTGCAAAATGTGTGGACAGGTTCATGTCTCCAGTCATGGTGCTATGGGGGAAAAAAAAACAAACTTGCAAAGTACTTAATTAAGCTTTAGATGTTTGAATAACTATGAGATTTGTTTCTGATTAAAAATCAAAGCTGGATTTTTGCCTAAAGATGATGGCAATATAATGCACTCATAAAGACTCTTAATGTCCATCACATGCAAACCCTGAAAGATGTACCCGATTGTATCTAATTTATTCTTCTATATTAGGGCTGTCTCAATATAAAAGGTATTGACTGTAATCGTGGTACCAAAAAAATGAAATTCAATATTGTGTTAAAAATGTGCAAATGATATCGTGTAAATAATCCAGTGCCACTTGAAAACAGCCCATCTTTTGTATGCTATTGTACGTTACTGTTTTCATACTGTCGTTATACCACCTTAGACAGGTATTTTGATTGTAATTAATCTGCCAAAAGAGAAAAAAAAAACAGAAAGTTGAAGATCAATTTCATTGATTGTACCATTATTTGATTTTTGTTAATATCGTTATTGTGACATTTTTTGCCCACGATAATCGTGAAGTGAAAACCCGATATCGTGACAGCCCTATTTTATATAATCATTTGTCCAGAACGTCCTCATTTTTTGGAGTGGTGCCCGTGACGCAGTACCCTAGCGGGTGGCAGCCACACACCCCCTAAAACAAAGAATGCCTGACAGAGGAGGAATAGAGGAGAGCTGCCTTCCTTCCTTCTTTCCGTCAAACAATCAGTTCAATCACCAACCTAAGATTAGATCTGATAGCGAATCTTTCATCACGCCTTGCTCCAAGAAAACTGGTAAGAGGGTGGAAAATCTTTCAAATAATGTTAAGAGAGAACATCCGGAAATATAATAGCAAGGCAGCTGCCATCACTGGGCTGAAACTGGGTCAGCGGCATAAACGGTGCACCTGCAGAACTCTCAGCAGTCATTGGGAACATTTAGAACTGCTCCGTTTGAAGAATGCATTCAGCTAATGTCACAAATTTTTGTTAATTGCTTTTTCCGGTAATAAAAATGGAAACAGTACTTTTATAGCATAAAAGCAGCTCAAAAAGGAAACAGTATAACAATTCTCTCAATGTGAGGGCAAAACCGATGCAAAAACAAGGACACACATGGATGCAAATAAAAACAGTACACTTTTATGTGTCAGGAGCCTGATTACACTGCAGCATTGTGTGTGTGTGTGGTGTGTGTGGTGTGCGTGTGTGTGTGTGTGTATACATGCAAATACGCCTACGGGCTCAGTGACCTTCATCGTGTTGTATGCCAACACACAAGCTGAAGGTACTTACAAACTGCATAGGAGCACTTTTAAACGATGAACTGCAGGAGTCTTACAACCACAAAACAACCCTTTAATTAATTTTGCCGATATTGGCGGTTGCACAATGAAGCCACACTGACGTCATCACCCTCCACTCTGAAGCACACACTGTTCACTATTAAGTATTTAAGCCCTTAGATAACACGGTGCTCGACAACATACAGAGTGAAATGTACGACTACATATCCTGTCCAGCGGAAAAATCCAATACATAAATGAAGGAATAAACGAATCTGCTGGACGCAAACATGCCTTCTCACACTTGCATCGTTCTCTCCTCTGAGATCTATTTCATCATGCCGGCCTGACCTCACCTTGCGTCACCTCCCTGCAGAGGTTGTTGCCGTTCTTGTTGTTGTTGTTATTATTATTGCTGTTGTGACACATCTTTTCCTCCTGCACCGCCTGCCCCACGAGGCCAGAGGAGCCCCTGTCCTCCTCCTCCTCCTCAGACGCCGAAGAGCTCCACACCTCCATGGTGGCCAGAGAAAAACTGCCCTGCTCCTCTCCAGCCATCAGTTAAATCCCACTGATTCTACTGCTTGCAGGCTGCGCTGTAACACACCATCAGCCTCTCAGGCATCGTGCTGCCGCTTCAGCCGTCTGTGTGCAAATCAGCATCCGCCGGCGAGACCAGAGTGGGTATATGCACCTAAGTGTGCGTGTGCGTGTGTGTGTGAATCTGAGCCGCTCTGTGTTAATATATAATCCCTCGGCCAGAAAGGTCCATCTGTCGTCATGCCTGCCTTCGTTCACCTGGCCACGTTGGACTACCGGGTAAGAAAAGAGGGGGAGCGAGAGAAGGAGGCTGTGAAGGAGGAGGGAGAACCTAATCCGATCACATGAGAAGCAAATATTGTTCAAAGAGACAAAGATGAAAAACCCAGCGTTGTTTGTCCGTGATTGAAAAGGATATTCGGGACTGGAAAGACGCCACGGTTTGAAAAGATGCTCCACTAAAGCCGTTCACCCCTGTGACAAGAGACAGATGGTAGGGTCCGCCCATGCTCTTATTCCCCCCACTCAGACGTAATACCCCGTGTGATGCAGAGGGGATCTGCGTAACACTGGTGCAGACAAAGCCACGCCCACTCCGTGCGGTTCTGATGTATGCAATGGAGGGAACACAGTGTGAGATTACAGGATCTTAGTCTGGGTCCGGAGAAATGTGTATGTTCTTTTTTTCAGGTTTTCTTCATATTCAAACATATTTCTCAAAAGGAAATGGCAGGATAATCATTTTATGTAACTGATTGTTTATTATTTAACAACATGTGTTTTGTATCAAAGTCAGGTTAAACAAATCTAACACATTCTGTTGATGCACACTATTTAAATCAATGACACCGTAATCGTATTTACAATGTTCTGTCCGTTGCCTGCCCTTGAAGCTGAGCTCTCAGACACGGCGCTTTATTCCAATCAAATATTAACAGTCTCATTTATTTTTCACACGCCCGCCGACTCTTCCGGGTCAAAAGGCTCACGCAATGAGATGGTGAAGATGCAATGTTGGCCCTTGAGGGGATTCTCATTTTCTTGTGCTGGGAGGCTTTGAAAGTCTCTGTTGATCCTGGCGTAATAAAACCTTTCAAGATAGTAAATACAACTGACGGGTTAAGGAAATAGAAGTCTGCCCGAGAGTGAATTTTATCAACCACTAGATGATAAAAATAGGAGGTGATTTGACTACAATAACAAGCACCTGCTCTCTGAGTAAAGGTTCTTGTTAATAATTTTGAAATTCAATAGAACAGTTCAAGGACGCTCAGGCTGAGTGTGTAATGTGTTTACCTGCACCACATTAGCAGCACCAATGTCCCCAAAGAGAAAGCTGATATCGCTGGTCAGGTTTTGACAGAAGGACAAACCAAGAAGGTCACCAGCCTCTTTATTTGGTTTGAAAAACGCAAAAAACGTGGGCTTTTATGTCTCATCATTTATCATCAACATTTATCAAAGGTGAGACCTGTTACTAAATCCAAAAACATGGTTGCTTTAACACTGAAAATACAAGTTCAGCCATTTCTCATTAATTAAGTTACGGGTTAGTGGTTTTCTAAAACATCTAATCCATTAAGGTGTGGCCACAAATTTCCTTGGAAAGGTTTCTGGAAATGCCGGTTGTGCCTTTGCCATTCAGTGTGTTTTCCCTTTTTTGCAGGGTGGGGGGGTTGGGGGTCACTTCATCATCATGAACATTCACCTAAATAAAGATTCTACATGATCTGATCTCTTCCCACCAAAACACTTACTACATCGTCCTGTGTGCAAATACAGAGACTGAACTAAGGGTAAGTAGTAATGGTCGATACGTTTTGTACGCGTAGTGAATCAAAGGGGAGTCTGAACAATGGCAGCTGTCAGAGAATTATTTGGACTGCTTTCAAAAACGTTTAAAGAGGGAGGGTGTGACGATGTGACAAACAACACAAAGACATTAAGCATTAGTGAGGAGGTTACTTCTCCTTTCAAAAGGCTGCACTCAGCAACACAACGAGTTATTCCGTAGAGATGCCGGAGACTGATAGATAATCATTAATCACTTTACATTTTTGACAGTCTGAAAACAAAGCTTTGGTGATGAACATTTCAATAAATAAACCGCATGTGTAAAATAAGTGAAGGAGTGGGAGGAGGATACGGGATGTACTTAAGTTCAGAACACTAAACTCAAACAACACCATATGCCACCAGATGCATCGTACACTGCCGCATGGTGCGGTCTTCAAGGATCAGGCCACTTTGGTCCTGATGGCACTGTGAGGCTTGGTGTCTCCTGGGTTCAGTCCACCCAGCACTATGGGATCACCATATAATCTCATGAATGGCTATCCCTAAAAAACGAGGTCAGCGGGAGTACAGGACATCTGAGATCTGAGAAACATTCTCAATGAGTACAGATTGAGATGGAGATAGTTGTCCAAGAGGGAAATTAAATATCCTTAAAATATGAGCATGCACTGATTTGAGAACATTAGTTTTTGGCCAGTGTTTAACACAGGTATTTCTTCCAACAGACTTCAAACTTCAAATTTAATTGAATCGAAAAACAGGAAATAAATTACTCCAAATTAAGTAAAGAGTGAGTATTACAAACTTTGCTTTGGAGGACTCATTGCCATAACCAACTGCAGAAACTACTGAACACTCTCAATATCAAAACTGGTTTAAGGGTCATCAGGGCCGTGTCATAATAACCGTTTGATTTAATTCTAATTATTTTCTTGACTGTAGAAAGCCAAAATTGAAAAAATCAATTATTGTCCCGCCAGACGTCACTAAGATATTCACAATTACAACCCTTCTCTCAAATGGACTCAACGCCATGGGAAATTTTTCATGGAAAATTCAACTATCCCAATAAATTACAATTGGTCATTTATACACTTCGTTAAAAAAATCTCAATTTCTAAAACCCACACCCCCCCTTAAGCGCACACGTCTAGACAACCTCTGCATCCAATTACGAGCCCTTTCAGAGTTCCTGCACACAAGCAACACGCCAAAAACAAAGTCAAGATGTCAGAATGGATCTCCAGTGGAAACTGCTTAGGAAGGCCAGGTGACACCGGGTTAAGCAGCTTGTTGACATTTGACATGTGCGGTAGTGTGTGTGTTTGTGTGTGTGTGTGTGTGGAAGTGTGTGTGGAAGTGTGTGGAAGTGTGGGGGGCAGAGATTAACTCCAACACATTTTGGGTCATTGGCACACAACACACAAAAGGTACAAATCAGGATGGGAGTTTCTGAAGCTATTAGACTTGATTTGAGACAGATTTGAGAAATGTGGACGGTGTGCTCAACAGCTGTTCAGTTCCCTTCAGCTGTCTTCCTTCAGCTTTATTGCTAATTTAAACTTATTTTCTAACTTTGCAGTCTGTAACATCTCTTATAAGACAGATGTCATGATGCACAAACACAGTTGGATATAAATACAGCAGGTTAAAAACATCCAAGAAGCCAAAAACTGTTATCAATATTGCGCTGCAATTGATATATATGTGAATTAGCAAATGCTCACACGGTCACCATTTGCGCGCTTCAATGTTTTGAATGCCCACCTGTTGCCACGCTATCAACAGGATTGCTGTGTCTCAGCATCTTTCGCAATTTTACTTGAAAGTAAAACAAGCAAAGATGCTAGTGACCACCTTCCCACTCTTACCTTCTACTGTACTCTCTGCCAAGACACATTGCTCACTGCAAATAATGGATTCTACTAACAGCCACATGATTTGTTTCCCATGCATTGGGCTGTATTTCGGCAGCCCACCAACCCGCGTAAATTATGATCTACACAGTTTTTTTAAATGCTTTGAGTGATTTGTTTACATATGGGATTTGGTTTGACAAGTTTGCTATTTGACCGCCACCATTCGGTGGGAAACCGTGATGTGTACTTGTGAGACGGGGATGAACGCGGGACTTACAAAAGTACTTGAAGGTCTCGGCGATCTGCTCGTGCGTGAGTCCCAGAGCGACCTCCGGAGGCAGCAGCGGGGTGTGCAGCCAGTCGTCATTGTCATAACCAAACACGGAGTCTGCTCGGAGTGTGTAGTTGGGCTGACCCTCTGACAGGAGGCTCACGATCTCCAACTCTGGCAGGTCTGAGCAAAGGTCTGAGCCGTGGCGTGTGTTTACATGTGCAGATTGGATGCGGGTGTTGGTGTGTGTGTGTGTGTGTGTGTGTGTGTGTGTGTGTGTGTGTGTGTGTGTGTGTGTGTGTGTGTGTGTGTGTGTGTGTGTGAGGAAAGAGAGAGAACAGAGCACTTTAGAACATCTTGGCACACAGTATAATCTGTGAATAAGTAGTTTATATTTGAATGAAAAACGTACAATTTCTTTTTGAATTTGTATCTGTTAGATAATTATGACTTTGCGTACCTGTTAGAGTCGATGCATCTTGGCAGTGTGGGCCCTGGTTCCTGAGGTTCCCCAGTGAGGCAAGATGAGGACTTTGGGGGTCCGTGCCCAGGACCCCCGTTGCCTCCCCCTGCCCCTCATGGAGGGAGGAGGCTGGCTGGGAGTCCAGGTGGGCCTGAGGGGGCCAGGGGGGAGGAGAAAGAGGAGCAGGAGGAGACGAGGAGGAGGGAGGGGAGGGAGGAGAGGCAGGGTAGGACAGCGTGACAGGCGCTGGAGGGTTCAGGGTGAAGGGAGGCCCGGCAGTGCTCGGTCCCCTGTGGAGATGAGGCCCCCTGGTGGCTCAGGGAGAAGGTGCAGGCGTGTGCTGCATCGGGCTGTGATTGGTGTCAAAGGCGGTGGCTATAAAAATGAAAGTACAAAGAAGAAGAGGAGAGAGAAGAAAAGACGGTTTTAAAAAAGGTCGATAGGCTTGATATTTGCTCAATTAATAAAGATTTCCTCCTAGGGATTTATTCATTTTTCAGACTTGAACTCTGCCAAAGCTTTCACAGTAAACAAAAGCCCTGCCTACTGTCAGCGTTTCAGGTCAAACAGATAGAGTTACCAGAGCCCGAGGCTACACAGATCAGCTGCCGACACCTACAGGGATATGCTTTTCATATGGAACCATTAACACCAGCAGCTACGACCAGCAAGAGACGAATGTCTGTGACGATTAGAGCAAAATGGTTGGTGAAGCCACTGACCTGTGACTGACACTGACCAACCACATTTATGTTACAGATGCCTCCTGCTTGACATGTTAATCAATTGGGAGAAAAAACTTGCAACACTAAAAATAAATATAATGTGCAACATGAACATGCAGTTTTGTGTAATTTGCACTAAAATATACTGAATAGATGTTTCCACTTGATATTGTTTTTACCTGCTCTTTTTCTTCCAATCAACACTAACATCCACTTCTTTATAAAGTCTTATTTATCTATTCTTTTACAAATGTATTACTTTATCCATTTATATTATTTCATTTATTCCAAACTCGGATTCCTCTTATTTTATATCTCAGTCCTCTGGTCTGCCTGTGGCCTCATAATGTTGTGTCCGTTTACTGCTCATGATTTTATAGTGTTAATTATCCGTTAAAGTTGCTGTATGAACAAAAAAAAAATGACTGTTGGTATACAAAATTGTCAGGGATAGAGGTCAAGCTATAATTTATCAATGCAAGATAAAAGATCTTGTGTCTCAATAATACATGAAAGACTTTGTGCTTCACTCCAGGAATAAAAGGACATTTGATACCTTGGTCTAGATATTGCAGTCAATAAACTGCACCAGCCAAGAGGGCAAAGGGTTAGGCTCATGCACATAGTCAGACGTGCAGCTGCGCACACTCCATAACACACACACACACCTAACGACACCAGTGTCACTATTGGAAGCTCTTAATTTCCCTTTGCCCTAGCCAAGGCCTGCAGTCCATCTCATCAGCTGAGTGTGTTGGTTGGTGGCCAGCGCTCCCTCATCAATCCTCTCCGCCCTCTCTTGGAGATGTCAGCAGAGTCACATCACATGCACACACTTAAGCTTTTATATTATTACACCCACCGCTCACCTCACCTCACCCCCCTCCCCCCCAACCCCTACCCCCTACTCCATCAGGGCTACCGTTTCTGGCAGTAACTCATGATGCGAGTTGGAAGCTGCTCGCTGTCACGCAGTAATACTCTGTTGTTGTTGACACTGTGTGCATAAAAACACTGCAATTTCACTCACTGCAAAAACAAAAGCACTCAATGAAAGAAAGAGACAGAGAGAGTGAGAGAGAGAGAGAGAGAGAGATGCCCAAGCTTTTCACACAAGCACTCTGTCAGTTCCAATTTGGCCAGCAGTGAAGAACGTTGCTGGTTTGTTAAACATGCAGCCAAGCGAGACCCCGTCAGCACCTTTGGGGTGACACAGTGGTTATTAGCCATCTTCTTCTCTTTTGTATCATCTTTTGTTTTTTTAACTGCGGTGGACTGGATCCCAGAGGAATCAGCTGGGACATAATTCAGACAGAAACAGAATGGCCCATCAGAGGAGATTAGCTTCTGTGTGCCCTGAAACAGACTTAAAATGCCTTTAGGGATTTTGAAATGTGTACTATAACCAGAATCAATGGACAGATAGAAAAACATCTCCGACATCATGTGAGCTGCTGCCCCCCAGGCAGCGCAACCACTCGGGCCGGCCCGGGTCTGACCTCGGAGCTGAACGCAAAGAAAACTCCACACTGGCACTCTGAGCAAACAATGCCCTTCCAGGAGGGTGTGTACGTGAGCAGAGGCACACAGGGTTGAAAGGCAGCTCAGCGGAGGGGAGGAGACAAGAGGGGACAGAAGAGGGGGGGGCTCTGCTGAGGGGTGTCTTGTGGGGTATTGGGTGTTTTGGAGGGAGGAGAAGGCGGGGGGAAAGACTCCTTGTTGACACTTTCTATTCACCAGGTCGCCAGGATATTGAATTATTCACATTCTGCAAATGAGCCAAAACTGCACGGGAGGATTTGTGGTACTCTTCTGTGAGGGTAGTGGCGGGTAGTGGCGGGGGGGGCAGAAAAAAGTTTGCTAACAGTTGTTTTAACTGCAGAAAAACTATTGAAGAATTAACGTTACAAGCAAAACATAAGAATGTACAGTATCTTTTCAAATTTGACAAGTACAAATCACCACAATAAGCAATAAGCAATAAGCTAGTAATTTATGACCTACAATGCATAACACGAAATAATATTTTCCACGACAAACATGTTGACTGTACATCCATGCTACTATTTACAAAACAAGTCCTGACCAAAGTCACGTTTTAGAAAGTGCATCCGCGGCCTCATTAAGTTGCTAAGAGGAGCTGCTGCACAAACTGTATATGTGAACTTTGGACTGCGACCAGCGAGTTCTTTACCAATTCACATTTGATGCAAATCTACATAAGCGCCTCCTGGCTTCAGTTCTGCACTCGGTGCACAAACTTGTATCAATCTTCTCATCTGACCACACAAAAGCACAACGGCTCACTGCGCTAAATGTTGACCTGAATCTTCAAAACGATGTAGACTGACCATGCTGGCTTTCTGTAACATCAGCCACTGCAGAAGAGTGCTGATACATTTAATTTCTATGGATTCGGGAGAATAAAGCGCAGTTAAAAAGACCAAATCCAAGTGCAGCAGCAGGTAGTAACAAGCCACGCTTTACAGGGCAGCGCCAAACATCATTAAATGTATTGATGTTTACTTCCTCAAGAATAGCTGGGAGTTTCTTAGTTGACAGAAGCGTGAACAAAGGCTTTACATTCTTTTAACCACCTGGGAGCACATACTGGTTAAATTATAGAATGCATCGGACTATAAAATGTACTGTGTACGCCTCCAGATAATGGAAGCCTGGTATTACAGACTTTTACATCCTTGAGTACAAGTTTCATAACAACAAATCAGCAGATCATTGAAATTGAGCCCCAACTCATCATCTGAATAAACTCATATCACCCGATTTGTCTGGAAAACCCCGAAATCTCATGCGCTCATACGTCAGTTCACCATCTGACTTCAAGTCTACACTTCCAAGTCATATTTCCAGCATCTGCTTTACAGAGTTAAACACTCGCACACACACTCTGCCTCTCAAGACATTTATAGATCAATCAGACAGCTTTAGAGTGTAATATGGGTTTCAAACTGCCAACAGATGCAATATTCTACTGCTTAAGTTACTTCTCCAGCAGCACTTACACACGCTAAATGTTTCTTCATGACTATGCAAATAAGGCTGCAAAAACAGCATTATGCAATTATACAAACTATTATACATTATACAAACTAGTCAGACTCCAGGACCCAGAACTGCCTCATGACAAAAGATGACATTGAAAAACACCATAAATCAAAGCGACTCAGAATCACAGAGGCTTTCTGTTATTCAGTCCAAAGCCAGAAACTCACCATCCATGTGACAGCTGTCATCTTAAACACACAAAATGACATCATGTGCTCATTACTGTGATTGGAAGCTGTTGTACACAACAACAAGATTTGTTTGATTAACCATTTACAAACAACTGTTTCTTTGCCACGCATCTGGTTGATGAGTTATTGTTGAATATCAATCATTAAAGGAGACTAACAGACGTTTCACATAAGACTCTGACAATTCCTTTATGACCATGGCTGACCTCATACTGCACATCTATAAATATATATTAGATTTCCTGTAAAGTGAGATTATTGCAGATATCGGTCAAGCTTTTGTGAATGTATTTTTCATACAGTATTTATCAGGTACAAGTCAGCACAACGCAAACACAAAGCCTGGATCGCAACAAAAGAAGGGATAAGATGACGGACCACAGAGCAAATACGAAGCGTTGACAAATTAAGGTGAACAGGAAAGCCAAAAAGATGTCACACTTTATTTGTAACCGTTGACGAAGGGCTGAAACTAAAGGTCGTCTTCATCTCGTTTCAGAACTACCAAACTATTTAATACTGAAAAATTAGCTGAGAAATAAAGAAGACTGCACAATTCATCTGAAAATCATCCACCAGTCCAGTATCTCTACTACTAGATTTGTATCCATTTTTAAAACCATTTCAAAGTCGTAGCAGCCAATATTTTCGCATTTAACCATTGTATGCCACCACTGTATCTGATTATTCATACCATTTCTGTGGTATTACAGTGTTTGATTATTAGGAGAAGAATAAAAACTGACACTGAAATAAGAGGGAAAAAAAGTAGAAACAGAGCATGGGAAACAACAGACCGCTGTCGTGGGGAACCTAAATGTGAGCAAAGAATGTCACCCTGACAACTGGGGGAGCTATATCTGGACCACAACTCCACGTGAAATCAAAGTGGCGAGAAAAAAGCTAAATAGCAATTACTCATTAGCCAAAGGTCAAGCTACTCCGTTCAGTCAAACCGAGTGGCACTTTGGTCTTAATCATCTGAGCCATAATCGCTCTGCGGATCGCTGGGAGTTGGGCAGGAGTAACTCGGGCTTCTGACTGCGTAACCTTCCAAAACAGAGACGCTACTGACGGATCAGCGAACCAAGCGTGAAGTCGGTATTTCTGGCTGAAAACTTCTACCAGAACAAGCTGAAAAGTCCCTCAGGATTTGCTTTTTGGGAAGGTTATTATGTTGCATAAGAGGGGGACAGTGGATTTATTGGATTAATTTCACAGAAGAAAGCACATATTGTCTGCAATTCGATCCAGAGGTGCTATTTTAACGTACTTTATGGCTTTTTATCTGATCTTCACAGGAAAGATCCCTATTTTGGGCCCAACCCTTTGAACCTGCTAACCTGCGACTGTTCTCGTGAAACAGTAGCTCAGAAGTATATCATTGAACGTATCGCGGAATAATGTCTGCCAACGATTCAATGCTTAGCTGTTACTGTATTTTGCAACTTTTTTCCTCTGACAACTGACTGCATTAGCAAGCAGGACAGGGTGAAGTCCTGTTGTTAAGATACAAACGCTGAACTAATAGGTTAATAGGGACGGCATGAGGTCAACGTGTTTTCCTTGGAGGGCCGGAGAGTCCTGCTTTTACTCTGAGAGCACAGCTGGCAAGCTGTTCAGACAAATTTATGAAAACAAACAATGAAGTCATCGTTACACCCACATAAGCGCTTGATCAAATTTGGTCATCTTGAAAAGTACTTTACTGGATGTAACCGAGACAAAACCGGGTGGAAAAGTTAAACAAAATGTTCTTTTATTAATTCAACAGGGAAAAAAGACAAGAAATCCACAAAGCGCCCACAGCAGAACAGGAGAGAAACATGCTACATGCTAACAACACTGGTCGCCCCCACTGGCCATTGGTGTTAAAAAAAAATAAAACAATAAACAAGTGTGCGGTGGACTTACTGTGCTGCTGGAGTCGCGATATTAGCTAGGCTTGTTCTGTTTGAGCAGGACAGAGTCTCCTTCTGAGCACGTCCATCAAATTAAAAACGCTCCCCCGCAGCTAGTGCTGTTTCACCGGCCGGCTTCTGTCCCGCACGGAGAGCGTCCTGTCAGAGGGGAGAGACAGCAACAGTGAGGAGGAGGGGGAAGAGGGGGAGGGGGAGGGGGAGGAGGCGTGGAAGTGGGCGGGCCAGGGAGTGGGAGCGGAGAGCGGACAATGAGAGGAAAGGCGAGACTCTTTCTCTTGATGTGTGCCTCACACACACACACACACACGCACTTTGACGACGAATAACAGATAGGTGTCCACAGTATGTCTTGGTTTTTTGTGCTCGTCGGGATCTCCCTTCTCCTCGCAATCAGAGTCCTTTGCATCAGTCAAACGGCAGCCGCCCGCGTCTGCACCACGTTAGTCAAATCAGATTCTAGCCGTCGTTCACACTAACTTTATCTTGGAGAGCAATATATCCCGTCCGCTTCCCAGCACCTCTGGTCACTGATTTACAGACAGGAAGCAGTGATTAATTACTGAACATGCTTTACAAAAAATAAATAATCAGTCTATTATTGCTTTCACCTCTGCATGGATTTAAGAGCGTGTCTTTTTGTGGCAAGAACCAAAGTGCTTTCGGATCATGTGGCTCGGAAATCATCATGCACATTCACGCTTATTAAGGGATTCACTCAGAGAAGCGGCCTTGATAGCAACGTTTAGGCTGCATTCATGGCGATTTTTATCTGCATCTAAGGAGGTAAAGAAAATGTAGATCAAATGCAGCCGAGTTTTGAGGGGAGTACGCGGCACACAGAGGGCCCCACTATTTGATAAATCTGGATTAAGTGGCTCAATGCTGGGGACAGAGTATCACTGTGCTAATCTGATCCACTAACCAAACAGCAATACTAAGATCTCAGGGCAAAGCAAAGCAAAGCAAAGATCAGGAGAGTTCAGTTCAGAGAGATAAAGAGTTAGTAATATCAATTCTAATCGTGCTATCTTCTCATGGATCTTCCACATTGAACCTGACATTAGAATGGGATCATGGGAAATAGCT
>CAESWR010000676.1:1014779-1030103 GCA_903171835.1 Mullus surmuletus | reverse complement strand
GGTGGTGGGGCAGCAGTGGGGAAGGGAGGGGGGGTTACTGTAGATTTCACAGCTACAGCTGTGGTGCCACAGTGATAATCCCCCCCCCGCTTAATTCCCTGATACTGTCCTACATTAGTAGAGCAAGAGGCCAGGAGATCCTTCGGTTTATAAATAGGTCTACACTTTGCAAAGGGGATTAGTGTATGGCATATATCCTAACCTCTTTGTTTTGCTTATGGGGGTGAGGGGGGGCGGGGGTTCTTTCGTGTCTGCCCAGTGGTGCCTGACCGAGTGCTTTTCGAGGGGGGGGCAAGGGGGCGGGGGTGATGTTTGCGTATCACCTTGCTCCCTTGTTACGTTGTTCCCATGGAGAAGGGACGCGGAGAGATAAAGTTTCCGGTGCATTCGGAGCGTAGGTGCTCGGGCGTCGCAAATCTACAGTTTGTCTTCCTGCGGTTTAAAAGGAAAATCTTTATCAGACCACGACGTCGTCATCGATCTAAAGCCGATTTATTTCCCGTCCTGAAGCCACACAGACACCCAGTCAGCTATTCATCCAAACAAATTTCCAACCAGAGATGATTACAGGAAGAGGTTCTCTGCAGGAATGGGGCGACTTTTAAGCTTCCAGCTGCAGAAAAGAACACCACGTTTTCACTGAGGGGTTTAATTCAATCTAGTCCATTTTTGAGGGGTTCTTCACTTAGGTTGGCGTCTCCGTCCAAACAATGCGAGTGAGAGACTTTTAAATAAAATAGAATCTAAAGCCTTCCGGCAGTGCAGGATGCTGAGCAAGTAAAGTTGGCATTGCCCTGCTGAGCTCCTCCCATGATGGGGGCTCAGGAATAAATTATTTAGTGTCTACAGTTTTCTGCTCAGATCAAACCAGGACAACGTGACAGTAACACGTTCTGGGTTTTTTTTTCCACCTCTCATCGCTTCTTTAGCTCCATGTGCTCTGGTGTGTTTCACGTCAGCACCTATCCAAGCTCCGTCCACATCACCCCTCCGCCTGAAATAGCTGAACGCTACAGTTTTGTTCTCCATGAGTTCATCGCCGTAGATATTTTTTTCGCCTGAGAGGGAGAACGTGATTCCCGCACCGAGGTCTCACAGTCGGATGACTTGGCGTCCCAGCACAGCGACTCTGATGGGTCCTGTGGTGTCTGTTTTTTTCCCTCTCCTCCCCCGGCTGCCTGTCCCTTAATTACACTTCTGTGAGGAGAGTGTGGACGGCGAGGGTGTGGCTGAAACCGAAAGCAAATCAGCGGGGACACATAACTCGTTAGATGCGTAAAGAGGGAGAATACAAACGTCTCGGGTGAGATTTGCATATTGCTGCCGAGCGCAAATCTCACTTTGCGTTGAGAAAGTAGTGCAACGGCAGGACTCTGCTTGGCTCGTTTCTCGCCATTCAGCTTTAAACTATTCTTCATTTTCAGAACAGAACAACCACAAATTGTCAGGCCTACTGGCTCCAGAGGACCGCTGTGTTCCTTAAGAGCCCCCCCGCAGCCCCTTCAGCTCCCCTGCACTTCTAAACTCCCTGAAATATTAATCATCTGTCACATCGCCTCAGCGCTCACACACGTTGATGTGTAGCGCCGGCAGTTCCAGCTGCAACCCGCTCGCCGGGTTTTCGTATGCACCAAACTTGGCCTGCGAGCTCGCCGAGCCATCTTGGTGCGTTTTTGGCCCCTCTGGTTGCGTCCAGTTGGGACACTCGAGACCCAGTTTCCTTTTCGTAGTGACGGCAGTCAAAGGGACAATGCTGCTACTCTTTCCCCCCCGTCTAGTCTAAACAAAAGTAGCACAGAAGCTCTCTGTGCCGTATCAGAGACTCAGTTCATCCTCTTTCCTTCCGATGGGCAGCCAAACAACATGTAGGGGGGCTCATCCCATTTTGGATCCCGAAAAACAGCCTTGTCACGTCAAAACTTGGTGTGAAAAAAGCATTTACACGGGACTTTAGAACCGTCATTTCAATATCTTTATGGCGCTTTCCCAATACAGCTATCTGTCGCAGGATGCACATTGTTTCCATGCGCTGGACCAACTTTGTTGCCATCCGAGTATTTTGCAACACAGCAACCCCCCCCCCCCCCCAATTCCTCCCCTCTCTTTTGACTCATTCCCTCTTTCTTTATCAGCTTCGTGCAACCCGACCCCTCTCAGCTTTCAGGCACCTCCTCCGAGACGGTTCACATTTCCTTTGATTCACAAGAGATCCCACGGGGAGTAAACATCCACACACACACACACCAGTTCACAGCCACCGCGCCGCTTCTACTGCCCCGCTTCAACTCATTAAAGTAACTGCAGTGAATCAACTGACAGATCTGGGGCCATTATCCTTTCTGCTGCTTATTTTATTCATCGCTGTGTCGACTGTGGTTGACTGCGCTGCTGAGAATGTTTCCAGATTAGCCGAGGAAGCGCGAGTACGCTGCCGCCGCCGCTGCTGCTGCCCTGCTTTATCTGCCACATTTAAACAAATTCAGTTTGTGTTGTTCAACGGCGCACCAGCAGTACGACACTGCTTGTTATTTATCCGAGAGGCCCCTGGCAGTGGCGACGGCACACTCGTCTGGATTTTATCAACCGCCGATGTTACAGCCAATTGACAAATGCTCCCTCTCAGAGTGTTTTCACAAAACGTGGAAAACAATCTGTGTTCTCTCAGAAAGTTTAACCCATGATTCATCCTGCGATCGCATGTCGCCATAGTTTTACGTCTTTAGTGTGTGTGCGCGTGTGTATGTGCGTGAAGAGTTGGGGAAAGTACAACTGCTCAGAAAAGTCCCCTCTATGATGTAGTGCAGACGAATCGGATAATGTTGACCATCACTTCCTGTCACCCACCACAATAAATCCATTAGCTCTGCACCACTTCACATCCTCCCTTATTGATCTATAATGAACAACTCTGCAGTTAACCCCTGCTGCCTCCATTACAGCGCCACAGCAGCTGTTGTTAAAGGGAATGAGAGTGGGGGTGGGGGGGTGGGGGGGGTTTGGGGGAACAGGAAGGTTGGGTGTGTGTTAAGCTGCGTCCCATTGGGAGAGGTGGACCCAGACTCTGCGGACACAGAAATCACAACATCAAGTGCGGTCTGTCTGCTGCTGGGGGGCTCAGCTGGCGTCCTTGGCCATTCACTGTGTCCGGGCAGGGGTGGTGGGGGGGTGAAGAGTGTTGTGTTTAAGTCATCAGGGAAATGCTTGGGAGTAATGTCAGGGGCATATGTGTGACAAGGGTGCGCGCGTGTGTGTGTGTCAAGTATGCGATCTGTTTCTGTGCAGATGGCGCAGAAAGCTTTTCAGATGTGTGGTAATCTGCTTTATTTGCATGTCAGCCTAAACATGACATTAGCAAGCCTGTTAGCTCACCAGGCGACGTCAAAACCGCTGTTATTTACAATTCTAAGTGAGAGGGATGGAAGGAATAGGTTGCAGGCTCTAAAGGTACAAGAGAGGAAACTAAAGATCAGTTGCACGCGTTGCTTCTCGTCATTTCTCGAATATTAGACACGTAACTGCCGCCCCCGCATTTACCACTCGGGCTAAACTTGGTCACCATAATGCCAAACGTTTCTGTGATGCTACTCTTTGAATTTGGCCAGCGAAAAGGTGAGGCGACCCCCGTGATTTACGGCCGCGACTGCCAAACAAACACGCGGTCAAGTAACAAATCACGGCAATAGTGTGTTTGAAGCCACTCTAGAATACGACCAGAGTTGATCTCCAGTGCCCCCCCCCACCCTCCCCAACCCAACCAACCCCCCTCCCACCAGGCCTCCCTCCTGACCTGAATTATTCCTGCTGTGACAGAGGGAAGAGCTTAGGACAGCAACATCAAAATCTGTCCCATTGGAACTTCTTTAATGGCGAGCAAATGCACAACTTGATATTTATTGTGCGGATTTGCTCTGAAGAATAAAATTTCAGTTTATCCCCTCTAGTCATAAGGTGTAATCTGCCTCACCCATTTCACTCACTCACACACACACACACACATACACACATTCACTTTGCTATGCCACACCCTTGTTGATAGCTTGTCACTGCTGGGGAGACACTCCCTGTCTGACATGCCTGGAGGAGTGGGAGGACTGTGAGGAAGGTTGATCTGATCTCATGGCAGAAAACACTTACTCATCCATTGTTAAAGCAGCCGCGTCCTCACAGGGTCGCCAGCAAGTTTCAGCAATCTGTGAGGAAGTCAGCGAGTTAATTTTAGAGGACTCTAGATTAGGCTGAGTGAGGAGAAGGGAAAAAAAAGAAAGAAGTGTTGCGTGAGGCTCGGACGCGGCGCAGATTGAATACGTTAGTGTGGAATGTTGCACCAGTGTTTGAGCCGAACAGCCTCTTCAGCTTGTTCACTGGTTCCACTGAGGAGAGTCGCCATGTTTTTGTTTTGTTTGATTTACAGAAGTCCCAGTAAGATGGACGTTGCTTTACAGGATAGCGTTTCTGACTACCGGAAGGTGTGGTTTCCGCCGAAATGCTCATTTACGTGTTTGTGGACATGATGATGGTGATAGTAGAACAAGGTGCAGTGAGAGTGAAAGGATTCGTCACTCATTAACTGGCAGTGAGCAAAGTCCAGTCAGAAGTGCACAACAGTTTCTCATCAAGGCTAAACAGTAAAAAAAATGTCATGGTCTTCTCAAACATTCAGCTGTAAAGTGTGCTTTGTAATACTTGAGTTTTCTTCAATTTGCTTTGCTTGGACCACATAAGCTTTGTGGGGGCAGGAGAAAAAAAACAAATAAAGAGAAAAAGAAATTATGCAAAAACCCAAGAGGAAACAAGCCTTATCGGCTCTCAAGCGAGCCCTGCATCAGACATCAGATGGGTCAGCAGATAAACCTCCCCGCAGCTCAGTGCCTGTGCCGGGTTTTGGTTACCAAGGTGATGTGCGGGGTGTGTCGCAGCATTGCAACAGTTTGCTGAACCCGCTGCCTCGCCCAGGAAAACAAAGACTACACAAACACTGTCCCTGATTTACTGGCAGCAGGAACGTTGTGTTGCTCCGGGCACTGGATCCGCTCTGCAGTGTCGTCGATGGACGAAAAGAACTTTAACAGGACCCTGTCCTGCTCCCCCCCCCCCCCGGTTTATTACAGTTTCACAATGGTCGGGTCGATGCGCTGTCACATGCCATCCTAATGAGCGAGCCTTTCTGCATGTGTTTCGACAGGCGCCCGCACCTTTTTTCTCCGTAATCAGGAGTGTAGCTTGTGATAAAAGTAGCGTGTAGCTGCAAGTACAGACAATCCTCCGGAGCCTCGTCATGCAGGATCAAAACCCTCCCCAGTGCAGGCCCAATACCCGGACATGTTGGAACTGTTCAGGGCTCTGGTGTGTTTTGTGCACATGCGAGGAAACAGTACATAAACTGCTTGCCCAGGATTAAAAAAGGAGAAGGAAAAAAAACATGATATAGAGATGGGGGTTGGAAACCCAGTGGCATGATGGATTCCCTGTCTGATTTATCATAGATCTAAATGCGATCTAAAAATCACGCCAGCTTCATGTGATGAAGAGTAAAAAAAAGCCGCAGGTCTTCTTAACCACAGTATAGCAGAATCTTTGTCTAAAAAGGACAACATATGACTGTCCGGGGGAGAAAAAAAAAGAAGAAGAAGAAGCTGGCATCAACAACTTCAGAGGTGCCAACCCATCATACGTTTCTTAGTTATCCATCAAAGTGCTGCATAGAGAAAAATAGGGACAGATGTTTACTAATGAGGAACATGCAGTACAAACACTTTATTTCCCTGGTATGCACACTGCAAAAAAAATTGTAACTGAAAGCGTGCCCCCCCCCCCCTGCAGGAGTCACAGCACATACAGAGAAACAGGGCTGGGCCAGCTGATAGATCCTCTCACACGGCCAAAAAGATGATGAAGGAGTGGCGGTGTTTTCACTTGTACAACAAGAACAAGTAGATATGCAAAGCAGCTTGTGTTGGCGCGGCGCCGCTCAGCCTCATTGGTCCAACGTCGCCGACCCGTCCTGACGTTTGAGGCGTTCAACGGAGCAGGTGTGGGTTCCCTCCCACGAGTGCTCAGGCGGTGATTTAAAGTGTTTATCGCTCGTTGGGTGCCAACACAGCAGTAAGACACGCTGGCTTTCGGCCCTGACTTGTTTTATTAGGAGCAAAGACAAAAGATAACAGTTACTTAACACATGGAATCGTGCTGGGATTGAGAACAGGCTCTTGTCGTGGGTGAGTGATTGTTCCTTTTTCTGGGGGTTTTTTCCCAGTTGAATCCTTTGTTTGTTGAACTTGAAGACCTCCACCATCCAACCAACACACAACTCCCCTGCGATGAAGACGATCGCCGTGGTGGGATGATGGTCTGGCCGCGGCAACGTGGAGATTGAAAACAGGCGGCGATGTGACATCAGGAGGTTATTTGGGGTCTGCAGAGCCTCGTGCGGAGAGAGACTGCCTATACGTTTTGCTCTTTCTTGAAGTCGGAGCAGTGCAAAAATTTGATTACAGGCAGGAATATGTTGCAAATATTAGATTTAATATTGAGCATTTTTTCATTATTGCTTCGATATGAATTAACCCAATAGAGATTTTTTTCAATGATTGATGCTTTCAATGACAGAGCAGTCAGGGGATTTTTGTTTTGTTTTGTGCTCCCAAAAAAACAATAAGCAAGAAATGCTATTGTTGAGCTCTAATTTTACACAGAATTTATTGTGCGTGTTGCCTGTCTGACCCGTTTTAAGGCCCTGCTAATCACACAGCCAATAAAAACTGAACTTTAAAACGCGACTGGAGACTATTATCTCCAAAGGCAATTTGGTGGTCATGTCCTGTTGGCTTGTTTTTGTAGACTTAAAAAATGAGCGTTTCAGATGTAATGAAAATGAAAAGAATGCCTGGGGGATATTGTGAGGAGTGAATACCAGAGTAAATGCAGCACGAAGAACGTGTTTTATGAGGAAATAGGAGATAATTTGCAGAATAACTTGCACAAACAAGTTGCATGTTAGTTACATAATTTAGTGTTTGCTTTAAAACAGACCACAGTGTAAAAGAAGAAAAGCGTCACACTTTAGGATTTTGGATTTCTTGAACGAGATGAATCACAAAGCAGGCGAGTCTTATCAGAGCACGCAGTGTTTTGTAAAACAACAATTGAAGCCAAAGTCACATCGCAGGCGCCAAGTGTTGGAAGCTTGTGTGCGACAAAGAGTTTGCTCACTGTACACAAACGCACAAAAACTGAGCCCAGCGGAGTGGAAACCTGCCGAGCAGGTCTCTGATCACCATGCGTCAGCAGTCGGCTGCTCCCACGGCTGCATGGGCGGAGGCCCGGGGTGAAAGGTCACGCGAGCTGGCAAGCATTCCTGACTTACAGCTGTCTCTCCTCCCCCATGAGCCACCACCACTGCTCCGTGTTGTCATATTCTGGTCAGGGTGCATGACAGGGAGGTTGGGCAAGTGTGTGTGTGTGTGTGTGCGTGTGCCTGTGGTATGTGTGTGTGTGTGTGTGTGTGGGGGGGGGGGGTCATCTTGTGAGCTGTCAAACTTGGGTAGAATATCCAAACACTGCGAGAGAGTGGAGACCCTTTGTGGTATATTTAGAAATTCAAGGGGAGCGGGCCATTTCATTGTATCCTTTATTCTGACAGTGTGTGTCTGTTTTTCTTTTTTAGCTTTGCTCCATCATTGTGATAACAGGAGGCGAGCATGGCAATGCAAAGTAAGTCTTACACTTTTGAACTCTGTTCTACACACATCAAAACATGTCATTACTTTCCGAGTTTTTTGCTTCTTTTTGTTCCTTTGACCCGTTGATTTGTCACATGAATCGCCGCATTTTGAAAGTGACCTTTTCTACTTCCAACTATTGTGCGTGTGTAGTCCCATTGAAGTCACTTCCTCCACAGAATGAAAGGTTTCCTTCATGTAGTTTGACAACACACACTCAGTCGAGAAAAATGTAATGTTGGTGATTATTTGACCAGAGTTTAATGACATTTTAGAAATACTGCTTATTGCAGGTGCTGATATAGCCCCCCTGATTGTGAAGTAATTTGTGTGTTTCAGTGGGCGACCCTAGTGGCGTGGGGAGGGTGGCAGAGTGGCAGGAGACAATGTACACCCTCGACTCGGGCATCCAGTCTGGAGCCAACACTGTCAGAGACGATGACGGGGAGTACACCACCAAGCACTATACCACGGTGACCACGGTAACATCGGAGCATCCAGGTAAGAGAACAAACTAGCACACGCACTACTTCAATTACACACAGCCGGTCGCATCACCATCATGGTCATTATGTCACTTCCCCACAGATGTGGATACCCAGTACACCCTGACCAGAGCCCAGCGGGTACGCGCCGCCATGTTCCCCGAGACGCTGGAGGAAGGCGCCACCATCCTGTCCACCCAGACAGATCCGTCCCAGATGACCAACGTCCAGAGGCTGGCCGAGCCCTCCCAGATGCTCAAGACCGCTATCATCCACCTGATCAACTACCAGGATGACGCCGAGCTGGCCTCACGCGCCGTGCCCGAGCTCACCAAGTTGCTCAACGACGAAGATCAGGTGGGGAACGCAGGATCACGCCTCTATCTCACACTTTTTGAACATCTTTTCTTCAGTTGACATTAATAATAGATCCACACATACACGAGAGAATAGAAAGATTGACACCAGTTTCATTTATTTTTGCCTGAGAGGAAGTCAGCATGATATCCAGTAGAATGTGCTTTGTGTGCATTAGTCTCCAATCTACAGAATCTCTGTGCAAGAAAAGCACCCAAGTATTTTTCCAAAAATGCTTTCATTCCTCCTAATCAACAGCAGCTTTGATAATACAGTCTGTTCTCAAACAAAAATGATATTTACTGCCCCTGGCTTCCAAAATTTGCTGCTTTTCTTGGTCTGATGCCACTGCAAATCTAGTGTTTTTACTGTGTTTTTTTAATGGTCGATTGCACAAATTAAAAGGTAATTTGAAGCTGTTTGCTCTAAAAAAAGGAACTGATAACACACTTAGAAGTGCAAGAAGAGAACACATTCCTCAAATTCATGAAGCTGTTCCAAATTATATGCTCACTCCCCCAACACCCCCCCACTCCCCCACCCCCACCCCTTCTGAGTTTTGCGAAAATGAAGTTGTGGTTCCTGTGAAATCCATCTGAGAAACAAATGGCACCAACAGTATCGCCATCATCATTCATGTAAAAAAAGAAGCAAGCATAAGAAAACATGACATTGATACACAACACAAACATTTAAATTATCCAAATTTGTATTTTCATCTTTAAATGTACAGCAAATCGTAACATAAATGTTATTACCAGCTAAAATGAGCCTCTCTACTTTCCTCCTCAGGTGGTTGTCAGCAAAGCAGCACAGATCGTCAACCAGCTGACGCGCAAGGAGGCCTCGCGCCGCGCGCTGATGCAGTCCCCTCAGATGGTGGCGGCGGTGGTGCGCGCCATGCAGAACACCAGCGACATGGAGACGGCGAGGGCCACGGCCAGCATCCTCCACAATCTGTCCCACCAGAGGGAGGGGCTGCTCTCCATTTTCAAGTCGGGAGGCATTCCAGCCCTCGTCCGTATGCTCAGGTACGTCTGGAAGGGTGAGACAGCACCGACTGTGTCACTGTGTGAAGAACCTATCGCACTTTCCACCACTTTCATGATGTCGAGAAATGGGTTAAAGTGCAGTCACACCTCCTTTAAACACACTTTGCAGGCCATGTGCAGACATGCCATGGTATTCATCCAAGCACACACTACAGGAGGAGAAAAACCAGTAGCGAGTTGTGGTGCTCCACCATGACTCACCAGTACTACAAAACATAGGAGATATAAAAGCAGACCAGCATAATAGAAGAAAAAGAAAAATTCATTACTCTGTTAAACACACCAGCTCAAAATACAATATGACAACAGGTCTTGTTAATAAGAGGAGTAAATCCCATGTTTTTTCTACTGCAAATCCTTATTCTTCCAGCAACAATCTGGTGTACTTGCATCACGTTTTCAGGAGTGTGTTTCCAGCATTCAGTGAATCCAATGAGACTGAATTATTAGTTGATCAGGTCCAAAAATCACCACAATTTTCTGTCTATTCCTCAGCTCTCCCATGGAGTCTGTGCTCTTCTACGCCATCACCACGCTGCACAACCTGCTGCTGCACCAGGAGGGCGCCAAGATGGCCGTCCGCCTGGCCGACGGCCTGCAGAGGATGGTCCCCCTGCTGAAGAAGAGCAACCCCAAGTTCCTGGCCATCACCACCGACTGTCTGCAGCTGCTGTCCTACGGCAACCAGGAGAGCAAGGTGTGTATTGGACAAGCGCTTGTGCCAGCTGCGTCTTCTTCTGCGTCTTCTGCGGGGGGCAATTATTGTAATTTGAAACGGTTCACGTTGTGTACACGTGTTGTTTCGGGCGTGGCATGTGAACAGAGTTGCTGGCAGTCGGGGTTAGGGTGTGGTTATTTGTTGGGTCGTAACATGAGCAGCGATAAATCAGCTCGGATGGGTCACTGCTTTATGTTACATTTTGAGCTTTGTGATCTGTGAAGGCTTTGTCATAAAAGGTAAAAAAAAAAAGAAGCTTATTTAGTTTGCGCCCTCTTATATGTTCATACCGCCTCCACGTAACAGCTCATCATCCTTGCCAACGGGGGTCCCGAGGGTCTCGTCCACATCATGAGAAGCTACAACTATGAGAAGCTGCTGTGGACCACGAGCCGCGTGCTCAAAGTTCTCTCTGTGTGTCCCAGCAACAAGCCCGCCATTGTGGAGGCCGGTATGTGACACTCTGTCTCTCTGTTTGTGTTTGAGCACACACCTGCATGAACAATCTGGTTATTCAGGTGTGTCGACTCCTTTTCTGCGTTATCTTGGCTGTGGCCGGCGGTGCAACGCGGCAGCACGGTTGATGAGATGTTGTGTCATTGCCAGGTGGGATGCAGGCCCTGGGTAAACACCTGCAGGGCTCCAGCCAGCGTCTGATGCAGAACTGCCTGTGGACACTCAGGAACTTGTCTGACGCCGCCACCAAGCAGGTCGGCTGTCACTTATGCTCACCTCTGACCAAAAAGTGGATTATTTTGTGGTGTTTTCATTCATCGAATCTCTCTCCCATCACTGCAGGAGGGCATGGACAGCCTGCTGCAGGTCCTGGTCGGTCTGCTCAGCGCGGACGATCTCAACATGCTCACCTGCTCCACTGGCATCCTGTCGAATCTGACGTGCAACAATGCCCACAACAAGACTCTGGTCACCCAGAGCAACGGAGTGGAAGCGCTGATCCACGCCATATTGCGCGCTGGCGAGAAAGAGGACGTGACCGAGCCGGCTGTTTGCGCCCTGCGCCACCTGACCTCGCGCCACCAGCAGGCCGAGCTGGCGCAGAACGCCGTGAGGATGCACTACGGCATCCCCGCCATCGTCAAGCTGCTCAACCAGCCCTACTACTGGCCCGTTATTAAGGTAGACAGAAGGACAGTCGGGGGGTTTTAGGGGGGTAAGGAGGGGCTGAAAGGCTGACGGAGAGGGAGAGCAGGTGGTGTGAGGGAATCAACACAGTAAGGTTTGGTTTGGTGGGAGGGGCAGGGAGGAGCCCGGGCTGATGGCCAGTACCTCAATCAGTCTGAATGAGCATGAAATGCACATAACGGCAGGAAGCGAATGTCTTACAAGAGCTTTTAGGGCGAAAAAAATGTCAGGGGAAACTAATCACACAGAGAGCTTCCTCTCCCTTTGACACATTGTTTGACTTGCTTACCAACTCCGGACCAGAGAACATCATCATGACTCTTCTTCCCGCTTTGTCCCCCTTCCCCCTCCCCAAAGGCCGTGGTCGGCCTGATCCGTAACCTGGCGCTCTGCCCGGAGAACCAGGCCCCTCTGAGAGACGCGGGCGCCATCCCCCGCCTGGTCAACCTGCTGCTCAAAGCCCACCAGGACGCCCAGAAACACGGCTCATCCAACCAGCAGACATACCAGGTACGAGGCGGAGCGCTTTCACACGGCTTGTGGTCGTCGAGTCCGCGCGTCCTTAATGTGTTTTGTTTCCCTCCGTGCCGTCAGGATGGAGTGAGGATGGAGGAGATTGTGGAGGGCTGCACTGGCGCCCTGCACATCCTGGCCAGAGACCCCATCAATAGATCAGAGATCGCCAACATGGAGACCATCCCCCTGTTCGTGCAGGTAACGGAGGAACAACCCAAAAGCTGTGGCGCACCAAAGCGATTCCTCCGCACTCACGGCTCCTCTCTGCTTCCTCCCGCAGCTCCTCTACTCGCCGGTGGATAATGTGAAGCGCGTGGCGGCAGGCGTGCTGTGCGAGCTGGCCCTGGACAAGCCGTCAGCCGAGGTCATCGACAGCGAGGGCGCGTCAGCCCCGCTGATGGAGCTGCTGCACTCCAACAACGAGGGCATCGGTAGGACACTCAGATAATGCACTGCGATTAGCTTACCGTAATGTAGCGTTCAGTCATGGGGGGGCGGGGGGATCAGAGTCAATTTAGTCAAGTCATGTTCTTACTGTAAGTGCAGGTGCTCCATTTTTTCCGATCATAAAGTGCAGTGTCAAGAATAATATATCTACTATTCAGGTAAATGACAAAATACTCACTAAAGTTACTATTAAACCGTTTTTTGTTTCTGCATTTGTTGGGATACTAGACTTTTCATTCCATTGCCTTGAATTGGACAAGAAACAATTAAAATAAATGAGTAAATGTCAGCCCATTAAATTGGCCTAATCTCCGCAATTACCAGTGTTTTTATCACTGGGTAAGATCACGTGTACCCGAGCAAGGCAGCTAAGATAAGCTAAACCATGGTTACATATTAAAGTTGTGGGAGTGGTGTGATGCCTCCTAAGTGATTCATCTCGGCCACCCAGTAAGCAATGCGAGCCGAGTTCCGGAGAGTAAAATATGTATGCAGGCAAAGCCCTTTTCTTTGTTCCCGGGCTTTGTTTGGACCATGTTTTCTAAAAGCTTACAGACGCGCGGCACCACTGTGCTGGGGTCAGACACCAGAAACTGCAAAGAAGGTTTTAAATAATAATGGGACTTTTTGAGAGGCTGTGATTTGCTTGAAGTATATTTAGTTGATTCACAGACCTTCATTGACTGGTTCACTCTCAGCTGCCCTCTTGTGGCCGTGTTGTTTAACATCAACGTGACGCAAAAGCAGGTCATCCGACCCCGTCAAGGCGGACAGACGTGTGTTTTTTGAAGGGACTTTCATCATTCATCTGCATTTCTCAACCGCACCACCTCTCTTTAATAATACCTCGCCTCATGAATATTTCCTGATTCTTTTGCCCCCTCAGCCACGTACGCCGCAGCCGTGCTTTTCCGCATCTCAGAGGACAAGAGTTCTGACTACAAGAAGAGAGTCTCCGTGGAGCTAACGCACTCCTTGTTCAAGCACGACCCGGGTGCCTGGGAGATGGTGAGTGTCTGACACCCTCCCCTGCCAGAGCAACTTCACTCTAAAAGGAGTTTATTTTTTCTTTGCCGTCACACTCGCTGACCGGCCTCAGTGTCCTTATATAGCACAGAAAGCAGCCATTCAGTGAATTCTACCAAGCGACCACCTTTCCATATTAAAAATCTGTCAGACTCATTTTGACCTTTTGGCCTTTTGTGACCCCTCTGCAGGCCCACAACAGCGTCACCATGGAGGGACAGCACGGAGACGGTGAGTAACCCTGCTGAAATGTGCACACGCCACACATTCCTCCGCACTGTAGGGACCAGCTGCGGCACTCAGGCTCACTCAGTCCTCAACGTTTGGGAGCAAAAAGAATCAAATGATGTTTTCGGTATTGACCATCCACGAATCTCATTTCAAAGGCTGTGAAGTTGATCTTGCGTTTATCTGTGTGTGTGTGTGTGTGTGTGTGTGTGTGTGTGTGTGTGCGTGTGCGTGTCTTTTATCTGGATTCCCCTCTCTCGACGGTTTCTCCTTATATGGATCTGGTGTTTTGTGTCTTTTTAACCGAGAGAGATTCCTCTATAATCTTGCAGTTGCAGTTGCAACACTATCTTAAAACTTGTTAGATTTCACGTAATAAAAAATAAAAAAACTAACGAAAATTGTGATCTGTTTGCAGAGATCGATCCTGGTTTCTCGGGCTACGGAGGTTACTCCTGTGTCATGCCCATGGAAGAAATGATGATGGACGGAAACATGATGCACGACGATTACCAGGGCAGCATGGCCTTCGAGAGGGGACCCTACCAGGAGTATTAAAGGTCAGCACCTGAACATTTATGAAAAGGAACAAACGAAAAGTAAGAGATATAAACCTCAGCATTCGGGCTGGGTATCGGTACTCGAAACAACCCAGTATCAAGTAGTATCAAAACTGCGCCTGTCAAACGATACCTGCAATTGGTTGTTTTTGCACACAGATTTAGAAAGAAAAAGACGCAGGCAATCACCGCAAGCATAATTTGAGCACTTTCAAAATGTGTTTGTGTAAAAATCTTTTGAATGGGGGGGGAGTGGTGACATTTGCACAACTGATTGATTTCTATTCACATGATTAATATCGAATGAAGTAAAAAAGTATCAAAAAGGTACTCAATCGGTATCGGTGTTGTTTTAAGGTAACTGGTATCGGTAGTGGTATCGAAAAATCCCAAAAACAAAAAACAAAATCCAGCCTTCGTCAGCATGATGCATTATTGTGCATCTCTGTCATGCAAGTGGTGTTGATGTAATGGTAATGCATTTTTATTGGTCTTAACCCTGTAATTAGTCCTGAGTATATTAAAGCAGGATGGAAATATTACCTGTTACAGGGAAACCTGAGCGGAAACGTTGAATTCTGAGAAGCAAAAAGATGAACTCGCCTCGGTTTAGATTCTCCTCCTTGTTTGGCCTCATAAAACCAGACAGATCAGCTCTAATCTTCGCGACATGTTAAGACTCGAGTCTGATCTAAACACATTGCCGGGTTCGTGTTCTCTCTGAGCCTGAATCAGCCTCTTTTTTTTTTTCTTTTTTTTTTTTTTACAAGCACGCAACAATCTCTCAAATTAAAGAAGCCCAACGATCTGAACTCTCCTCCGACCAAAGTCTGAACCTTCACTTGCGGTCGGAGAGGAGAAGCAGCCGGCTTTGAAGTATTACCGTTTAAATAATCCATGCGATGGGAAAACTTGTGCATGTTTGAAAGTTTGACGAAAGTTCTGTCATGTTCCCAAGCTTTTCTTTTGATCCCCTTTTTCTTTCTTGTGTCCTCTTACAGACCCAGCAGAGAAAGAAAGCAAGAGAGAGCACACCAGGAGGAAGAAGAGGAGCTGAAACGGGACGTAATAAGA
>CAESWR010000676.1:963264-976138 GCA_903171835.1 Mullus surmuletus | reverse complement strand
TTCTTCATCGTTTAAACCACATAGCGTCAGTTCTGAAAAGGTGGATTTTTAGGTTGTGGAATATCTATTTCTTGCCATAATCGGCAGATTCTGTAAGTTGTCAAAACTCCATCTTCTGAAGTAATACAGGGCCTCCACATGCTCATCCTTTGAATGTTTTGAAATCTTGAATTTAAAGGTTCCATTACAGCGCGATGTATGTCAGCCAATTCAAAGTAATTATACATTCTTCAATCACAGTACAAGCAAACAAACACTTAATGGCCTGCCGGATTTTTCTTGTGAATGGTTGTTAAAAATATTCTAAAAATCAGTCAACAGACTCTGATTGGGTGTGTTTGTTTCTCACCTGCAGAATGGCTTCAAAAATGCTGTTGATCATCACATATTCCAGGATGGTGTTCTGACTAATGTTGTCTGTTACCTGCAAAAAATAAAATAAAATACTTCTTGTGATGTTTGTCTGTACCTGTCAGGCTGAAGGTATTTCATTTTATGTTCTATTTTGGACATCTCACCGTCACGAGACACAGCAGCAGTTTGAGACAAAGACTCTTCAGGCTCTCTGAACCGTCGCCGCAAAGCAGGCTGTCCAGTCTCTCCATCAGGTCCTGTGGGAGACGCCGACACAAGGCATTACGTCCACATGCATCTACCTTCTACATCAGGCCCTCCTTTATTCTTCGCAAACCTTCATCCTCTGCTCTGCCTTGTCAAACCCCATCAGCATGTTGATGATGTCAAAGCCAGACGACGACTTGTTCTTCTGGTGAACCCCCCGGAAAAGTGCGCAGAGAGTCTGTGGGAGAGAGTGGGAGGAGATGAGAGTGAACGAAGGAAAAAGGAAATAGAGCGTGTTCCCATCATGCTTCTTTAAACCAGTGGCTCCAAATGGAATTAATGAATCTGATGAAGCCTCGTGTCAGAATACTCGACACCTCCAGCTGCGCACCTGCAGGGCATTGACCACTTTGATCTGGTGCTCCTCCCCCAGGGCCTGAACGCAGTGGTGAAACAGAGAGTTGATGTTGTCCTGGATTCGCTGAACCTCTTCCCCATCAACGCTCTCCAACTTTGACTCAAGGTATTCCAGGTTCACCTGGAGCAGAGGCAGAAGGCGTGACAGATAAACAAGTGAGCTCCTTTCAAGGAGTTATGAGCCGAGATGAAAGGAGACGCTGCATATGACTGGAGGAAAATTAAGACTGCAGGGATCAGGAGCTGCTTTGCTATTCTCGTAATCTTCCTCTGACAACACAGAATCAGATTAACCAATCAGAGGAGTGATCAATCAGACACATAGGACACAATGTTGGTGCACACTGGAATGCTACCTTCTAGCTCACCAGTGCTTGTATCTTATCTAATTTATTCACAAGTACTTCCTCCTGTACTCTATCTGTGCTCAGATTGTGATTACTGATATAAGGACGACAACAGAACAATGTTTTGAGAAGATACAGGAATGGAAGTCTGAACGGAGATTTTAATAAAACCTGGCACTAATCCCAAATGTATGATGTTCTTTACTATTTACCTTCATAAGGAACAGTTCGTCCCAGAAGCGAGGGTTGTTTTTGGCCGGGTCCTCTTTCTAAGTCACACAGAGAGAAAGTACATTGTTAAAATGTGATGATTATTACAATATTTCATACAAATTTTTATGATGATGATATCAAACAGGTTTGATACTCACAGCAAAAATCTCATCATACATCAGCACCACCTTCTCTTTCAGGGGCTTCTTAGAGGACGAGGTCCTCCTCAGCAGCCCGGCCTTCTTCTCCACCTGAGACATGACGCAGTCTGAGGATGGAGACAGAGTGAGAGAAGGACAGTGCTGAGCTGCCATACAAAGTGTCCCAGAGTCAGGACTATGCTGAGGCCCGAAAATTGGAAATATTCTGTGTGCAGAACACCAACAATTAATTCATTTCAGTGGTTTCTGATCTCCGCAGCCAATGTCAACAATATGATGGTTACTTTTAATGTAAATGAACATGTATCTCATGTCAGGTCAACCTTAGCTCACCATGTTCACTCGAGCCTGTTAACCTGCACTAAAATGTTACTATTCCAGAATTATTCCATTTCCACGATTAAAACAAGGCACTTTTGTTAATGCACTCAAAATCAGATTTTTGTTTTGAGACCTTCTCGCATCCCAATACTATGCATTTCATTAAGAAACTGACTTAAAAACAGAAAAACAATGCATCTTCTTATTTTGTCTGTCAGTACAGAAAACAATCCATTTGTTTTCGGTATATTTTGAGCGGCTGACTGATGTGCGAAACAGCTGATTTACATGCAACAGGATGCTGCTGAACTGAAAAAAATACACAGCCCCGGGGAATTCAGTGCGTCAAGGATAAGCTGAAGTAGGTTGAAGCTAGTTCCTTATTTTTAGTTACAAATATTTGCCATGGCAGCAATGTTTTCTTCATGTAATCCCTTGCACAGGGGGGAGGAGACCACGTGTGCATCAGGTATTGACTCTCTATGGAGGTGTGGTTCAATCTCCTCTGTCCTGAACCCTGATTACTGGTCAGATCATACTGAAGATGATTAACCACCCAGACCTGGCAGAGATCACCTGTGGAGCTCCATGTGCCCAGCCAGTGACTCTCTAACCTTTTTTTCTCCCCACTGAAAAACCCCGAGCCAATAACAGTCATCCCAGCTGCTCCCTCCGGGTGCCATTTAAATCCAGGTGCTTCAATCAACCTCTGACGTCATCACCGTCGGCTACACGTTCACCTTTCCGTGTTCCCCCCGCACACAACTCCGCTAACACGCTATGACATATCTCCCGAGTAACCGATTATCGTCCGAAACGAGCAGAAAGTCATGTCACGTGATTGTAAGTCGCAGGTTGGGGATGGGCTGCTAGCTAGCTCACGTTAGCTCACCTCCGCTAACTCGACCGGGCGTCGGTTAACCGACTTCAAACAGCTGCTTTTGTTTAATAAAAAGTAAACAAATAAATAAATACAAGTTAGCGGGCAGATTCTGTCTTCCGGTAACAGAAGTCTCCCAGCGGACCGAGACGTCACACGTTGTTGTGGGGACGTTTGTTATCGCAGCTAACGCTAACGCTAGCTAGCTAACAGGGCTGTAAACATGGATTCATCGCCCAGATATTAAATGTCCAAATTGCGGTCGTTTGCAGCAGTGTCGCGTCGCACCGCGCCGACGGGTGTCTGCTCTGCCAAACGCGACGGCGGCTCCGTGCATCGCGCGGTGACACTTACCTCAATTAAAGCCTATCAAGTGAAATGTAGTTCATGAATTCCTGTGACAGCACTAGCTCTGGCTAGCACGGTGCTGCCCACTGTGCCGCCCACAGCGCCCCCCGCTGGTCGCTGGTGTTTGTGCAGCCCTCTGGGAGCGTCATGTCAGGGCGACCTCAGCTCACCTTGTTCACTTTGAGCCTGTTGAAATGCACTAAATGTCACTTTTTCACAATGATTCAATATGCAATACTCAGAGTCACATGAATTTAATAATTGAGAGTAGACTTGACAACATTTATACTTGACTGTTTATTATTTATTTGTATTATACTTGACTGTTTATTATTTATTTGTGTTTTACTGGCTACTTTAGCTCTTATTTTATTGTATTTTATTGTATCTTATTTTGAACCTCTACTTTAATATTTTATTTCTATTTACATTTTCATCTTTATCGCTTGTTTCCATCTCTACTTTGCACGGAGCATTGGAACGAAAACAATTTCCCCCCTGGGGATCAATAAAGTATTCTGAATCTGAATGTAACGAGATTTGCAACTTGACTTGGACTTAAACACCAATAACTCATGACTTCACTTGGACTTGAGCTTTTTGACTTGAAAGACTTGCTACTCGCCCCAAAACCCAATGTTCAAACCGTTCACTCCACCATAATCTCACTATTGTTAAAACCACTCAAAAGGACTCAAAACTCCAACTGTAGGATTTAAGACTTGAGACTTGTTGGTCTAGATTTGGGACTTGACTGGCACTTGACGGCAAAGACTTGAGACTTACTTGTGACTTGCATAACAATGACTGGAACGGGAAATAAATTTGGGAGGAAGAGTCAAATTTAAAATCAAAATTGCTCCGTATAAAAGTCTTATTAATACAGAATCGAGGCAATAAACTGTGATGTGCATTTTAACAGCAATGCACAAAAAAATCAGTCAATTAATGTTATTTCATATTCCTACAATTCTGAGGATGCGAATTTCTACTTGATTTTAAGGACTATTACCAATTCTTTCGGGTTCCAAATGTCTCCTTACTCAACAGCAAGTCACAACTTTTCAGATGTCATAGAGAAAAAACATGTTGAAATCTTGTTACTTATTAACTATTAATATTATTTGCTTGCGTACATGGCTCTACTGTACATCAGCGAGTGCATCTGTGTTGTTAACTTATTTTGTAGGTACAACTCAATAGCTTCCCCATAGCAACACAGGTGTTGAGTGTTTTTATGTCATCAGTATATGTCATGTAGCCAACGAAAAGAAATGGATGAGAATAAATGTTTTAAAGCAGAATGCCGAGCAATAAATAACAGTGTTTCAATTCTCACATGTTGCTGATATTAATGTAACTGGTTAGTTGCAAAAATTAAAGATTATTACAAATTTGATGTGAGTTAAAGACACTTTGAAGGATTTTTTTAGCAGCAACTTTTGGATTATTGAGTACTGCAAGTGAGATGTGTTGTATAGTAAGTCATCTGTAAATGTTTAACTACAACAGATTGTTGATTCACATCTGTCAACATTTGTGCATGAGGAAAAAAAATTTAATCTGCTCAATTGCAAGCCTATTTCTCTGTGTCTAGGTAACAAATTGCCTAATAGCGTTGGCTGCAATTTAAAGTAAAGAATTGGGGAGCAGCAATTGCAGCAACCGTGTTTTGACCTTATGAGTTCCTTGGTAAATTAACTTTGCCATCAGGGGTGCGATATTCCTGGTAAAGACTACATAGAGCACCTCAATTTCCGGAATAAATGAGACGAGCTTCGCTTTTACTGTGTCATTAGATGGAGGAGGAGATGAGGCAGGGGAGAGGGAGAAAATCAGAATATAATGAGAAAGAAGTAGAGGAGAATAATGGCGGGTGAGGAGCGTAAAAGAACATTAAGTTACACACAAAAATAGGCAGGTAGTCAAAGTGCCTGCCAGTATACACAAACACATAACGCAAGGTCAAGTGAGAGAGTGCAAAGTCATTGTCACCATCTCAACATTCATCTTTGCTGTAGCTTAAAATTTAATTTGTGGTGCCATGGGCTCCGAGTTAATGTTTTATAACGTTTTTCAGTAACTTCTGTCCAAAATGACCTTCAAAACTACTACTCGTTTTCACAATTTTTATGCAATCAGATGGTTGTTTCCTTGTGTCCCACTTCACAAACAGGAAAAAGTCTGTCTGGTCATATTAATATTAATATTAATAGATAATAACTCCTTTTGCTATTAAAGTGGATGTAAAGTGTTCCTTTTTGCTAAGGAATTATAAACAGGGGTTATTATACAGAACAAGTGACTATGTATGTCCCCGATTTACTGCATGAGCAATGAATTTAGAATTTAGAAGGTCTTAGTATTTAGATTTCCTTTAATTTCCTAGGGATCAATAAAGTATTTCTATTCTATTCTGTGCTGTCAGAATCCCGCCATTGCTTTGATAGTGTGGCATTAGTAATTGTACTTCATTTACGGACAGGAATGCACCACGGGAAACACGACAGTCGTGACAGTAACTGAGCTGAACGTGTTATGTGGCTCAGCACAATAATAGATGACTAATAAACAAAATGTGCGAAATGTTATCAGGTAACAGCAAAGCGGCAATTACGGACTTATTTACCTTTGTACTAGAACACACATAATTAAATGTCAAAGGCGACCAATATTTGAGCCTAAATTGTCTGTACACTGTTGTGGTTTGAGCCATGAATGCATTTACCTAACAATAGGCAATTCTTGTCTCTCAGCTTTAGAAGAAGAAAGCGAGGATGTGTGAGCTCGGGGCTGGGCCGGCAATCATCTACAATCTGCTTCGGTCAGTTCTCAGCTGCTCTGCGCACACACACAAGCAGGGTCTGGAGCAGCGGGTGGGTGCGGTTAATGGCCCCGCAGGGGTGAGAGCACCAGCAGCCCTCAGCACTTTGAGAAACTAGATTTGAGGAGCACCAGGATGCCCATCAGCGCGGCAGGGAGCGGGGCCTGATAGCTCAAACATTGCTGACAGGCTCCAACAGGCTCGCTGCGCAGGGATGCGACTGCACAGAGGAAGTGAACAGGGAAGTGGTGTGTTGCGTCCAATTCGGCTGAAAAGGGGAACACTGGGGGAGGTGGGCGAGGAGGAGGGTGACGGCGGATAGGAGGCAGGAACTCTTACACACACACACACATATACACACATATACTACTGGCCTATTGCTCAGGAGAGGGACTGGTGAGGTCTTCATCAGGGTTTGGTGATGAGTCCTATATCTTGTAAACAGGTGGTGTGGTGTGTGTACATGGCCTCAAATGTCCACACTGACAGACTTCAAGGTGCATGAGGTTGGTAGACCGGTCTCAAGACAGCTTTTTGAATGTCTCAATTCAGACTCTAGAGCATTTTTGCTTGGCCTTGTCTCAGTCAGAGTGTGTGGACTCTGAATTTTCATGAGTCCAGACCAGTGTAGACCACCACTGCCAGGCTATTAAGCCATGCCTTGCTTTGGATAACAACCAATGAATTCCGATCATTGGAAGATCGTTGGTTCTTTTGATGTCAGTCAGCCTAGAAAAATCTTGTAGCATGTGAGGCCATATATGAAGACAATCAGCCATTAACATATTTTGATACTATTTTTGGGACGGTAAAGTATTATTTAAGAAGACGTTCTCTCAACAACCTGTATTTTTCCACACAATTTAACCCCGTAATAATGCTGATCATTGGATGATCACCTAATTCTGACTTTGTAATGCAAGAGCCAGGAGGGTGTGTGTTGCCAGGGTTCTATTTTGAAAACCTGCTGCCTCTCAGAATTTCCAGCTCCGTGCGATCAAGCCAAGCACTTTATTCTGCATGGAGGGTCGAATGAAAAGCTGCTGTGGGGATACATGGTGGGATCTGTGGGGTCCAATGTTTCCGGAGACTGACCTGGAAATAGACAACGCCTCTGCATGTGCTGGACCACATTACACCCATTTATCTTTTAACGTGTCACAAGTGCACTGACACATATTCCTCTTTAAAGTGAGCTGCATCTGCCCTAAGCTTAATATAAATAGCTCGTTTAAAGACGATTCACTTGTGCAGAGGGGCTGATTTAATCAAAGTCATACCTTTTACAGTAAGTGAAGTGCCTGCGCTCATGATAACTCGCCCTGTATTATTATATTGCATCCTGTTATATTTGATTATGGGGTGTATCCAGAGAGGGGAGACATGCTATGTTGCTCTCATTTTTCTCAACAGGGCTCTAGGCTTTAACGCTGACATCCGCATTGTCACACCTACACAGGACATGACCTTTAAACCTTTCCAATTGGCCGCTTTCTTTCACTAAAGGCGGCAAATTGGACCGACTGTACAAGTGGGACTTTTTTGCGTTTTCTAATTCTTCTATTGTTAAAAAAAAAAAAGAATTTACACACCACTGACACTGCCGGTCTCTTTAAAGTGAAAATGTATCTTTTTTTTATTGGTACCATACATTAATTATCAAGGGCAGAAACTAACCAAATCAAAAAAATATATATCAAACAATGATTTTTCTACAGGGTTTGAAGAAGGTACAAGTCACCATTCAAACTCAATCAAAACTGCTGCTGGATTTCACTGAAACAAAATAGAAATGTACAAAAACAAACAAAAACAAAAACGCCAGGTGAGGATTCTCAGTCATCCGAGTCACGTGATCGTATCCGGAAAGGTTGATTTTGGAGCAGCTGGATCTGTAGATTATTTGGGGAATGTTTCACCTCGGAGAGAACCTTCACTTCTCCTCATGTCCAGTTACTCCCGATTTCAACCTTTAAGGATAGAATCTCCAAAACAATGACAGAGCTTTGTGATTTTTTTTTTTTCCTTTCTTTTTCTTTTTCTGAATGTCCAGTCTCGGCACTGCTACCAAATATGCCGACTGAAGTCAATGTTAAGCTGGTTTTAGAAGATGTTTGGATGACTGATGTATCGCTGTTGATTAAAAAAACGAAACAAATGAAGATGATGTGGACAAAAACTAATTTAAAAATAAAAATATGTTTTGTAAGCCAGTGATTTAACTGGAAATCCACCGCTTAAACTAAACATATTCAGCACATTCACTTGAAATCAGGTCGAAAAGTTGCAGCACACAAATTTGTGACAAATGTGGAAAAAAAAAATACTTCCTGTATACATGAAATACATGAGTGAATTTCTGAAATTTCCTAAATAAATACAAAAAAAAGGAAAAAGAACAGAGACAGTAAAATAAACTTTTCATGGTGCCATTGTACCCCTGGGGTCTTGTAATTTAATTTACACAAGTCTTTAAAAAAAAAAAAGAGGGAAGAGGAAAGAGCAGGAGGGACAATAAGAGGGGCCGGGATCATGAGTGTTTTTTCTCCTTTTTCCTATTTTTGTTTCTTTACATTAGATCGGGATGGCTTTAGGTAAATCTAAGTAAGAATACATTTTATTACAGTCAGACAGAACTTTGCTACTACCTTAAATATACAAGCACAAATACACAAAAATTCAAATCTCCAAAAAAGGAACGAAAAAAAGACAAAATAAAAACATCCACACTAAATAATTTTCTTTTATAAACATAAAAGATAAAAACAATATATTTTAGAGGAGGGGGATAAAAGTCCTGTGTTGCTCCTTGGTCTGTAGCTTTTCAGTATTGGTAAAAAATAAAAAAGTAACAATTGAAATGAAGGTGTTTAATACAAATTAAAAAACATTCTAGGGAAATATATACTGTATAAAAACTCTTAAAATGTGTAGCTGTGTGTATGTGTGATGTAAATGCTCTCTGTTTTCGTAGACTGCATTCACTGTAGTCCAATCAGAGATGGCTCGGGCACTGGGGGACTCAAAAATCCTTCAATCATTATGTTACATGTGTCTAAATGTGTGTCCTTGTATGCATGTGTGTGTGTAGAAGTGTGTGTGGTTTCCCCAGGGCCACTTTCAGTTCTCCTACGAGTGTGTGTCTCAATGAATTTATGGTCGGATTCAAAATTCTGGTCTGCCCAATTTTGGCAAAGCCACAAACATGTGCGGACCGCCACTGCTGCTACTCACTCCTCACACACACTAACACACACACACACACACACTCTCTCTCTCTCACGCACACATATACTCTATTAACACACATTACCAGTGACTCATGCGTCAGGAGCAGTCCAGAATTGAGAGTCGCGTTTTGGAGGATGGGCGGACGAGTCGTCCCTAAGCAACTCGCCACCATGTCAAAAAGCCCCACTGGCACCATTCCCATGCCCCACCCCCGTTTTGAAAGGTGTGTGTGTGTGTGTGTGTGTATTTCTGTGTGTGTGTGTGTGTGTTTGTGTGTGTGTGTGGGGAGGGGGGGGTCTGTTTGGAAGGGGTCAGCGTTCAGTATGGTTTTTTATACAGTTCAAATAGCCACGCCTCCTTGGCCCGCGGTTGACCAAGTCACTGTCCGGAGTGAGTGTTAGCGGGAGCAGACGGGACGTACGTGTGTGTGTGTGCATATGTGTGTGTGTGTGTGTGTGTGCGATGAGGGGGAGAAGAGAGAGGGTGAGAGCACAGTGCCTAAAATACTGGGAAGTCACAGCGATGACAAAAAGCTTTTTAAGCTTCCTCTGGCTCAGTCAAAGTGCCACACTGAGCTCCTTCGGGCTACCTGTGTTCGCTCTAAAGATGTCTGGGTCAGCGAGCGGGCGACGGAGAGAACGAGAGAGAGAGAGACTGTTGGGTTTTTGAGTGGGTGGGTTTGTGGGGCTGAGTAGCAAGACTGTGTTGAGGTTTTCGGGTGGAGAGGGGCGGCTCGGGGGGGCTCTACTGCGACGCCTGCGAGGTGGGGTTGTCGCTCTTGCTCTCCTGGCTGGAGGGCGCCTTGTTGTTCCAGGGCGAGTTGGAGCCCAGGGCCGGCGAGTTGTTGAAGCTGTCCTCGTCGTCGATGCCGTTGGCGGCGTCGAACTGCGTGTTCTCCAGCCGCGTGATCAGGCGCTCGTCCTCGTCGCCGAACTCGCCGCCCATCAGTGTGGGCTCGCCCACCACCATCACATCCTGTACAGACAATAAGAGGAAAAAAAGACGTGCACATATTAACTCTCAGGGGAGAGGAAGGCGATTGCGCTTTTTACTGTTACACATGGGAACAAAATCAAAACAGGCGCTCTCAGGAGCCCAAATGATTATTTCCACTGTTGGTTCTTACATTGATTAATGCATTAGTTGTTTGTTCTACGACAAAAACATGTTAGTTAGCATTTCCCAAAGCTCAGAGCGAAAATGTCTTGCTTAGTCACCAGCCTGAAATTCAACTCAAACAGACAATAAAATTACATTATCACCACTTGAATTACAAAATTGGCACCCTTCCTTCATTCATGTCTGTTTCTGATCAACTGTTTAGTTGATACAAATTTCAAAGTTCAAAATGAATGCATTTGTTTCCAATGCTCCATCAGAGTTTCTGCCACTGGTGTAGTACTGCGGCACTGAGGACAGGTGGCAGTGATGTACTCACTGGAACTTGGCTGGACAGAGGGAAGCCGCTGCCTGGACTCTTCTTTTTGTTGTTGTTGTTATTGTTGGTTCCGCCTCCGCCGCTGATGGTGCTCCCACCTGACATCTTGCGCTTCCGCCGCTTGTTGGGGGCCTGTCTCGACGGCTCGGCTGAAGGCGGAGGAGAAGGAGAAAGAGAGGGTGGGTGTGTTACGGATTACCGCTGGGCGTCTGGGAGTGTCGTGTCTGTGCGAGCCGTTGGCCGTTACCTGGTGGCGCCACCATCCTCTGCCATTTCTGGAAGAGGCAAGTCTTGAGGCAGTCTCTGGGGCTGAGGCTGTATGTCTTGTGTCTGGACATCAGCTCCTGCATGGGCTCCAGGATCACGCACAGCTGGATGAGACAGGACCGAGGGAGCACACGTTAGATCAAGCTCCAACACCATCGACTTGTGTTTGACGGAAAAGCCACAAGGGTCAAATTAGTAGGAGAGGCAAACAATCACGTGAAACTGTCATTTTGTGTTACCGACAGCCTTGACCTTAAGAAATAAAGAAAAGCTGTTTTATGGGTGACTCTGTGATATTAAATGTACTTTGATCACCAGGTTCTGACTGTTATCAATTTATCCCCCTAAAAAAAATGTAGTAAAATAAAATACAATAAAAAGGGGACTCAACAAGTGTACATGTGAATTTAAAGTATCATACTGGAGATAAAAAAACTGCCTTGCTTGTTTTCTTTTTTATAAATTCAGGCAAGAGTATTTTTGGCCACATAAAAACTGCCGACACTTGACATGGTTCGCGCAACTCTGTAATTACCTTTAATTTCTCCACAAAAGAATCTGTTATTAATGTCAATCATTACATGGAACTGCACCGTCATCATGTTTAATTACGCATAGCAACAATTTGAGAAGAATACAAGGGGCCCAGGGAAAAAAAGAGTTTCTTAAAAAGTCCTCACAAAATGATACTTTATAATTCAAAACGGTAATTACGAAATAATGAAACACAGCAGCAACGTCGCTCTGGAGGTCAAGCGCGTGTTTACTCACTCGGAGGTAGTTGAGAGTAGAGTTCGACAGGCCACATCTTGTTATGTTTTTGGACAGCTGGTCCAACATCTGTGGGTCTTGGGCCTGAGACATGAATAAGACAGGTTAGATAACCGACACAAACACACAGACACACAGACACACACCATAAAGCATGTGCGTGCAGGCGAGCTGCCCCCCCTGCAGATCCACTCACATGCATGGCCAGTATACTGCGGGGGATGAGTTCACGGTGTTGTCTGATGCTGAAGTGCCACGTTTTTATCCTCATCATGTCGTCGAACATGAACTCCAGGTACAAGCGGCCCTCTACGCACACCTGCGGGTGTTGGGAGGGATTGAGGTCAGTTTACAGAGGGGACAACACTGAAAATCTCTGCCGCACACAGATATGAAGCTGACATTTATGACCGTGGTCGTAACTCAGGGCGGCGGCATTGTTGAGCGTCACACTATCAAGAGGTTTTTATATCTTTGTTTAAATTGTCTCTGTACCCTTCAAGGTATGCATTTGCATGAGTCGAGAGAAAATGTGAACCACTTCTTACATCAGTGTATTTCAATCCATTGTAACCATTTGCAAGCGAACACGGGAGTTTTCTCGACCACATTATTGAATAAGAGAAACAGCCAGACATGCTTTGAAACAGGAGCCGAGCCCTCCAGAGGCAAACGTACCTGTGTGAACATGGGCTTTCCGTTCTGGGTGACCATGGTGCACTGATCACAGTCCAGGGAGACAAAATTATTGTGAAATGACTCCTTGGGATGCTTCAGCACGTAGTAGAGCTCGGTGGCGCCACCCTCGAATATACTCCTGAAGTACCTCGGGATCAACGTCCTGCCAATTGCTGTGTTGTAGAGGCGAGAGGGGGAAAGAGGGATCAGGGGAGGTCAAACTTCCGAGGGTTTGTTTTTATGATCTGATTTCTTACTGTAGCGTTTGGGTCCATCCTCCAGACAGAAAGTTATGGTCAACATGGCATCATCCTCGAAGAACTCCGTAGTAAACGCATCCCACCACAGGTTATCGCACTCCTGCTGGGTGGAGAACGGCAAATGAAATCAGATAACCCTAAGTGATTACCCGGGGGG
>CAESWR010000676.1:917313-929078 GCA_903171835.1 Mullus surmuletus | reverse complement strand
AAACTGAGAGGAGTGCTCACCAATCCCAACTGCGAGTTCTACCCGAACTTTGTGGCCATCCACACCTTGGCGACATGGTGCAAGGCTACAGCTGAAGGAGGGTCCCGGGACGTGGAGATGGGTGGGTTCTTCTCCCAGCTGAACATTCATGTTGTGCAAAGTTTCAGTTAGATGTGACTTTGTGTCTTCATCCTGTGGCACCAGGAGATGAAGAGCAAGACCCCTGCTACAGCCCACAGAAAGCCCTGACCTTGGCTCTCACCGACTGGCTGCAGGAGTTTCTGAGCACAGATCAGCCTGGAGGTACTTTTGCGGAACAACATGTTTCTTGCTTTTGTAATCTACCTGTATCGTGTCATCACTGCCACCTTTGTCCTCGCAGGCGCCTGCCGCTCTTCATCTCACCTCAAGAAGGACTCCTCTGACGAGGAGCCCATGCAGACCGACGTAGGAGAGATCGCCTACGTTCCCGGACCTGGGGAGAACCCGCTGTACACGGCCGAGCCCCTGACCCTGGACGACCTCAGGCTGCTGTCGGAACTCTTCTACCTGCCCTACGAACACGGGGCAAAGGCCAGGACCATGCTGCAGCAGCTGGACTGGTTAAAAAACCACAGTCGGGCTATTACTGCCGAGCCGGACATGGTGAGGGGATAGCACTTCAAAAAGCTTGAGCACATGTAATCCTCTTTGGCACAGTTGCCGCACCCGCTGCCGTTTTTTTTTTTTTTTTNNNTTTTTTTTTGGTCCAGAGTGCTGAGTGGTTTTTGAGAGCGCAGCAGTTCGACGACATGTGCGAAGCGGTGGTGCAGATGTTCAACCGCCTGTCCAACGCTCCGAACCGCAGCATCCTGTATGACCTCTACAACTACATCTGCGACATCAAGAGCGGCGTGGGCTTGGCCCGAGCCTATGTCAAGACTCTGGGTGAGAAAACTGCGGTATTCGTAGAACAGGACGGGTGCTGCATTCTTGATTAGGGACTAAGTAAAGAATCACTGCAAATATCTCTCAACTTGTAGTGCCACTACAAGTAAACATATATGTGAAGTAGCTTTTATTTTCAATGAAATTAGTTCTCACTCTAATCTATGGAAAACAACTTTGACCAGTCACACCGCTTGATTGTATACATATTTCAATATACTTGAATAATGAACGTGAGGAGGTTTTAGTAGATAGACAGCAAACCTAAATCTTTAAAAGTAACATAGAGAATAGATAAAGTTGACGGGATACGGCCACAACTTTCAGTTTTAGAAAGATTAATCATAAACACAATCCTTTAGCATCTTTTTTGTCCCATTTTACTTGCATACAACACAAGGGACCTCCTTTAGCTTCAGTATGAACACTGTGTTTGTTTCCGCAGGGGGGCACAACCAACCCTCGGCCCACGTAATGAGTGATGACCCCGAACCGTGGGGCTTCAGGGGAGGCCTCTCTGGAGAGTTTCAGGTAATCTAACACTGCTTCATAATTAGTAAATGTACATGATTTTTTAAATAATTGTTAATAATAAGACGATCGGTCTAATATTTGAAATTGCTTGTACTTGCAGAGGATGCTTCCTTGCCATGGAAACCGAGACCTGTTCAAACATCCTCCCATGACAGCGGTGTACTGCATCCGGCCCTACTGCCCTGAGGACAAGGTGAGGATGATGAGTTATTGTGTATTTTAGCAAACACTCATTCACAATTCTAGCAGCATGATGTGACTTTTATGGGGTTTTTGCCGGTGCCAGATGGAGGTACAGAAGATTTTTGGGGAGATCCGAAGAGAAGAACAGAGCAAAGCCCCTGCAATGCCACAGCCGGCTCTTATAAGCGACTGGTATGAACGTGCTCTTTATTTTAAAAGTATTCACGCTTGCAATTTTCAACCATAACACTCCACTCTCTTCAGCTTGTCGATGGGGGAAATCCCCCCAACCCCTCAGTGTGCCCTCGTGCTTGAAGACGAGATGGGAGTGTGCGGGTACATGCTGGCTCTCGCCAATGTCAAAGTGACCGTAGCCTCGGCTCAGGTAAGTTGGGTGGTTGAATGCGGCCGATCAACGGTAAGACTCTGATCTAAATCACTGGCGTCTCCACCACCTCTAGATGGCGATAAGCGACTCGGTTTTGGAGGAGTTCCCCTCTTTGATCGCCGGACAAATGCTGCAACGGGTCACTGATCCATCCCCAGCAAGGCGGATGATTGGACAACTGTTGTCCACCATCAGGAGTAGTGGTAGGTCGAGATCTTGTGTCCTTCTGAGCAGTTGTGTGGAACAGGCCTGTGATGGGTTGACATAGGGATAGGAAGCTGCTTTTCCACAGGGGGCGCCATTTCACCCTGTCAGTAGATCTGCCAGTGCCAAGTCTCTGTAGGGAAACCAGTCATTTTGGATGGCTCCTGCTGCTGAAGAGTTTATACTGCGACCAAAAACTCCCTCCGTCTCCTCCTCAGGTTCTCGAGGAGTCTTCTGCGAGTTGAGGCACAGCGATCGGAGGATGCTCGACTTCTACACCAAACTGGGCACCTTCAAACCCATCAAAGCTGCCGGTCTGCCTCCAGACGTCCTCGCCATGGGAACTTGCTTGTAAACGACTTAGCTTGCAGGAACTCCTCAGGTTTGTAGTACTTGGAGAGACTCTGCAGTGATCTGACAGATCCAGTACAATCAGAATTAATTTTTAACTGTTATTGGGTCGTGTAATTTAGTGTGTATGATAAGAAATGTAATGCAGCCCCAACTGGTTCTGTAGGCATTATAATTGTAAAAAATAAAATCATTATTTTTTTAGATATGTCCCGACCCAGCTCAATAAAAAATATAAATTTGTTGCAAACATCAAACATTTGTCAGAGGACTCATTCACGAGAAGACACCATAACAAGACATTTGAACAAGAGGAAATATATTTATTTAGTCTTTTTTTCAGGAGGATACAAAGGCAATATATTATTGGTGAATCTTGAAATTAAATGGCTAGTTATTAGTTAGTTGTGAAAAATCAAACGATATGTCCGTACTATGAACGAGCCACCATTTGAGCGGGATTTGCTGACAGACATTGAATGTTTACGCAGCCAGTTGGACTGGTCACATTATGACGCTACACATCTGCAAAGAGAAAACCTTCAGAGTGCCTTTTCATGGTTAATAAGGAAACACAAGGTAATGTTTACTTCAAGTAGTTTACGAACATTCATTGCAATGTTTTAAATAGTTTGTGCTTGTGACATTTATTGCATTCCCCTGAGAGTCTGACCAGCAGAGTTTGGCTGCAGGAGACCAAATGCATAGTACCTGGTTTCTGACAGCCTGGTGACTGTGGAGTATAAACCTTTTAACCCAGAATCCTCTGGGCTATCAGTAGTGTATAATCAGATATTTGCTGTAGACAAAATTATAAATACACCAGCCATAAATAGTTAACTTTCCATCTTTGCTTATTATATCATTCTGAAATATAGAATTTCAGGTCACACGATCAGTAAAACGATAAAACTGAGTTGAACATCTGACTAGAGAACCTTGCTTTCCACAAACTGTGCTACCGTATTTAAATGAACTCCAGCCCTTCATACTTAACATCCCCTATCTTCGTCTCGGGCATCAGCACCCGACCGTCGAGCGTAAATGCAATGATGTAGGTGGCGATCCTGCCGGCGTCCTCCTCTGATTTCAGGGCCACGATGATTTGATCATCCGTGTCTGGAACAAACTTGAAGGAGGAGAAGCCGTGGGTGGGGTTGAGTGGGCCGACGTGCCTCACTTTTATGCGGCTGAAGTCCGCGGGGCAGGACAGGAGGAGGTCGGTGGCGCGGCGCTCGTCTGCCGTCTCGTCGTAGCGCTCGTGGCTGGCACGGCGAGGCAGGAAGAACCAGCGCTGCAGTCGCTCGCTCCACACTGCTGATTCATGGATAAGGTAGCCTGTTGATGAAGGAGGGGGATAACGGAATAGATCAGACAACGAAGAGTGTGTGTGGAAAAGTGCCACCCTTAATCAACAGCGTGAAATAACAAATATCTGTCACAACCTGGTGGCTGGATCCCCGCTGCGCTCCGCAAGGCGTTGTAATGTGGCACCCAGTTCTCGTGCTCCACGTCGCCGTGGCGGCCGACAACTTTCACCCACTCTGGATTGTTGTTGACGACCTCTCCGGACGTCGTGGTCCACTCCTTCCCGAGACCGCCGACATACAGGTGCTCGTCCTTCACCGCCAGCCACTCCGCCTTGAACCCTGCAAAGAAACGGGACAGTGAGAAATATTTCAAAAATTCTCATATCTTTGTATTGGCGATTGAGCTGGCAGCATTGGGGGTTGTGGATGAAAAGAATGTTCTGTTGAAACTGGATTATACAACAAGATAGCATTGAGAGGTCTAATGTAGACTCACCTTTGGGAACTGAGCCATCACCGTCGGGCAGTATGACCCAAGGAACCGCCTGCCTGCCTTCAATCCGGTACACCACACCTGTGCGGTCGTCCACACTGTAAAGATGACCGTTGAACACCACCAGCTCCGACAGCTCCATACCTGCAGCAGTTGGACAAACATTGAGGACACTGGGACCAGTGAATATGATAACAGATTGAGTGTGATTGCCTGACCTCGTCCATTCTCGGCCAGGTGACTCTCCAGCGTGACCGTCTCTGCGTCCCACTCCACATCCAGCCTGTCAGCGCTTTCTGAAATGGTCAGGTGACCCCTTTTCATGTAGCTGAACCAGGTCTGACCCTTGGAACTACGTGAGGCGGTGTCCAGGTCTGCGATGACCCCGATCCTGTATCTGACACCGTGCTGCGTCTTCACCGGCCGACTCAGCGGATACGTGTCATTATAAGGTTTCCCCCTCCTCTGCCGGTGGGAGAGGCTCTGCACGGTTTGTCCTCTATGATCCTCGAAGACGTCGCCATCATGGGCTGGAGTGTGAATATGCAAAGTGTGAGCCCTGCTGTGGTGGTGTCCACTGCTCGGAGCGTCTCTGTCCCCCACCGTCCTGTGCAGGTACAGCATGAGCACCAACGCCAGCAGGGTGGCCACAGTGATCGCCCGCCATCTTGGATGGAAGCGCGAGTCTGAGGTAGCCGCCTGAGTCATGGACGCCAAAGCCAGGGGGAGGCCTCGGACAGCAACGCCTAACGAGGTCATGGAAGTGTTGTCCTCATCGTCTCCATCAGGCTTGGGCTGGGACTGATCATAGCCTGGCAATGGAAACACATCAGGAGAAAGATGAGGGTTTTGGCAAAAGCATTCAATCGGCTGTTGGAAACACACACATCACATTGTACTGTGTTACACACCTCTACTTTTATTTTCAATTTCAACATCTCAGAAAATTCTAACATTTCTATTAAAGTCTTACAGTAGCTTGCATGATGCAGGAATTAACACGGAGGAGGAGGGGACATGATGGAAAAAATGAGCTGTTGTTCCTCTTGTTCATTGTTCGCAACAGAGCTTTGTTGTGCTGTTCAGTCAAGACCTCTGATGTGCATACTGAGTAGGTGACAGGCTGCAAACAAGTCACTCATCTGAAAATTGAATTTTTGCTACAATTTTGCATGTGCCCGTCTGTTTGTATGGGATGGAAACTGTGTATCAAACAAGGTGAAAACTTTTTCATCAGGAGCACTGAGAGGTTCAGTGCCAGGACACCATAAGTGGCAACGCTCAAATTACAAACTTACCTACTTCTACACTTCTGTTCTTTTCAAAGCAAGCAAATAATCATTACTTTATTACTTTGAGCCATAAGGACACTTTAAATTCACAAACAAGTATCATAAAACTTCTAGCAACTCTCGTTTTAAAGGTTTGAGACGGAGGTTGAAAATAGTGCGTAAAAAGAAATGTATCATTCACCACTCGCAAAATCATTGTTTGACCTGTAGATTATTAACCTAAGGAATTGATGATATCTAAAGAAAGGAACTAAAACCAGGGCAAACATTGGTCAAAAACAACTTTTTTTCAAGGATGCACCCATTTGAAAAATTAACAAATTAACAATTAATTAATTCCTGGTGTGACAAACAGCTAACAGGAGTGGCGCTATTATTACATAATATAGTATTATGTAATATACACAAATCAAATAGCAGGATTTTACCACGTACTTCTATTGTGTTTAAAAACATCGTTTGAAGTCATTCAATAAAAATGGAAAGCAGAAAGCAACGGTTGGCTAACAAACACTCAAGTTGTTTGTCTGAGATGTTGAGATTGCCCTTTGCTAGATCTTTTTCTAACATACAATTGATCCGGTTCCAATACGTTAGAGGCTATTTGTTTTCAGCAAGCCACAACTTGGCAAACATGACTGAATGCTGTAGATGTACAACACACCATTACAAAGTTGGCACAACAGCAGATGCCGCTGTATATAACATTACAACAGATTTGTTTAGTAATTTCTTCTTGATATGAAAATGCAAATCAGTAAACCACCGACATTAAGATGTCCAAAGGAGATGTCACAGTGACACAAAGACAATGTTCGTCTTTATAAAAGGGGATACACGGCCCGAGGAACAATAATAGCTTAATCATGGTGACTTTATTCTCGCTACAGAACGGATGTGAGTTAAAACCGGTTTGTACAAATATTTCCTTTGCTGGAGCGGAATGAACTGCATTACATCACATAGCCCGTAACCATTACATTCCTCCTCTTCAGCTGCTCTCGCTCTACAGTTGGCTTCTCTACATACACATGCACACGCACACGGATCAAACTGGCAAACTTTTTCCAACGGCAAATAATGCCGTTATTGTCACCATTGTATGGATGGCCCATATTTCCCATCCCTCAACCGTGCAGACCCAAACACTGTCCCACTGTACCCTGTATAAAAAACAAATTATTCACCCGTCCTTCGCCTCTTCTTCTTCCCTGAACACTCTGCAATCATCGTGTTGTTCGTCTTCGCACACATCCTACGATAAACTTCACGTCCCTGCAGACCTCTGGCCCTGAGTGACTGATCCCTATCTGAGACGGCCTCCTCCTTTTCTTGCCATTCCACAATCTCAAGTTTCTTCCGCTTCTGGTGCAGAGGAGGGAAAAGGCCATGTTTAATCAGCAGTGATCAGTATTGGGTGGAACCAGAGCTGCTTGTGGGCACCTGTAAGGAGTCTGAGTGGAATAATGAATGGAATGATGTGGGCTGGTCAGAGATTAGTGGGGAAGGTTAACAATGGGTTATAAAAGTGGTGTATGGTGGCATATCCCCTTCTTTCTTTCACGCTCAGCGGGTCAAATAGGGTGTTGGAGTCTTTTTCTGTTTATACGTTGAGTGTTTTTGGTTCTTGCACCGGTTACAAAACAGCCTGTGGATCAACTTCAAGCAAAAATGATCATATTTACGCGGTTTACAGGTCCTTATTTGTGTCAAGCTACTTGGGCTTGCTCCTCACTTCACAGCTGAGTTGTTTTTTAAGAAGGTAAAACTCATTCAGATTTTGACGGACTTCTCTTTTGACTTTTAAAGCGGTTGAGCAGATTTAGTGTGATCAGTTCGGGACACATCAGTTCACATGAGTTAAAACTTAAAAACAAGAGGTGGACCTTAAATCTACTGTGTTTTTCCCCCCCCAACTTGCATGCAATTTTGCAGGCAAAATTAACTGCAATTTAAAGTGAACCTCTGTCAACAATGCATGTGTAAGTCTACATCCAACATGCATTAGACCACAATCCAGATAACAGCTGGTAACAGTAGAGGAAAACACTGTGTACCAACATAGTTACAGTCTCTGCACAACAACAACAGGAAAACACCCATTAAGCAGAACTACCTTTGTGTCTTCTAGGGTTAGAGTTGAAACCACCAGCATGGACTGATTACAGTCATCACAAACCCACCACAGTCCAAACAAACAGGACTCCACCAACGACACTTTCTACTGTGTGACGTCAGAAAACGACGATAACTAGTCGCTTCATTGACGATTAACCGATGACGGCTCGATCGACTCCAGTGCCCTTCTGTCTGCTGGACTGTAAGAAGTTGGTTGAATACGAATAAAAGGTAATAAAAAGACATGTGCAGTCCTTCCCGAGTGGTTTCCCAGAGGTTTGCTTTAAAAAGTGTTAGCAAAGCGAGCTAACGTGAGCTAGCACTTTGCTCCTGCTAGCATCAGCCGCGCTAACGTTCACCAACAGGTCGGCCGGAGTGTACTTTCAATTAAATACTATTAGAGGTTACTACAGGACATTTGGTGAGTTGTCAAAACTTTAGACTGACCTGGTGTCGAGGTTCCTCAGCTTGAACATCATGTCATGTACTTTAGGGGCTAGTCCTCAATTAGCTCCTCCCGCCTCCGCCCGGAGCGCTGTGAAGAGGCAAGCACCGCCCGGGCTGCGCGGGGGTCAATATTCAACGCACCCCATCACAGCCACTTGCATGTTTTTACTGACTCAAAAAAATCCAAAAAGTTGGAAAAAAAATTCAGATTTTTCTCATATTATATCCTAATAAGTGTCTTTGAGGAAGCCAATAACACGCTAATTATAATTATTATTATATAATTATTACAATAATTAAATAGCATCCACTTTGTAATACCTTCACACACTCAAGCCAATTAATCCCACAAATGACACATTCTTAAATATAAATATTTATTGTGACGATTGTCGATATCCTCTACAGTAATGATTAATATTACATCGTGTCAACAATTATGCAAACTGTTATGTAGAGCGCAAGAATACGGGGAGTAACTGTGTATATCAGATATAGAATTTTGTTCTTTTTGCTCTTCAAAAATATGTCTATTTCGTCTACTGTGTTAGCATAAAATTAAAGTGCAAATATAGTAATTTCCCTTCTTAACACTGAGGTGCAGATACCTGGATGAGACATCGTCATAGTGGAGGTTACATTATAACGCTACATTCACATCTTACGATATGTCATTTCACCTGATGTGATCCTGCATTCTTGTTTTGATTGCGGAACGAAATTTAAGGAGTAACATATTGTCTTGGGGGAACACAAAACATACAAACGATCCCTTAATGAAACTGTGGAAAAATGCCCAAATAAAAACAGCTCAACGAATGTTGTGCATTAAATTAAAATGGAAAAAGGGCAGATATAAGAGCAACACACAAATAACCATCATTGAACTGCCTCAATTTCAGGCACACAATGTTTTCGTAACACATTTAAGTGGTCGAGAGACACAACGCTTATTTAGAACATTTTCAGCATTAACATTGACAGCAGTAACTACAGTGAGTGAAACAATCAATGGACAGAAATCGTACATTTATCATCATAGGAACCTGAAACAATGCATATTTTCTCTGTATCGACGAGTCTGTTCGGAGGTGTATGTTGATCTTTGACGAGAGAGCACCTCTTCAGCTCTTCCCCATCATCTTCAGCAGAAGCTATAGACATGGAGCGATTTTTAAAAATCTGTTAATGCACATCTTAATAAAAAAGAAAAGAAAAAAGGAAAGAATAGCATTGGACTTAAGATGTGTGGTTCATCTTAGAGGACACTTTTAAAAACAAAGTAAAGTGCTTGGCTGTATACAAATCTGCACATTTCAAAACACTGGCGAACAAAGTGATTGGAAAATCATCAAATAACTGTTTAAAAGTAATGTGGTATTGTGTTGTTACCTTTGTTAGGTGATATTCTCCATCTACCAGCTGCTCGATGATATTGAAGTGGTCCGTGTTGGGCACGTCCTCCATGCTCACACTCATTCCGGAGGCCTCGAGAGCCTAACAAGCCACAGAGAGAGAGATAAAGAATGCTCAAATGTGTGTGTCTTTAATGCATGATCCCTCATCAATTTGTGACGTGTCAAAATCTCAAACTCCTTTGCTGCATTAAAACTGACAACATATCCCACCACTATTAAGCTCTCTATAAGAGCGTGGTCATTCCAAAATACTGATAATTAATAGTATTTTAAACTTATTATTGATTTTAAATTGTAATCACAATTTAAAGTGATTAGTTCAAATTTTGAAAAGGGACATTTTTTGCTGCTCTATGTTTAAAAATAAACACACCGGGTCATTTTCAGGATTTGTTGATATTTTGCGAACCAATAACTAACTATCTCAATATCTGGTAAACAATCATAAGTTGCAGCCCAGGTCACTTCAAACCAACTTAACAACATTTTTATTACAGCTACTCGTGAGCACTGACTTTGTAGTATTCCTCGGACTGCTTGCGGAACTCCGGCGAGTCATTCTGGGCGACGGCCACCACGACATGGCAGCCGGAGGAGGAGAGTTTGAGCTGAGGGACCAGCTTGCTGGGGCTGTTTCTCAGTGCCACCTCCCTGTCGGCAGGAGACAGACGGTGACTGGCACGACAGAAAACACTGGAGCACAATAAGACCTTTACAAGAAAGGTCTCCAAGTCTAAGGACGCAGCACTCGGCAGAGAAAGCCATGCAGGCATTCCCCAAACCGACTGTCCGGCAATCCTGCGAGCATTTACATATGTTTAGACAAACAAAAATACACAAATTCATTCTTCACTGCAGGGATCCTCAGCCTTCACGCTTTTAGTTTGAAATCTCTGGTGGTATGATGAGAATAACAAAACAGAAAACAGGAAATATATTTGTTAAATCTCTTCATCTACCAATTCTGTAAAAATTCTCTTCTCCAGGATTGGAGAGACTCTATTATTGCGATTAATAAGGTTAGGGAAGGTAACCTAAGATCAACTCCCTTTCTACTTTATTACTAAGTAATTACACCTTTTCATCAGCAGTCCACTTATATTTTTGGGACATTCTTACTACAGCCGGACAAACAAAGCATCTAACGTCTACGTACTCTGTCATCTTCAAGGGCTCATTGACGTAGGTGGACAGGATGGGCAGCAGGTCGTAAATGCCACTGACAAGGAAAGCACCTAAAAGACAGTCATGAAAATCAGAATCCCATATCAGACAGGCTTTGCTCACACACACTTCCCGACTCGTTCTAATCCCCGTCCAGGTAAAATTATAACGTCCTTAAATTTGACTCGTAACGCTACCGCAGTCACAGATTGGCTAAAATATACAGAACTGCACACCCAGAACTTCCCAGATGCCAACACGAGCCGGGCTCTCTTGGACATACGGATTGTTTTGATCCTGTTGATTTATTGCTGATTTCTACTTTTCAATTTTACAGGGTTTTCTAGTGCCACGTAAAAAAAAACAACAACAACAAAAAAACAGGCAGGTGGTGCAGCCACAGCTCCCAAAAGCGTGATTGCCTCTGTGTCTATGCTGACACAGGGACTCGTTTTGGGTAATTGGAAGGCCGATAAGCCACCATCGTTTATCCAGCAGATCCAGGAGGTTTCGACGAAAATTGGAAAAGATCAGTTTTACATGGAAAATTTGAGGAAATATGAGCTCCATTTGTAAATTTTGTAAAGGGCCTTCTGTTTAAAACTTAAGAGTATAACAGGCAGATCGAGATAGCAAGAAATGATGTCAGTATTCATCAGTTTATTTAATTATTTATGCTTTTTTGTTATATTTTTTCTGTTCTTTTGTACAATTATTACCTTACTGTTTACGTTTTCTTTGTACGCAAGTCGGAATCTGGGAAGGGGTAAGTAGAGGAGTGTTCCATGCATATAAAAATGGAAATTCTTTCAATTGAACTTGTTAACCTTTAACTTAACCGCGATATCAACAAAAAGATGGGTTTTCTTTAATCCCATATCAGTGATTTCAGACAAACTTGCTTCCTGAACACCTTTGCATCTTCTGTTCTACATT
>CAESWR010000676.1:886599-906265 GCA_903171835.1 Mullus surmuletus | reverse complement strand
CGCTCTCGGATGGCGTCTTCTCTGCGTCCTCTATCTGAGAACGTTAAACTTGTCTCCAGGAACCTTGGTGTTCTATTTGATTCTGACTTGACCTTTGAGAGCCATGGCAGCAGGCTGGTCCAGACCTGCTTCTACCACCTCAGGAATCTCTCCAGAATAAGGTCCATGTTAAGCCTTAAAGACTGTGAAATCATTATTCATGCCATCATTTCATCCCGACTTGATTATTGTCATGGTGTTTTGATGTGTCTCTCACAGAAATCCCTCAGTAGACTCCAGTTAGTCAAGAATGCACCTGCCAGGCTGCTAACTGGATCAAGGAAAAGGGAGCACATCACTCCCATCTTAGCCTCCCTCCATTGGCTGCCAGTCAATTTCAAAAGAGACTGTAAAATTCTATTGACAACCTACAAGGCTTTTCATGGCCTTGCCCCAATTTACATTTGAGAGTTATTAGCCCAATATGTGCCCACCCGCAACCTGAGGTCCTCTAGCAGTAACCTGCTGGCCGTCCCCAAATCAAGGTTGGGGACCCGGGGAGATGCCGCTTTCACCGTCCGGGCTCCTCGTCTGTGGAATAATCTGCCCGAGGAGCTCAGACTGGCGAATTCACTGTCCTCCTTTAAAACCCGGCTAAAAACTCACCTCTATCGCCTGGCCTTTGAGTCTCCTCTATGATTTTGCTTTTGTCTCCTGCCCTCCATCTGCAGTGTTTGTTTTTGGTAATTGTTTGTCTGCTAATCTGACCGGTCTAAGCAGATGACCGCCCACACCGAGTCGTGGATCTGCCAAAGGTTTCTTCCCAATAGGGAGTATTTCCTCGCCCCAGTCACTTTGGTGGGATATGTTGGGTTCCCGTTTTGTATGTGCCTCTGTTTTGTGTGTCACGGCACTTCACTTGTATATGTTCATGTAAAGCACTTTGTAACCTTGTTTTGAAAAGTGCTCTACAAATAAATGTTGTTGTTGTTGTTGTTGTTGTTGTTATTATTATTATTATTATTATTATTATTATTATTATTATTATATCACTGTATAGAATAAGTGTTTCACTCAGAGCTTGAGATTCATACATCACTGATTATAAATTCACCTTGTATCAGTCACCACAAAGTCACCAATTATCAAGCTGCTGACTTAAAAGTGTTTGACTCATAAGGATTAATAAGCATCACTATATCTATTTTATAATTACTTCAGCGTTATTAGAAATAACTGCACATTAGATACTACATTGTATTTAAATATAGATTTAAATAATTATTTTTGATGTATCCAGGAACAGATGAAACATGACCAAATCAGTGACTAAGTATGATGAGGAAAAACGAGGAAAACGCCCTCAAATGAACAAAATCACATCATCACTTACATCAGAATACAGTCACTGTGTCCAAGACATTTTGTACATAAAGTTTTAAAAGAGAAAAAAAATGAATGGACGCGTCCGCTAAAACTCTTCCAACCAACCAACGACAGCTCCCGCCCCTGCGAACTCTGATTGGGTTATAAAGTCACGTGACATCGTGGGACCCGGTTCCCATTGGTCTACAATCTTCCGGTTGATATATTTCGGCGGTGATCTTCCCGAGCGCGCCACTTTTAACTTTGTGTTTCAGGACTTGTGTTTGTCTGTGCCGCCAATTATTTATTTGACAAAAAAGCAAAAGTTACATACGGTGGCAGAACTGTAACGTCGTCATTAAAATGGACTGCGTGGATTTCCCAAGAGTTCTCCCCAATTCCCCGAGGAAAGCCCGAGGACAAATCCAGGTTCGTGGAGTCGCTTTGTTGTCTGAATTACATCGTAAATCTGCAGTAATTCTTATAATACTAATAATAAATAATAATAATAAAAGGATGCTTTGTGTGCAGTCATGGTGCTGAGCTCAGTGATCCAGTCTAACCGCCTCTCCGATGTTGTTTACAGGTCATCTTTGGACCCATGTTTTCGGGGAAAAGGTGAGAAATGCTGTGAATACTTTGGTTACAGGTGTGCCTAGTATTCACAATTATTGTCTAGATTATTTACAACGTTGTTTGCCCCGGGACAAAAACCCGCCCAGTCCTCCATATCCCGCCAAAATCTGTTCACTCAGGTTCCATCAATGGTACCTACCAAAGTGGCCATGTCATGCATTTAGGTGCATTTTCTCACATTATGCAAAAATATGCGGCACATTCAATAACCCTGAATGCAGAATAACAGAATGCACAGAAGGATCAAATATGGGGGAAAAAACACTACTAACGACCACAGTTGTGGCTCAGTAAGAGCACTGTGCATGCAGCAGCTGTTTGTGTGTCTGTGCTGCAGCTGTTTGTGACTGACCTAATGCATGTCTGTTTTTCTTTCTGCAGCACTGAATTGATGAGAAGAGTGCGGCGTTTCCAGTTGGCCCAGTACAACTGCTTGGTGATCAAATATGCCAAAGACAAGCGCTACTCTGACAACGGCATGGCCACACACGACAAGTAAGTCTCCCCATACTTTTATTTGGATCCTTTCTTTCATCTCACACATATTTGTCTGGTCAATTAGGTTTGAAGAAGATACATTTACACACTTGTAGTAAAATAGCATGCTCTATTTGAGCACAGAAGGTTGTTCAGTTGTTTACAGAGATCAAAAGCAGGATAAGACTTCCAGATGATTTATTTTTTACACTTGCCTGTATGCTCCATGATAACTTGGACAAAGCTGACCTCTAGTGGTGTTAGACGTTGTTTTTTTTCTTTTTAAAATCCGTATTATTTTGATAATCATTTGCAAATGCACATCTTTAGTTTGTGAAGGTGACACAATCAACCACTCCATGCCTTTGAAAACTGCTCTTTCCATGTTTTAGATACACAATGGACGCTGTACCCGCCAACTGTCTGAGAGACGTGCGCTCTCTGGCCTTGCAAGCTTGCGTTATTGGAATTGATGAGGGGCAATTTGTAAGTATACATTCAACCTTCCAGTCTGGTATAAAGTGAGGTTTGAGTGTGAGCTGCAGCTGTATGTTGTGTCAGTTTCCAGACACGGTGGAGTTTTGCGAGGAGATGGCCAATCTGGGAAAGACCGTCATTGTTGCTGCTCTGGATGGAACCTTCCAGAGAAAGGTGATCATTTATCCATATGTCAGTGTGATTTTGTGAGAGGACATTGTCTTCGTGGGACAGAGAGAAGACTAGACATAACAAAACGGCAGGCACTCGTTATTGACAGTCGAGGATATCCATGTGCATTCAGACAACAGGACCATTATTTTAACAACAGGGTTCCTCTGTGCCGTCTTTGTAATAAAATGACACCTTTGTGCATTCAACCATCTCACTGCTGTTCTGTACGTTTCTGCAGCCGTTCGGAAACATCTTGAACCTCATCCCTCTAGCAGAGAGCGTGGTGAAGCTTCACGCCGTCTGCATGCAGTGTTACAAAGAGGCTGCCTACACCAAGAGGATTGGGGCAGAGAAGGAGGTGAGAAACCAGGAAGGGTTTTGGGATGAGAGCTCCAGAACACACTTGGGGTCCTGGGCTGTCAGAGCTGCACTCATTACTTTTCCATGTACAATAATCTAAAAAGATGTTTTCCTGCTCCACAGGTTGAAGTGATTGGCGGAGCTGACAAGTATCAGGCAGTGTGTCGAAAGTGTTACGGAGGTCTGATAGACAAAGAGAATAAAGCCCCCTTCAGGGAAGAAACTCCTCCAAACGCCCTCACAGGAAAACTTGTGGACTCTGGGATTCCCAGGAAGCTTTTCTCTTCCCTCCAACTCTAAGCACAAACACAGGACTTGTGGAGATTCAAAGACCTATAACACTCAGAAATTCTGCATGAGTGTGCACTTTTAATCCATCATAGTTTGGGCAATTTGTATAAAGAAAATATTTGTATTAGAATTAGCTTGGCACTGGTTTTAGCAAGCACATGTGGCTATACCAGTGTTTTTGTTTTTGTGTGAGTTCAGAAGTAGCTTCAAGAGGATTTACATTTTCCCTGTGTTACAACACATCTGTCTGTATGCACGTAGAAAGACCGATATAATTTATTTCATGTCTGTTGGTTGGTCTTGAACAATTGTCGTGGTGCACTGGCCCACGTGAGAACCAGTTACATTTTGGGTTACGCAGTGGAAAAACTTGTACTTCATCCACAAACATTTTACACAGGAAAAATGAAATTAACTTGATCTTTCTTTTTTTTAATAACTCTTAAATGTTTGCATGCAAAGACATCAGAAAAATGATAACGCAAGTATAGTTTTAGTAGATTTTTTGGGGGTGTGTGAAAGGGAACAATACATTAGTTTTGCTTTATACAGATTTGTAAGAAGAAAAATGAGGTATTTAGACTGCGGAGTTCTGTTAAGTATCTGTAATTAGTGTAATTTGAGGGGCTTAGTCTTTTATTGTAATTAACTGTTTAATTGAAATGCCAGACCTGATCATTGTGATATGGATAGACTCATGTCACTGTTGTACTGTGGGTTGTCTTCAGACATCTGTATTAACTCTGTCAAATATAAAGTTTGAAATTATTTTCAGATTTATATGTATTTTGGCAATCATGCATTATTGTCATGTCAGAACTGTCCGTGTACAGTAGGTCAGGACACATTTTACCATCAGATTTTCAGACCGTTGGCAGCTCAGCCTTTGCTTCTACTTAAAAAAACTGTGATATGTAATTCAATGCTCGTGGGGACCAAAATAACCCCTTTAAATCCTGGCAGGCTCCATGGCTGTGCAGTGAGCTGGCAGGTTGGAATGGAAAAGTATATCCTGTGTGCCTTTTTAAAAGCAGTACATTAATGCAACTCACTAGACACGTTATTCTATCAACAAATCTTTGTATGATGGTCAAACACAACGTACAGAGTATAAGTCAAATAAGTCCAAACAAAATCTGCATATTGTTGTGCCAGTCTTTATAAAACATTTGAAGGCATTACAAATCAAATGATTTGCAGAGTGTTCCAATCCCACATCTAAAACAGACCCTGAAACATAAAGTAATCTACCAAAACATCAAGATAAATCTACTCATCTCAACACTGAAACATCAACACAAGCTGCTTTTAGTTCTTTCAGAAAAATAAATATATCATTTTGTTGTCAATTTTAACTGTGGTGGAGGCTGGAGGCAGTAAGTCAGTTGATTCATTCATGCTGCACAATTATGACGAACTGCAGTCTTCGCCATCACATGCTTGCATCGATTCCAAGGACTTGCTGAAGACCACATTTAGCTGATTTTCCAAAGCATGAAAAGGTATCTTTCAAAACACAAAAATCACTCAAGCACAGCAGCAAGGGCAGCTGTGATGCACAGCTGTTGAACTTAGATATAACTCAAAATCACGGCTCAAATCTTAACTCAAATAGAATTCATTTGCCTTCGCAAATTGGCCTTTTTAGGTTTCTTCCTTGGGCACAGCCTGCGGTATTTATTTCATACCGCTGGTTGCAGTAAGTTACGCACGTTTGTTTTCACTGCAGTACCAGAACAGTGTTGAGTAAATATAACCATAATCAACTTCTGTCAATTACAGTCTAAAAATGCTTTAAACAGGCAAAAGCAGCATATTTGAGTGTTACAGCAGCCAAAACTGAATTCAGGCAAGGTGTTGGAAGATGAAAACATCACTGTCAGGCAAGAAGCAAACACAAAGACAGGTATATGTTTCTCACTGCTTGGTCTCCTCTCAACAATGTACACAGATGCGTGTGAAAAAAAGCTGTACTGTGGTAAAAACCAGAAATGTCACAAAGACCTTGCAGGAAGTCATGAGGCTCCTGCTCACAGGCCAAAGAGGAAGCAGTTAATGAGTTACTGTTGAGTATGAAGACCTCATCAAGGGCTGTGCTATCTGCAGGCGACTCCCTTTTCACGATCTGACTGTGAGATTCAAGTGTAAAGGGCAAAAATGACAATTCATGTCAAACAGGTCTGTGGTGTGGCACATGTTAACCAGTGATCCTTCTGGTTGTAGGTTTTTAGTGATCTTACAAACGCGATCATTTTTAACGCCCTCAAAAAAATAGTTGCGAAATAAGCGAAGGGGAAAAAAAGTAATTTCATGATTATGTTCTTCACAAACGTAGATGCATCATCTCCACATTTCACAAGATTACAGGAAGATTTGGCATTCTGCTGTGCTCAACACTGTCACAGCTACATTTCCTGGTTAAATTACTCAATTTTGGAGGCTCACAATAGAAATGTGTTGGATATCCCTTAGCCAAATGAGAAACCAAAATCTGGCAGACATATACTTTAAATGGCAGCTCTTCATAGAGAAATCTATGTACAATGCACATTCACATTCCCAACAGTGTCAAGACAAACAGTAGGTGTCGGCCTCTTACACTCTAATTGGCGCGGTTACAAGTATTAATAATAAAGTTACACTTTGACCTCCTGGGTACATTCCCTCTACCTATCCCCTTTCACGATCAGCCAACTTGAGGTAAGAGTTGTGTCTTTACACACAGGTCTAAGGTCGGATATCCGAATCATCAGCACTAATCCTTGCGTGGAGTCTGATGTCTTATCTGACCATAGAGCTACGACCCTTTGATGTAAACCGCGGTTTCCCACCAACTCTGTCTTGCAGTTGCATTGCTCAGCTTGTGAGATTTATCAAATCAAATGTAAAGCCACATCAATATGATGTTGCTCCGGCTCTGTGCAGTGCAACTGCAATCAGTCTACCAACAGGCAGTCGGGAACACCGCTTCGCCCACGTCACCTCCCTTAGTGTCAGTAGCTGGGCGGCTGGTAGCCGCTGGGCGGCTGGTAGCCGCTGTCCGGCTGCGGCTGGATGTTCGGGGTGAAGGCAGGCTGTTCAGGCACATTGGTGGGGTAGCCTGTGTAGGTGGTCGGTGTGTAGGTAGTGGGATTGTAGGAGGTGGGGGCGTAGGTGGGCGGGTAGGGGGAGTCGGTTGGCGGCTCAGCATAGGTAGGGATGGTAACCTCGGTGACACCTCGGCGGAAGCGTCCCAGGGCAAAGTACGTCAGGATGCCCTGCACAGGGAGAGGGTTAGTGGTGGTCTCAATACTTCAGCTCTATTTCATGAACACATCTCTGATAAACTGTTTTGGAATTTCCCTTGCTTTCCAGTTGAGAGCTTCTCTTTATAAAAAAGGTGACTCGACATTATCGTGGCGAACGATTGATCAGGAGCAGCCCTGGAATGTTATCAGCCCCGAGTAGAGCTTGTTGCACTGAAATCTAATCAGCAGCCGATGCAAAAGCAACATTTCCAATGTTCCCAGCAGCACTTTAACACACCACAACACACGCCGCACCATCTGTTGTTTCAGCTGCACTCTAATAGAGTTGTTTTAAGCTGGTTCAAAGGAAGTCACCATATTGTCATGTACTGTCTCCACTAGCCGCTTTATTATTGGAAAAGCAAAAAAAAGATTCCGTGGGGCCGACAGTCTGACACAAAAGTGAAAAGGGCCCATCGCTTCATTGTAGCTTTGAAAAACTGTAACTCAGATTAGGTCGGCGGTTTTTCTCACCCAAGTGGCGATGGAGAAGAATGAGAAGGCCACGGTTGCACGTGCGGCGTCTTGAGGGATACCTCTGACATCGTGTGTGCGACCCCACTGACTGGCCAACAGGCAGAAGCACACAAACCACAGGAAGGTCCACACCCCTAGAAAACACACGTACACACAGATGCACAAACACACACGTCGATAGACATGATTATTTTTCCTCGCCACATGAAAGAACATCCAAAGCAGAAACGGACAAATATGCAGCTCTTGACGCAGGACAGCGTCAAAACAATCCGTCCCGAAAGGCTTTCCTGTTGCAAACAGCTCAGATGACCACACGCTAGTTTTCAAACTACCACTTCTTTGTTTCCTTGAAGAATGGCCGACTGTGAGCGGTGCAGCGCAGCGCTGATGAATGTTTAATTTAATCAAAATCTGTGAGGTCATCCTCCGCCTCCGACGTGCTGCTCAGTCATCGTCTTCTACTGTTTGCGGCTGCGAATAATACGTTATGTTATGTCAGGGGAAACAGGCTACAGTCTGTCTCGCAACGCGCCAACGCTCGCAGGCGCTCTGTGTGGCAGGGGTCACACTCAAACCTGAGGGAAACACAATCAGTGGTAGTTTAAAACAACTATAAAATCACTGCACTGCATTCACTGGCCATAAAACCACCAATAAAAGTATGTCTATGGTTGCAGCCACCGACCATATTTTTATGGTAAGTGTTTTCTACACAAATGGAAACTGTTTTATTGTATGATTTCAGACCAACAGCTCCAGGACCATAAACTTTTCACAAAGAAGGCATCCAGGGACCATATTTCTGAGGAATATGGACATGATGAGTGACAATCAAGAGTCTTGCTGAGGGTAGATGGATTGTAAATCATACGCGTGACTCTTATCTGAATCAAACCAGACTTTAACCGCAGTATTGGCATATCAGAAAACGTCAATTGTTTAACCGTGATTTGTAATGGGTCTGGCTGCAGGAAACGTGGTGCTGCTACTGCCAGTAACAGCAAAGCACAAAATTCTAGAGCCGCATCATCAAAAAGGTGCCATTTGTGATGTGAAATTTAGTGGGTGGAAAAAAAACGTTCCCCAAATATGAGTGTTACTCTTCTACCCCTACTCACCAAATCAAAAAGCGGTGATGGAAACCAGTCAGTTAGGGGTTTTTTTTAGGTTAGTAATCACAAAAAAAGCCAGAGACAGCTTAACTTTGGTGTTGGCGGAGCTGACAAGCTTTCCTGCTTCAACATCCAGACTGTTTGGGAAACACAGAGACATTGTTGCTCCAGGGATGCCGTTGTGGTTGATTTTTTGGTTGCTCCGTTCACTCTCCCAAGCAGCGAGGAAGTAAATATTGTGTCGCGTGGAGCACAGTAACTGCCGGCCTGTGATGACCTTCTTGTTTGGCTTCTCCATGGCTCCGGGCTGGGGCAGGCGCTTGTACTTTGACACGAAAGCTATAAGCTACTAGGTGCGACTTAAACTGTGATGCATTTCCCTTATTTCACAAGAACATTTTATGGCAATGCACATTACCCGCATCGCCGACCTCCCTTTTTCTAGCTTGATATAAAGAGGAAACGCTTTCAACCTCCGCCAAGTTGCTTTTGCAACCAGAACAGCTGCTACTGTTTCCTCTTGACAAGAAAACAAAGAAATGAGAAAATAGAGAGCACTGGGTGAAAACAGACATTGGCAGGTCTTCTGTCATGAAAAAAGATGAAAACGTGAAGACATTCGTGCCGGTTGCTTGTCATCCCCCAGCAGTTGCCATGTAAATGGCATGGTATCGCAATATCACTGGCTGTTAACTGTGACAGCTTGAATATGAAGCTATAAATTCCTCAAAATCCAGTGCTGTGAACTAGGTCACTCCCCATTCTCCTGCATACACAAAAAACCCAGCACCCCAAACTGTTCTAGAACTATCAAAATGTTCACACGGTCAGAAAAAGCACCTTGTTTTGTGATTTTCTGGTAAATATAATGATTTCAATCCCCACCTGAGAATCCCAGATCGACCATCACGGCGTATTTCCTTTCCTGTGCGTTGCTCATGAAAGGCAGGTAAACATCGAGCACCAGGAAGCCCACGCAGGCGATGAAGGCGATCACTCCAATGCCGACGGCGTAGTGGCACGCCGAGTCGTTCTGGTTGAAGATGCACTTGGCCTGGGCACTGTTGGGGGGGTTGATGTAGCCCTCCGTGGTGATGGAGGCGAAAACCACGATGGCGAAAAGCTGCGAGGACGCAAAGAGAGAGGGTGACTGTTAATCAAATGTCCTTTTTTTTCATCTTTCTTCCACCCTTTCTATCATTTACAAAGAAACATTGTGCACGTTACCACATAAACATTGCATTCTTGACATGGCTGGTGACCTTCAGAAGCACTGAGAGAGGAAGTTCCGGCCAGAGACCGGCCTTGGAGCAAATTTGAAAATGGAGAAAATAAATCCAAAGTAGATTAGCATCGTCTGTTATTGTTGTCACATTATGTTTACGATAATGCAGGGAAAACGCAGGCAGGCAGGGACTTCCTTGACGGTGCATTCAGGGAAAGTTGGAGAACTCGTACATAAGTCTGCTGGTGACAAACCCTGCGGTTAGGAGCTCTGAAAATAAACCCATATAGATGTCGACAAGCACTTCTTCCAACAGTCCCAGGGCTTGATCACTACAGGAGAAACCATCTTTGTTCAAGTTTTCCGAAATACGAAGGAAGTTTAATTTCTGACAGAGCCGAGATGAAAGTTCAACTGCTCAACTCAAAGAGCTCAGTCTTTTGCTAAATTGCTCAAACCGCAGAAAGGCCACATGAAGCAGTCACACCATTAGACACCCTCAAACAAATTGACTCGTTGTTGACTGTGTGTTTATAAAGTGAGGATGGCTAAACTCCCGCCTGCTCCCGCTGACCGTCCCGTGGTCTGTAGCCATCCGCTCTGGTTACCCACCTAACCATGTGACCTATTTCTGAGCGCAGCTGCCGGCCATGTGACCTCGGAGATGCCACTAACAACACTCATAATGAGATCTGGGAGGAGGATAGAGAGGGACTGTTCCACTGGTGGGGAGGAGGAAAGACCTTAATCGAGCTGACCGGGACGAGACAAAAGGTGCAGAGAGAGAGCTGGAGACAGAAAGATTAGGCAAGTGGATACGCGGAATGTGGAGGGACAAAATGAGACGTGGCAGTTGTTCGATAAGCAAGAGCATGTGAGTTTCTATACAGAAATTGACAGATTCCTGCCGGCTGGTGTTGAGTGACAGCTGCCAAAAAGTTTTCTGAATGAGACACCTCTGCTTTTAGAATGTGCTGTTTATTTATAGTAACACAACACTTCCCATGATGATGTCAATTAAAAAAAACATCAACACCAGGTCATGGTGGCAACAACCATCCTATGGCAACATTTTTGGTTTCCTCTCCGATCATGTATTGCTAACATTGTACATTTACCACGAGCAGAAGCTGCTGTTGCTCAGCAAAAAAAGCTACCACAACCTTACTAGACACAAGGCACAAGACACATCACACTTGGGCATTTTCTGCTGCGCAAAAAGAACCAGCCCAAAAACTACCTCTAGAAAATAAAAAAATTGATAATCAAAGTTTGCACTTTAAGATTTAATGATGGAACGCAGTGTTTTTCTTTGAAAAGTTCCAGCGTTGAGGCATTACGGGGTTGTAGGCGGAACCAACAATCCTCTCTTATCGTAAGTGATGACTCACTGAATGAAAATGAAAATAAGGGAGAGATGCATGTGATCGAGCAGGTGTGGATTTGGAGTTACTACGAATTAGAGGTGCTCAGGTTCACAGAGAGTGAGGCAGAGATCGGTGACACACATTCAGCAGGAGTGAAAGAGAGGGTCAGCCAGGGAGAGGGATCACCTTACCTGCCCACCAGCCCCTGTTTACAACTGATACACACATAATCTTCCCTTCTGTCACACACACACACACAGTTTCCCCAAACACATGCACGTAAACACTCAACAGTTGTGGCCACTGACGGCACACTCTGTCCTCTGTCTTCATTTCACTCACTCTGCAGGTTCGGCCGTGTGTGTTTTCTCACAGGTTCTCACCCTGCATGTACATTAGCCAGAGGCCAAACAGACAGTTTATGATTCACGGAAACAAGTAAAAGAACTTACATGTCTCATTAACACAAGAAACGAGTCTGAGAGCGAAATACGGCTCCTCGATAAAACACACAAAAACTCTTTTCACCCCCAATGTTGGACTCTGACATTTTCCTTTTCCCAAGGAGAAGGTCAAGGACATATGAACTGTTCCCGCCCTGAGCCTGCAGAGTGTGTGTGTGAGTGTGTGTGTGCGTGGTTGAGAGAAAACTTTGGGCCTTTCCAGTCTGGTGTCCTCACCAGAGAAAACAAATGTCCCATTATGATTTGCCTAGCAACAGGTGATGAGCCATGTGTGCGCACCAACTTCTCAGGAACCTTCTGCTGCTACAAGACCCCCCCCCTCTCTGTGAAGCCCACCCTTTGTCTCCTACTTGTAAACCACACATATAAATCAGGTTAAGCGCACAAATCCGACATGAACGTGACACTTCTATCATTTTAAGCGAGAAACCTGTGAACCTCTGAGACACTGCAGACCCTGCAGACCCCCCCCCTTTGTCCGCGGCGGTGCTGACCCGCGCTGTCACCGCGCTGCTGTCACACACCAGCTGCGTGGAACATGACGCCTCTCGGAGACGCCACGCAAAAACAAGCGCTTAATGCGGGGCCCACGGAAAAAACGCCATGTGACACAGAGGAGGGGGAAAAAAAAGCCGCTCGGAACACTCGATCCCCCGGACCCGGAGGTGGACCCGGAGGTGGACCCGGAGGTGCACCTGTCGCCGGGGGCTTCGCGGAGCCTCGGCCCACCGCGGGCTGCACTCACCCAGCTCAGCAGCCGCACGATGGTCTGCGGCTGGCGGACAAACTTTGGCAAGTCGAAGCCTCCTCCGGCCAGCGAGGCTCCGTACACACTGGTGCCGCCCGTCTCTTCCATGTCTCTCCCCCTCTTTCTCCCCTTCTTTTATTTTATTTCTTTATTTTTTTTAAGGTAAGGCTATAAAGACACGCACTGCTGTCAGCTACGTCCGCCGCGCTGCTGCTCCAGTTGAGATCCGCCCAGAGACGCTGGGGTGGAAGGGGGCGGGGCTTAATGCGACTCCGTGACTCCGCCCCCTCCCCCCCCTCCTCCTCCTGCATCAATACAGCAGGCAAACCGAAGAAACCAGAATGGACAAACAGGTCATATGTTTATTTAAGTGAGCGTAAACACCCGCGGCCCTTTTCACATCTTCTCCTCTTCCTCCTCCTCCTCCTCCTCCTCCTCCTCAGTCTGGGGCCAGTCTTCCACAGAGGCCAATGAGGTCTGGGGACACATTGAACAGGACAAGTCTGTGACCGCTTGTTTCTTGATACTTCTTTTTGTAATTCTGCTCCCACTCACTTCATCAAATTCGTCGCACGTGGGTGTTTTCAGATCATCTGCTTCTTCTGCGTACTCAGAAACCTCCTACGAGGAAAGAGGAGTGTTTGTGGATTCATGGCTCTTGTCAGTAGGTAAACAGTGTGGGTGTTTTATGGTGTCGTTTTTTTAAAGGTGGGGAAAAAAAAGGACTAACCATGTCATCCTCAGAGGAATCTTCCATCCTCTGCATCCCAATGTCCAACCTGAGAGAGAGCAAAGCGGCAAAATGTTCTGACAGCAAAAGGACACATGGTGGACACACTGTGATTCCTTGAAGCTGGAGAATATTACATAACAACACTTCCAGTTGAGCAAGAACATATGACCTTTGTCACATGTTGTATACCCTCTCTTTCTCCATTTCCTGCATGTCCACATTGCCAAGTTGCAAGTATTCTCCTCCCTCATAGCTCACTGCTGTTGTTTTCGCAGCTGTGATAAGACATTATTTGTGCTCCATGATGCAAAGTAATTACTACCATAACCATAAACAAAAGTATATAAAAGAAGACTGCCAACGTCTGTTTTGGGATTATTTTGGGGACTCTTGCATGAAAACTGGCCTTTGTCATTTGAATGCGCTCAATGCACCAACTGTCACAGCTTTACAGATGGTTTTAATGTGTGAGAAATAACTGCCGACCTGTTATTCCTCTACGTTTAGAAAGAAACAATACGCTGAGTCTGTGTTTTTTTTTTCTGGTGTCCCAATCAAAATTGTGAAAGAACTCACAGAGGTTTCTCTTCGTGCGGCTTTCTCCCTGAAAGAAGAGTGGACAATGAAAAACAGTCCAGCGTTAGGTCAGAAACACAAACAGATAGGTCTTTGGTCTTTGGAAAAAATGCCCGCTCACCGAACACCGCTCCGAGGCCACAACAAACCGAGACCAGGGTGACCAAGAAGGAGAAACAGCCAAAGACGACCGCTATCACCGAGGTGGGAAGTCGATTCAGCACTATAGGAGCAGGAAAATGAAGATGAGGTGACACCAGCAACAACGTTTAACTGAGAGCGGCTGATCATTTATACCTTTTTTGTCAAAATACATAGGTTTGCTGCGTACGGCGGTTCTGTCGTCGAAGCTGTCGGACACCTCGCAGTAGTACGTCCCAGTGCTGCTCCTCCCTACGGACAGCAGCAGGATGGACTGCTCTGGAGCTTGATTAGCCACATAGTAGAAGCTACCTTTGTCTTCCAGAAGGGTGTTATTGAGGAACCACTGGAACCGTGGGTGGGAACCGCTGGCCGCCCTGCAGTAGATCCTCAGGCCGATGACAGCGTAGTTGTCTCCGGTGTCGAAGTCGTAGTGGATCGTCACCGGTCCTTTAACAGGGACTGGTGGAGAGATGATGATTTGGCATGATGCAAATGGGAAGGCAACAAGAGTGGTGTGTGTTGTGTCGTTGCAACCAACCTCAAGCGATACACGTACCAATTTCTAAGGACAACCGGCGACTGTAAGCAACCTGATCGCCGTTGACGGCCTGGCACTGGACGAATCCTAATTCTCTGGCTGAATCCAGTGTCATCTCATATTTGGCTTTTCTGTCTTCGACGGCCACGACGGGAGCATATTCCGTCGTGTTAAAGAGCGAGAAGGTCACGGGCAGCGTCCCCCTCGCGGACTGGCAGGTGACCACCACGTACAAGTCGCCGGATTCCTTCTTCAATATGGTGAATGATATTTCTGGGCTTGACACCACATCTGAGGTGATAGGATTTTTGTTTAATTTGACATCTACTCAACAGTAATTGTATCAGAGCTGTTAAAGACGAGAGGACACCTTTGACTGTGATCACAACTTCGGAGCTATTGGAGGTGTAAAACAGCGTGCTGTTGAAATAGTTCATGGCGGAACACATGTATGATCCACTGTCTGCAGAAGTGGTCCTGGTGGTGACAAACACCAACATTTTGTAGACAAGGTTTCATTGTGTGTTTCGGGACTGTCTGAATGTGACCTCACTGACCTGTAGATGGTTATATTGTTTTCTCTGATATGGTGGAGAGGAGACGGCGACAAAAGCCGACCATCCCGCAGCCACGTGTAGGAGACGTGATTTCCAGTAGTAATGTTGCACCTCAACTCCAGCGTCATCCCCTCGAAGAACTCCACTGGACCCGAAACGACTGACACATCGGCACCTTCGACTGGTTCTGCCGGACAGACACAGCAACAGACTCTGATGATATCGATCAAACGAATTCCCAAACTCTTCTTCCCATACTTTCCCTGGTTTCCTGGAGAACTCATTCATTTGTTTACTGGTCTGAAGTCCGTGTCCATTTGTTTAACAAATTAAGCCTAAAAACTGGACCAATTGACTGGAACGGTGCCGACTTTTGGAAGGACTTTCATTATCCAAAGAAGATCGATTGTAGCGGCTATGACCCCCCCCCCCCTTAATTTTCACCATGACATTTTTCTAATGACCAAATGTTGTAATATTGCAACTGAATCAATTCAATTCAATTTTCTTCATAGAGCACCAGTTGCTTAAAAAAGAAGTTATCTCTGGGCCTTGAAGGATGTAGACCACGCTTGGCTACAGTCCCACAAGAGCAAGCACTTCATGACAGGGGCTGGGAGAAACTCCCTTTAACAGAAGAAACCTGGAGCAGAACCATGCCTCGGGGTGGGGTGGGCAGCCATCTACCTCGACCAAAATCAATTAATAACGAAATATAGTAGATTAATTAAGATTCAGTTCGTCAGCAGCTATACTTACTTGGCACTTTTGAATTAATTATTAGTTAAGAATTAAGCAGTTAAGCAAAGTTTTTTGTCTGACATATAACATCAATATCAAAGACAGTGACTGAAGACTACAGGTGTCAATCCCGTCAATATACATACTTATGGGCATGCACAGAAAATGTAACAGGAGGCAAATTTGACGTACATAGTGGAAAATAAAATGCATAAAGAGACACTCACCAACAACCCTCAGGTGGTGTGCGGAGCTGACAGTAGCAACGATCTTGGAATTGTTCTGCGCATGGGCCTCGCACACCAGGTTGCCCTCATAAGACTCCCTGACGAAGAGGGTGAAGACTGCAGTCTCTCCGCGCAGGGAGGTGAATTCACTCAACATGTCGTCACGGTCGCCCTCCCTGGGAAAGGTTGATCATTTCAGGGATTTCACGCAACACCTCTCAACATTTTGGTCATTTTTTTGGAGGAGTGCCCACCTGTACAACTTGAGCACCATAGTTTCATTCTTCGGGTAGGTGGGCAGTTCACACTGAAACACGGCAATGTCATCGAGTAAAGCTTCTGAGGGGCCAGACAGCAACGGCAGCAATGACTGACCTATCAAAGAATTATGGAAAAGAAAAGAGTAGAAACCAAAAAGAAGTTGAAATATTGCACTCGACATAGGGAATGGCGAGCGTACTTACTGCCCGCCGTGCTGCAGCAGCAGAGCCCTAGAAAGGGAAAAGAGGGAAAGTGTACAAGTTTAGAATGATTAAATTCTATGTTTTCGGAATAGCTGTTTGAGGTGAATGGCTTACCGCACACGGCCGCAAGAAGAACTGAGAACATTCTTGTTGTTTTTTAGTGTCTTCACACTGTAGATTTCATTTTATGAAACACACACACTCCTCATGAAAGAGTTTTGACAGTTCTGCATGACGGGTTAAAGCGGGTACAAAACTCACGCACACAACATGTGTGAATAACTGATAGTGTCACACTACGCCTCCTCGGCAAACCCTCCCTCTCTGTCACATCACCAGACCAGTTCACTCTCTCATACCAAAACTGTAAAGGATACTTTTAAACATAAGGCAAGAGCAAAGAAGTTCTCAATGGCTTTCATTCTTTTGTAATGAAAAAATACATAATCCACAAAACATAATTCAAAATCTATAATTTTATTTTTGAAAAACACTTGACAGAATACAGTAGTTTTGCTCTGGTTGTGTAGTTTGACTAGAGAAAGTGAATAAGCAATTTATCAGATCGGAAAAAATTAATAGTTGCTGGGTCTGCAGAGGAACAAAAACTTCTGCAGATGTAGAGTTCTGATGGACGGTGCAGGTTAGCTAGATAGATAGATAGATAGATAGATAGATAGATAGATAGATAGATAGATAGATAGATAGACTTTTATTGTTCCCAGGAAGAAATTCATTTTCACAGACACTGTCAAACAATAAAGACAAATACACACGGGACATCACACATGCAGATGAGGAACCGGAGCAGGATCAGCGTTATCAACTGTTAAGAGTGGCAATGGCGGAAGGGACACAGTTTTTACTGAAGCGCGCCTGCTTCCACCTCAGAGCCCTGTACCTGCGGCCTGAGGGCAGCAGACAGAAGTGGCTGTGGAGTGGGTGGTCTGACTGATGGGCATGTTGATGATTTTGGATGCTGTGTGGTGACCTTGGTGAGTTTATTTCCATTTGTGATGGACAGCATGTTGAAGTGACAGGGGGAGGAGGTTGATCATGCCGGTAGCTGGTTTGGAATGAAAAAGAAAAAATGGTTTATGATATCGTTTTATTTGATTCAGATTTTCTTCAATTCAGAATTCTATTGAAACGGTTATCTGGTGGCACACACATCGAACTCTGCCTTCTCTGGTTTTAAATGAGAAATCAGCATAGTCCTCTATCAGCCATTCACAATCCTTATTGCTAATATCCATGCACTGTGATGCATTTTGAAGTCCTGCGTACCTAATTGTGCTTATCACTGTGTAGAGTTGTCATCAGCCGGTATGTCTCCTGACTGGGATGTGAGTGCAGAGAGATGAATCCCATCAACACTGTGACTAAAAGGTAGAAACATTTGACAGGGTGATTTGAATTGCAGAAAAAAAGCATCTGCTACATCTGCATGGATAAAACTTACTTTCCTGTAGAAATAAGGGCTTGGCCTGACAGAGAAGTGAGAAGAGGGTGCGGGGGAAGAAAAGGAAATGACATTTAAGATTAAAGCAATCATTCTATTTCTTCATCTCTGCAGTACCGACACACACCTTGCTGGCTCGCAGTCAGTGTGTACAAACAGGCTACACTCATAGCCAAACTGAACAGCAGAAAACAACAGAACGCTATTGCAATGACGTCTGTGGTCACCGCAGGCATATCTGAAAGAGAGAACAAAAAGCCGGTGAAGCATTTTGCACTGTAATCCTCCAATGGAGGCCATTTAAATACACAATATGCAATTTTTACTTGGTGATGTTTCAGTGGAAGGTGTTACTCGAGGCATGGTGCTAAGGATCCTGTCTGTCCAAGAGTGAAACAACCAAAGAAGAAGAAGGTATGATGTGGTAAAGAGCGCATGGACCCCACATAAAGACAGCATCTTTAGATTGTCTAATTATTTAGCAAGTTTTTCATAATTTTCAATATTTGCTTCAAATAATAAATCACATTAGGACTGAGTAGATAGCTGGATAGCTCTATTTTGCTACATGCTAGGCTTTTCTATTTTTTATTCTCAGCAAGAAACTAAATAAGCATCTTTCCAAAATGTATCCACTCTCGTTGTCCTGATCTTTTCACCTGTAACTTGGACCAGGACAGGAAGACTCTCCACCCAGCTGCCAGACTGGTCGTAGCTGTCCCTCGCCTTGCAGCGGTAATACCCAGACTCCTCTGGGTCGGGCTTGGCCAATACAAGGATTCGTCCACGGTCGATGAGGGCAAACTGAGGTGGTTTGTGCTGACTGTGGGCGCCCCAGCCGGGCTCAGCGGGGAGAACTGAGTCGTTGAAAAGCCAGGAAATAAAAGGAAAAGTTCCCCTGCTGATGTGACAGGAAAGTTTGGCGACGGCCAGCTTGAAATCATCTCCATAAAGGTATTCAACTTTCACTTTTGCGTCACCTCCCACCGGGACTGGACAAAGGAGAAGACCAGAAAGAGGGGTTGACAAAGAGGAGGCCTTAGAGGATAGGAGGTGAAAGCTACACACGCTTTGTTTAGATGTGTTCATACCCACTTCCAGAGTCACGGGATCGCTCGCCAACTCCTGCACCTCGTTTCTCAGCCAGCATTTGGCCTCGCCCATGTCCAGCTCGGGCACGATTGTGACGTTAAACCAGGCAGCCAGGGACTCAACTGCCGTGACTGACCCCACTTCCTTGTCGTCTACTGTGAGAGAGAAGTTGAGCGGAGGGGTCCCCCTTGATGACTGGCAGGTCACATTAGCATAATGGCCGGTTCCCTCTTTGGAAACGGAGAAAGAGATGGTTGGTTTCAAGGCACGGACTGATGGCGGGATTGGGAGGGAAGAAGACGGAGAGAGAAACAAACACAGTGCATGTTAGGCGGGTGGCAGGTGCGAGAATCGGACATCCGAATGCAGAATTATGCAAATCAAATATGTGTGTCTTCTGTATGAGGCTATTTTTAATGTTGTGGTCTGCAAGGATTTTCTCGTGAATAAATCTGTCTCTCCCGGTTTGCAGTTTGGTGCCACCTGCACCACAATCTCAATCAGTAACACTCAAATCCTCTCAAAATCTCCAACACTGAGGGTCTCTTGTTGGAGTTTGGCACCAGATTTACTGTGGTTGTGTGTAAAGAGACATTTCTTCTCACAATATTTGAAATGTTACCAAAAAAGGGAAAGTGAACAACCATCTCAAGGGACCGTAATTTTTGACAAACACTAATTGTGGCAGAT
>CAESWR010000676.1:870294-881621 GCA_903171835.1 Mullus surmuletus | reverse complement strand
GCATCGTCTCTGGAAGGTTAGTACTTCAAATTCACGTACTGTGTACTTCCTTATCGGAGTTCAGTTGCTGACAGCGGTTGCTTACCACATGGATTAAAAATAGCTTTTTTTTCTTGAATTTTTCAAGTTATGTACAGTTGAACTTTTGAGAGATTTTTGTCTTGGACAGCAGTGCTAAACATCACATACGTCCACATACTGTACATACATCACGATACAACTCAATGGCAGTGACATAGTAGAGGTAATAAAGTGACCTCATACTCAGAAAATAAAACCCAAGATAAGTTACAAATTTAGAGACCACTGTGTGCGAGTACTTCACCGTTCGCAAAGTGACTTATTAAAATAGACGATCCAATAAAAGCATAATATGATAATAAAAAAATCATTGCTGGGTCTCAGCAAAGTTCATGTTCAGTAAATAAAAGTGGTTTAATGGGCACAAGCTGACAGAATTATTTTTAGGCAAAATAGAAATTAAAGATATTTTTACTCCATAATGTGTGGTACTAAGTAGAGTAGCAGCAGAGACAGGGGGAGGACAAGGGACAAGCTGGCCCACCTGGTGTCTCTCTTCGCCTGAATACACATGGGAAGACTCCTGAGTGGCTGAGTGGACGTCCTGTCTCTGGCTCCTCTGGACCGGCGGCCATGGTCCACCGCTGGTGGCTGCGGCGCACCCTGCCTGCTGTGCTCGGGACGGGAGGCTTGGACGCTGGGTAGCTGGTCAAATATCTCCGTTTGATAGTACTCGCAGGAGTCCGAGGACAGGGTGGATTCATTGCTTTCAACTGTGAGGAGAGCAGAACATATTTCACCTTTTCTCAAAGACAGACAACTAGAGGGGCTTTGTTTTTCATTTGCTACCTCGTTAATGCCTAACACTTACAAAATGATCTGCAAATTCTGTTTCCAATTAATCTTTTTTTTCATCTGTGCAATCTACACGATCACTGCTACACATGCATATGAATGGCAAATGCACAGACCAGACAAGATTATATGCCAGTTTTACCTGATATGAGTCTCATCAAGATGTCATTGTTGGGCTCCTCCATTTTCTTTCAAAAGCTCCTCTCTGAAAAGCTTTCGAAATCCCAGTTTTTCCAATTTACAAAAAGCACATGCTATCTGACATCTGAGCTGATAGAGCTGTGGCTTCTGAAAATGTTACTTCCTCAATCTGCATCAAAATATCCTATGACTGATATCCCAGCGCTGATCTAGGGCTGCTCTTGTTCTTTCAGCCATACTGGTGCCCATCAAACTCCAGCAAGAGGAACCGACGCCAGATCTGTCCACAAGCTGCAGCTGAATTTGACAGCTTAGAGGAAATCACATGACAGGATGTAGAAACAAGTGTAGACTGAAAATACTCCCCTTTCACTACAGAACAAGAGAAACCCACATGTGCAAACATATATGCTAAAGTCTATTGTGTAAGAGGGCAACACAACAACAGCACTTTGGAGAATGCAGAACCTCTTGCATTGTCAAACATTAGACTTTCTTATTCACATTTATCTCATAGTGACATCCATGATCATGACATTGTGACAGTAATGATGCCAGAACAAACCTTTATCAAGCTGATTAAGATGCATGTGAAATGCTTGACACTAAAATATACTTTTTGTTTCAAATTGGAAATCCATTTGCATCAATTACTAAGAAGGAACTGTTAAAGGCCTGTACAAGGAAGCATGGATGATCATGTACCGGTAAATACCAGAAGCCAGTGCAGTTTAATTGAAACACTACTGTGACGTAACCAGAAAGGGTTTTTTTTCCAACCACTAACCATTCTGTCTACTCATCTGAAGCTTCCAGCCATCCGATCCTATTTACAAAGAAAACATGATCTTGAGTGTTATTTTGTTCACTTTATTTTGGCATTTGTTTCAATTCTTACAAGAAAATGACATTCAAACTTATTGATTTACACAAATCTGGCCATTTCTCAGTTATTGATAGTTCCAATTATGTTTCCATTTTTTACACTGTACAAATAAACAAATTAGACTTACATTCTTTTTTTCATATTATTATTCCAGAACCATTTCTTACTATGTCATGTTGTGCCTTGGTGAAGCAAATTTCTGCTTTACATCAATGGCTACCATAAATCACGATTTTTGTAAAAATCAATATAATCATTATCAGACACTATTATCAATCAAATTATATCTATATTGATTCACACAGCTTTGATTTCAATTTCACACATATGCACTGCATTCTCTATACTACACTGAAGATTCAAAGCCATTCCATAAAATCAAAGACATAAACAGATTTAGGATGATCTATTATTAATCCTTTCTGATATGACTCCACCTACTCAGTTTCCAGGTGTTTACACGTTCAGTTTTGGAATTCATTTGGCCATGAGCACTTGTGTGCCAAGCAACATCTCCCCCATAGAACTATAGAAATATATAGATATCCATTCACTGGACCTTTACCAAATAGTTTTGCATAATTTTGAGCTGTTTAAGTGGACAGTAGGCATCGTGCGCTCAAACCGGTATTGGACTAAACCACATCGAGACTTTTCGAGGGGTCGTCGTTGTCCCCTTGTTGCTGATAAAGGGTCGAATTTGAAGATATGTTTTGTTATTTTATCACCGCGCGATTTGTATGAGATCTTTTAAAGGATGTAATATTATCGGCGACTCAGGCGGTAGGACTATTGTTATTTTGGAAGAACAAAAGAAAGCGCGACACCCCCCCCCCCCCCCGGAAAATGGTTCCGGCCAGCCGTCCAATTGCGCTCGCGGACCCCATGGTGCAGAACCGCAGTGCATTCTGTGTTGACTGACACTTTGGAGCCTGAGAACCGGCGGCTTCGGCTTCGGCAGAGACGGTAAGCGAGCAGAACCAGCTTCTTTTCAGCATTTCCCCTCTGAACACTGCAAGCATTCTCAGCACGACCGGAGTTTCACAACAAACCCCGCAGGTTTCGGTGATAAACTTTTGCCAACTTCACGCAACTCACTGGCATTGAGTGTTGACGAGCAGCTGACGGTGAATTGTTTACAGGAAAATGCTGCTAAAGAAGCTTTTTCCTGTGTGATTCTGCGTTTGATGCAATGGGGTGAAACCTGAGCAGCGGAAAGGTGTGTTGAAGCGTGAACAGGAATGAACCCAGAGGAACAATGTCGAGTGACTGAGGTTTTGTTGACTGTTGTGCAGCTGCAGTCTGGTTTGTTGTTGTCCAAATCACTGCCTTCCTATATGAGACACAGACTGGCTGACTTTCTGCTCCGGCTTTCACGATCCTCTGCCCAGACCGACCATCTGAACCTATAATTTCGTGTCCTTTTTGTCTGACAGGCCTGCAAAGTGGAAACAGGAGTGTTGTGACAGTGTCATTGTGTGTCTGCAGGCTTCCACGCATGCCTGCCTGCGTTTACAGAATGCAGAGGTCGTTGCAAGCACTTTTTTTGCTCACTAACTCCTCTCTGAATATTTGTTATACTCCTTTATTCCTTGGCATTGCCCCTCCATCACCCCTCCTTTCCCACAGAAGACATTGAAGTCCTGCTACTGCTGTTACTGCAGTGTTTACAGTGGTTTTTTTCACCCGGTTCGCTCATGGCTGTGAGAATTGTTGCTCATGCAGATGTTGAAATCTGGCGGTGTGGACACAGACTCCCCCTACCCCGATAACATCCTCTCCATCCTCACTTCTCTCTTTTTCTACATTGAAAAAGGTATACCTGATTATGTGCATCAGACAAGTCTATTATGGAGCTTGTTTTTCCCCCCCGATTCCCTTTACCAAATGGAACAATAAAGCTTCCGCCCCGCTGTAAACACCCACACCATGTGTAATCTGTTATCTTCCACTTCAGTTTCCCAGAGTATTTTATTTGGCAATCGCAGCGCAACTTTGACCTCCCCTGTCAGGCTGTGTTAAGTGTCCCCGGACATAATATCCCGTCTTGGCTTTGCAGTCCCAGAGGATGGCTCTAATATTAGTAATTACATAGGCACGTTTAAATAAGACACACGCTATGAGGCTAAAGGCTTGTCTCATGTTGACAAGTGTCTTCTTGGAGTGTTACATAGGGATTTCTTGTGGTTGCTATACTCTGTGGGAGTGGGAAATTACCAGACTGAGACCCACGCAGTAAAGGGATACTCAGAAATCGACATTAAAGTCGGAAATAAGCAGCAGCAAGTCAAAGTGTAACATGATACTGGAAACATCTGCTAATGAGAAAGGCATGTTTGAGAGAGTTGAAAAGCGACTGGTACACCCAAAAAGATTTTCTAAAGGGCGATTATTGAAGCCGCTGATGTTGAAGTCATGTTTGTGAGCCATCTTTTGATCTGCTTTGTGTGTTTGTCGACACGCAGGCCCGCCCTGTCCTGCTTTATGGCGGCGTATCTACAAAGGACGAGAGCCAAAAAGACCTCCACCCCAATTTAAACACAGTCTGCTGTATCCCTAAAACATCCATGTACTCTCCTGCTGGTGTCTCAACATGCAAACGTGTTTTCATTGGCTCAGTACACTTAACACACGGCACATCCTTGTTATATGCTAGATGCAGTACGGTGCAGTTGTATGATGCATGCCATGAGCTTCTCAGAACTTTCCTACTTGTTACTGGTTATGCAACCAAATTTTGCTACACGTCTGACTGACTCAAAATGTGAATAAAGGGTATGTTTCCTGCTTTTCAGAGACGCCATTACCCAATCAAATAGGCATCCACAGATTGAGATAAGCTAAGATTTTGCTGCATTTTTTGAAAGGGGGCGACTCATAATGAAACCTTGTCATGCAGTGTTTTGCCCACAATTCTCACACAGAAATAAGTCTCGTTTTGGCTTAAATGTAACTGCCTTGTATGTGTAGGCTGATGTTCTCTGGTCCTCTGTATTTATCGCTATCTATGAAGAAGAAAGAGCAACAGAATCTGTCCTTGCTCTGCTTTATCTGGGCAGACATCTGGGAATGCGGTTTTATTGGTCCCCTAATGAATATCTGGATTTAATTTTCCTTGGATCCCAAACGCTTTTAATGGTTTTGTTTTATAGCTTTTATGATCACAACACATTTCCTTTTTGGCTCTCAAAGAGTTTTTGCAAGTTCTAAAAATGTAGATAAATAGACACACTCTGCAAGCTTTTGTTGCAACACACAGCCTGACAATGCATCATTCTGCCTTTGGGCCATGAATATTCAATGAGTGACGCCGTGCCCTCTGAGTCTGAGCGTGACATAATCCACTCGTGACAATCACTAAGCGTCATGAAAATGATTCGGACAATGCCACTTAACCATTAACAATGATGATGGCACACAGTTAAATTTAGTACTTCATCTGCCACACACACACAACTCTAGGTTCGATCCCTGACTATGTGGCGTGAAATGCGCGCGAGACGAGTAGTGACTTGACAGCTGTGTCCAAATTCCAACTCACATGTACAACCCACTCGTGCTCCCTCCCCCCACGCCTTTTCTCCTCCCACCTCAGGTAGAGGAAACAAACACCATGTTTGGAGGGGAGCGCAGGTCTGAACAGGAGAGGGTGTGATCCCTCGGCACACGGACAAACAAGCGGTCAGAGAAGGGCGGCGGGCGGCAAAAGGAGGACAAGAATGGCTCGAAACGTCAACTTTGACCTGTGTCACCCCCTCATGGAGGCGGGACTGGAGTGAGTTCAACTTTGTTTCTTTTTGGTTTCTCCATGAGTTTTCTCTTTGGCTCGCCTAACTTAGCTTTCCTGCCATCATTCAGCAGGAGAATACGACAAAGGAGCGGAGGTGACGGGATTAACTTTGTCTCTTTGATCTTTAGTTAGTCATTATATGGCAAGTTTGGCCACAACGCTTTCAGAGGGCTTTCATTTAAGCTTTTTTTTAAAAAGCACGTGACTGCTCCATACTTACCGTACTAACGTGTCTGCGAATGCCTCCACTTGTAAACACTAGAAACCTGATTGTCCTCCTGTCTTGTCCTCTGCTGACAGTGTAAAAGCGCAGAGTCAAAGGGAACTGAACTGGCTTTGTATGGGTTTTTTTGGGTTTTTGTTACTCTCACGCAAAGACAGCCAGCCTTTCCAGTTGGCTTTTGAACATTGAGATAGCACAGTCTTCAGAGACTTTTCTTGGACTGCTTGCTTGTGGCTTCCCCCACTGGGAACACTGGTGCCTGAATCAAAGCGTTAACATGACTTATCTGTGCTCTTTTTTGGTGGGTTTCGGACGAAGTTGCCGTTTGAATCGCTCTTCTCTCTTTCCTGTCTTTCAATCATAATTGTCCCACTTTCAGGAGCCCACTAGACGAGGAAGGTGTTCATGACTCATTCAACCAGCTGATTGCAGAGCAGAGTCATAATGGAGGCCTGTCTGAAGCCTACGAGCTGCAGCAGCTGCAGAGAGACCTGGACCAGGAGGGTCATGGTACTTTGTGCTCGGACTGCTTGGATCTTGCTTTGCTTTTAAACATAATTTCCTAATTGAAAGATAATATTAAAGTTACTGAAAGTGATCTTGCTCTTTTATTTTATTCTCTTCTACCAGTGACACTCGACTGTACAACTGTGTTATTCTCTCTATTCCGCAGACAGTGTCCCTTACCTGCCCAGCCCCGGACCCCCTGAGCGCAGGAGACAGAGGCAGCAGAGAAGGCAAGAGGACTGGGAGGAGGGTGACAGAATGAGAGACCCTGCTGAACAATGGTCCTCTGCCACCATGAGGATCCTGTCCTCCATGCCCAGTCGCACCATTGGTGGGTCCTGCAGAGGGTATAGATGGAAATGACAGTGATGCAGAGAAAATGCTGCATGCAGAGCTGCTTATAGCGCTTGTTATCGGTGTGACTTCCTGAACAATTTGCTTTTGAGACATTTGAATTGTGCTCGCACAAAAAGCTTCTCAGTACTGAACTCAGCCGCCAGTACACAAAGGGGAAGCAGATAGTCATTTAGCAGGCATCTGCAGCAGGTCGGGTACTGCAGCTTGTTGCTGATGACAGCTGTTGTCTATATTTTTAGCCTCGCTGGGTTGGGTTACAACACATCTTCTGAAATTGACCACAAACAATCATTTCAATCTGGATGTGCTGTATTCGATTTACTGTTTGGTTATCCTCGCTGATCCTCTAGGGTGCTGTTAGTTATGCTTGTTAGTACATCATAGAAACAAAATAGAGTCAGTATTGGCCTCAAAAAGCACCCTAATTTTCTAGATTTTGGCTCCGACAAGAGCCTGTGCAGTTGTCTAATGTTAAATGGCTGTACATGCTACTGATCCTCTCCTCTTAAAAGTCTTAATCAAAGCGACTTCCTCTGACAGGCCGCAACAGAGGAGCAATCATCTCCCAGTACTACAACAGGACCATGCAGCTTCGGAGGCGAAAGCAGAGCCGCCCGGCCATCCGGGACTTCTCTCCCTCCGCCCGGCCCAGCATACGAGGTTACGGCATGGAGGCGGACAGCACCGACGCAGAGGGTGAGAGCGGAATGGCAAGCACAGTTAGACGGCGACATGTATGCATCCTTGGCTGACCAGTTCTACCTCGTAGTGACCAAAAGGGAACGTCTGGTGAACAACCTGCAGAACCTGTCAGTGAGCGACAGGATCAGGATGCTCCGAGCGATGCCTCTCAGCGTGGAGGAGAAGAGCGAACTCAGGTACTTATATCTCCTTGTCCCTACGCAGGTGACGCCCGTTTTTATATTATTATGAAATGTCGGCTTGTTTTCGTTTGTCGGCAGGACTTTAGCGTTGCAGAAGGAGAAACGCACACTATCTGGCACCGAAATCCCCTGCTGCAGTCGCATCAAATATTACATCATCATTGTGAGTTCCCCCCTCCCCTGCAGCAAACTCTGACCAGGCTCTACTTCCTTGTTTGTTGTTTTTGGCTTTACGTCTGGCAGTATACAAGATCTGCGTCAAACACACTTCATATTCCAATAACATTTTAGTGATACATTTACAGTCGTACTCACAGTAATGAGTGTTTGCTTGTTTCTTGACTGAGGTTGCCGCTTGAGTTCCAACTTTTATGGCTTTATAATCAGGTTATATGTTTTGACATGCTGACCTCAAGATTGTTTTCCAGTCAGAAGACGTAGAGATGATCAAAAAGACACGTGACTTGCTTTGCTGTAATGTAAACAGGAAACAGGTACATTGTCATACTTGGGGAGCCGACACACTCTGGCCAGCTGGGTGTGGGTGCATACGTCCTGTGGGTGTTGTCACCTAGTCAATGTAATGGCTCTGCTGCTCAGGCATTTACGTCTCTGTGTGTGCGAGTAAAAGGAAACTAAATTAAAAACACATGTGGACTCTGCCCAGAACTGTTCCATTCCATTTTGAATCACTTTATTACAGCATGTAGTGGTTCCTTTCCCACATTTCTTGTCTCTCAGATAGCGGCTGAAGTGAAAATGAGTGTTGATTATGCGTGACATTTTGTGATTATGTCAATTTTCTTCCATCCAGGCTGCAAGACATAGTTGGTACAGCTGGTTGTCCTTCCTGCACTCCCTCCAGTTGTGGCACATGGCCCTCAAGAGGGTCGGGGGGCGTTTCGGCACAGGGGTCCTGTCGTATTTCCTGTTCCTCAAGGCACTGCTTTTCTTCAACATCTTCCTGTTCGTGGTGACGGGCGCGTTCTTGGTGCTTCCTCAGGCGATCCACCCGCCACAACTGCCCGCCGGTGGACCCCCCTTCTCAGGGCTGGAGCTCCTCACCGGAGCCGTAAGTCAAACATTGCCGTTGTCCCTCTCCATACCCTCACAAGTGTCTTTAACCCTCCTATTTTCCTCCAATATTACTAACATGGATGAAAGATTAAGAGTAAAATCTTTCATCCAAATCTTTTCAAATTTGGGGTGCACGTTCATGACTCTCACAGAAGAGCCATATTGATTGATGTTGGGGACCCCCTTTTCCTCTTGTAAACATATTTATTTACTACTTACTTTTCATCTCCTTTTTTGTAACATATTTGTGGTTAGTCATCATAAAGAAATGGTGGCTGGAAATGTTGCCTTTCCAGTCTCTGCATTCCAAAGGCTTGCTGTTGCTTGGGCAAGCCAATGTAGGTTTACAAGTACTACTACTCAACTACATCTAAGTCTTTGTCTTTGTCACCCAAGAACAGTATTTTCAATCGATGGTGTTATGAAGAGCTCCAAGAATGACTTGATGTCTTCAACATGGCTCACTGCATATATATATAGTGGTGCCTGGAACCATTTTGAATTGAATTTTTGAATACCCCGCGCTCCACAGCATAAAAAATATTAGTTCTATTTCGGCATGTGTGAATAGTAGGTCATACATACACACAAACACACACACAGACACACACAATCATGCCAATGGTGTGGGAAAGTTCACATGAGAATGTTGTCTCCCCTCCCCCATGTCAGCTCAAAAGTATCAACCCTGCACCTGCGTGTTTGGGGATGTTAGGTCAAGCATGGGTCATCATGATAATTTTATGCTCAATCAATTGGATCCATCAAATTAGGAAAAGTCATGAAATATGAAGCAAAAAAAGTCAGCTATTATTTTTTGAATGTTAAACCAAGGATGATAGGAGGGTTAATGCTACCCCCTGAAGTAAAGCCCTTGCTCTTCAGGGAAAATGTTCTATTATTTGCTGAACCCTCTTAATGTATTCATATTGATTATGTTGACCTGATGTTACCCAAGTTTCCATATCAACTGTGAAAAAAGACAATCCTCACATTGCAACCCAGAAAGCCCCCCCCCCACACGGGGTTCCTGGGGTGTGTGCACAGCTGCTCTCTGGACAAGCTGCTGTGACAGCTGAGGGCTGAATCATTACAAAATCAACCCCAAGTCAGATGTAACATTAAGATACTCCCTTATAGTTCAGGGTGATCTTGGCAGACAATCTGTGCTGACAAAGCTTGGGTTGAGGTGCCATGGTGCCTGTCGCGAGGGAAAAATGTGAGCCAAAATCTATCTCGTTGCGCCAATACAACAATCGAATGCCAAAGTAGCATTAAGGCCCAAATACAGTTGCAAATTTTAGCAGAGTTTCCCTGAAAAAAAGGAACCAGGCAACAGCATCCATTTCTATGCATATAAACATTTATCAGTCAGTCATCTTTTATTTATAAAGCGCTTTTCATACACACTGAAATGCAACACCAAGAGCTGAACTTATAATAAACAAAGAGCCCAACTCTCATATACACACACCCATTAACATACTCGCACACACCACACCAACGCACACACAAGTAATGCAGTCTGTGCACAACACCTTGAGCTGAATTAACCTGTACACTACTAATGTTTTAAAGATTGTTTTAAAATGATCTACTGTCCATCTCCTGTATCTCTCTATCTCAGGGCTTTTTCTCCGACTCTGTGATGTACTACGGCTACTACTCAAACTACATACTGCGAAAGAGCTGTGCTGACGACGGCAGTGGGCATTCAGCCCCTGCATCCAATGGATCCAGCGCGGACTGCGCATCAAAGCATCTGTCTTACAACATGCCGCTCGCGTACTTCTTCACCATTGGAGCAGCCTTCTTCATCACATGCATCATCCTTGTGTACAGGTAAAGCTTCTTTTGAGCGGAAGATGAAAAGCGGCTCTATAGACAGTATATGCCACCCCAACCGACTTGAAATGAACTAATATTTGCTGTGTTGCATGTCGGTAAACCACCACCCACCAGCATGTCCAAGTCGTTCGATCGGAGCTTCCGCATCGATAAATCCCACAGCATCCTGGCTATAAAGGTCTTCTGCTCCTGGGACTTCAAAGTCGTCAAAAAAACATCTATCAAACTCATGTCGGAGAATATTTGCACACAGCTTAAGGTACATGGAAGCACACATTCTTGGACTAACAAAAACACTCGCTGCCTCTCCCTCTACCTCTAACAGCACACAGGAATGTGATGATCACACGTATTCTGGTTATCTCCTTGTCGCTCCCTCATAATATCCTGCCAACCTCCCTCTTTGATCACACGATCTCTTCTCTCTCTTGTCCCTGCACAGGAGCTGCTAGCTGAGGTGAATCACAAACATGTTACAAACACTATGTGCCAGCAGCTGGGGAGGCTGGCGGTTCATTGTCTGGCCTGGACAATCTGCATAGGAGCCACTCTGGGCTGCGTGCTGGGTATCTACTACTTCTCTGACCACATGCACCAGGTGAGTCACATCATCCAGTGCTGGCAAAAAGTGCTTCAGGCGGATACATTGCAAAATGATTTAAAAGCAGGAGTTTATATCTACCCCACTATGGCACAGGAAGGATCGGTGGCATTGTTGAATCCGAAAACACACGCACT
>CAESWR010000676.1:844884-856854 GCA_903171835.1 Mullus surmuletus | reverse complement strand
TGGAGGTTTGCTAACTTGCCCAACAATGCCAAACTGGAAGTCGTGCCAAGGACGAGGAAACAGGCTGCATCTGACAGTCAGGTTAGTCAAACGACACCGACTCACTCAACGTTTTTGTTGACTTAAACAAAGTCCTGAGAGCAGTATTGTGCTGATTTTTGTAGAAAATTTCTGTGGGAATGAAAGGAGACAAAAATATTTTTTCTTTTTACCGCTGAATCAACTAGCTGTATGTCTGGTATATAAGTATAAATGACCAACACTGCTACAACTGGCTAACACCTACCAACCAAAAAATTAAGTTCACTGGAGATTATATTCTGAGTCATATTCACCATAATATGTGTGGTGTTCATGACTAATCTCCATTCCTGCTGAGCTCTTGTCTCTTTGAGCCCAGCGTCTGCTGGCCACGGCTACTCCTATTTGTCAGTTTACGATGTAAACATGAGGGAGCGCCAACAATCCTGGCAGCTAAGAGCGCTGTTATGTTTACCTGTGGCACTTCGCCATATGGCAGATGTCATTATTATAATGTGAAACAGCTTTAAACAAAATTAAAAGTAATGCATCAGTGGAGAATATCACACAAGATGGCATTATGGTAATAGTTCTTTGCCACATAATATTAGTGAGTCCTGATGTCCACTACTGAATTACAATATCAATATTATTTTGTTATGATTGTGAAGTAATTCCGTCTGTTCAGTGTATATACTTTTTTTGTCCCTGCAAATACATCACATCTCCATCTGTGTAGCTGCTTGCGTTCCCTTTGATGTGATCGACCTCTGGAGGAACACGTTGTTGTAGCTGAGCTGTAGTTTCCTATGACATCATCCGATCGTAACCTCGGCAGTAAAATCACGGCTGGGTTTGATCTGTTGTTCTTGTTCATTTGATGGATGGTTGACTGCTGATACCTCACAGATTTTATATACTAACACATGCTCACACTTCTACCACACAACACGCACACGCGCGCACACAGACATAGCGTCCACCTCAGCCAAAGTGGTGTGTGAGAGCCGGTGTGCTCCTTTCATCTCTCCCGGTGTGCCGACACACAGCGTGCGGTGCGCGCCGGACAACATGGTTGTTGAGTAAACATAAACAATTTTCCGTGTGACTTCAGAGAGGAGACATTTTTTGACAGAGGTGGGCCCACATCTGCAGTTGAATCAAAGAAATTTTGTAGTGCGGAATGTCTAGAGACTGTCCAGCCAAGAGTTTACAAACGGCCGAGGGAGACGTTCATACTTAAAGCGTTGAGATTTCTTTTCTCTTAGGTTAAGCAAACTTTGAGTCATACTTGTCAGCACTTCTATGGGTTTGAAGCCCAAATGAAGTTCAGTGCCCCGTTCTACTTGTTTGAAATTCATGTGAAGTGTAAGTGGAGTGGCTCGCAACCGCTTTTGCTCCTTGCAGGTGGTTTTGTCAGAGAGTTTGTTTGTGTTTGTGAGAACAATGTCTGAGAAACAACAATCAACAACAACAAAAAATCTAATTTGTCTTGGTCACTCTCGATGCTGTTACAATGCTATTAAAATGATTAAGTTACACAAAACACTGTACATACGTATTCACACATTCAGCTCATGCAGTAGGATCCAACATGATATTCCTAAGTGAGGCTTTTCGTGCTGTTTCCCACTTTATGTGCACCAGCTTCTCAAACGCGTGCGTGTTGTCCTACGCGCTGTGCGTTAACTGTGTTTTTCATTTCCCAGGTGCGCATTGCACTGCAGATGGAGGACGGCTCTCGCCTCCAGGGTTCCTTTTCTTGCGGGCTGACTCTTTGGGAGCTGGTTACACACTTCCCCCAGATCAGGTGTGTGTGTGTGCGCATGCAAATGTTGATAAAGGGCAGAGGGGCTATTAAATAATGTATTCACAGTTTTCACTCTTTCATGTTGGTCATATTTCACAAAAGTATGAGTCTTTTCCGCAAGATTCACACTCTAGAACAAATGCTCTTTTTATCCGATAATATGTTTCTCACCCAGGCCCAGTAAGGTGCTACGGGTGGTCTTTTCAGTTTGAAATTTCCACCAGACTAGAAAGTGTCAGTGATCATTGCGTAGGAATGAAGGCATACCAGCACTGTTTTAGATAACATCCTTCTCACCACTCCTCCGCTGAGGTTTAAGTGTTCCCACACATCACCGCCGCCCATTCAAACACTTGTGCGCAGCTGTTGCTCAGTAGTTCCAGCTGTGCGGTCCCAGGTGCTCTCGCATCCGTCCAGCCCTCATCTCACCTCTATTAAATGACATCACTCCATATCCTGATCCCTTTCCAAGGAAGTTACGCTTCCATGAAATGGATATTAGCTCCATACCAGCGTCAAACCTCTCTGGGAATGTTGTGCAGCCGAGGGGAAGCTTTGATTTTCCGAATTGAGGGGAACAATTGTAAAACATTTATGGTTCAATTAGTTTCTACGTGGGATCGTGCACACATGGTTTACACATGCAGAGAGCGTGCCGCTACATCGCATGAGGTTTTATTGTAAAATCGGCACGCTGATTTCCCTGAACAAGGGAAAGTCACTTCTGTGTTTGGTTTTTGTCGCTCAAGCAAATAAAAATTACTCAAGCGTGATTTTTTAACCCTGCCGCTTTGCCTCAATGTCACCGTGTCTCCCCAGTGGGTCGGAGCTATCCGAGGCAGGAACCACCCCGGTGTGTGTTTACATGAGGGATGAGGTATGCAGGGTTCCTTTAACTTTCTGCTTCTCCACAGATGAAAGTGAGTTTTATGGTAACAGCTGTGTGTGTGTGTGTGTGTGTGTGTGTGTGTGTTCGTAGGTGTGTGGGGAAGAAGCACTCAAGCGGGCCACACTGAAGTCTTTGGGTCTCACAGGAGGAAGTGCCATTGTCAGGTCCGCCTGCTGTTCTTTTAATTGATTTATCCATAATAATTCCAGTTGCTGTTAAAACAATAAAAAGTATTTTGATAAAAGCATAAAATAAGTGAATAAAAACAACTGCACACCACTGTACACTTCATGCTTTAACTTTGCCAGGTTTATACTGAAAAAGGACAAAGCGCCGGGAGAGGAAGATGGCATGGAAGTAACAGAAACAGCTGATGTGCCAACGCCAAGATCTGTTGTCAAGGAAACCCTGCCCGACCCACCACCACCATCTCAGCCTGATCCGGCTCCCCCGCACGCACAGACGTCAGCAGCAGTGGTGCCAGCTAAAAGCCCAAGCCCAACATGTCCGATGGAAACCCAGCCGGCTGCAGCCTCGCCTTCTGCCATGAAGGAAGTGCTTCAGATACCCCAAGGAACAGTCGGAGGGGGGACGCCAGAGGAGGACGGACAGGAGGCAGGGCCCTCGGGGCTCTCCGCCTCCTCCTCCCCCCCTGTGCCCACAGCTCCCTTCGTCCCTTTCTCTGGAGGGGGCCAGCGCCTCGGGGGTCCAGGGGGGGGCGCGGCTGCACGCACGCTATCTTCATCAGCATCCTCCTTGTCTCTGTCGGCCGTGGTGGAGTCGCCCAAAGCCAAGAAGGCCAAACCAAGCTTTGGAGCTGGAAACAAGGTGAGCCACAGCAGAATACTGGGGAAAACAGTAAATTGGTCAATCTTATTTTTTCTTATCTTCAGCTCTTCAAGGTCAAGGTCAAATTTATTTGTATAGCACATTGAAAACAACAGATGTAGACCAAAGTGCTGAACAAGTGTCAAGTAAAATTAAAAATACATAGAACTACACAAATAGATTTTTTTTAAAAAGGGAGTAAAAATCTACACAAATAGAATAAATAAAAGAGTAAAAATCTACGCAAAATAAAAATCCAACATAAAAAGCACAAGCAGGAGAATATACAGTAAACCATGAGCCCAGGGATGAACGGCTCAAGATTAAAAGCCAAAGAATAAAAATGTGTTTTTAATAGTGACTTAAAGGTCTTGATGGTGAATGAATCTTTCAGTATCAACACTGCATGGCTGCATTGAAGTCATCATCGGTAACAGAGAAACTGAGCTGTCTGAAGTCTTTCTTTTTTTTCTCCGAACTCATTGGAAAATATTTTTGTAATTGAGCGTAACTTCAATCCTCTTTCTATTTCTGTGGCAGCATCCAGGGTCAGCCAACAAGCCAGATGAGGACATGGATCCTGGAGAGAGGCTCCTTGAGGTAAATTCCTCATCTTACATTCGTCCCATGAGTCGTTTTTAGTTAAACTAGATTCTTTAAGATTTGGGGGTCTGATAACCGCTGACATCTCGCCTGTATTGGTCTCACTCCACTGGCCTCCAGTTCATGTCAGTGCTGATTTTCAGCTACTGCTCCTAATTTACAAAGCCCTGATTGGCATTTCGCCATCTTATTTGAAGGAAACCGTAGTCCCATATGAACCTGGTAGGTCCTTGCGCTCTCAGGGGATGGGTCTGCTGGGAGTCCAGAGAGTCGAGAAGAGGACAGAGTGGATGGCTGGCTTTTTATTTCTGTGCACCGTCACTATTCCATTAGGCATCAGGCAGGCTTGTTCGGTGGCGATGTTCAAAGCAAAGCTAAAGACCCTCCTGTTTTCTGTTGAGTATGAATTGTCATTTCTGATGTGCCGTGTTTTGATTGTTTTGTTGTTGTCTTTTTATTCATTTTTATTGGTTTTATCTCTTACCTGATCTTTCCTGTTAGCAATTTTACTGTTTTTTTGAATTAATCTGTTAAAACGCCTGTCACGAGAACAAAGTTTGGTGGACGGTATATTGTCCCACAAATTATTGCCGACGAACGATATTATTGTCAACATCATTTTGAGATCATTTTTTAACTAATGTCATGATAATATGGCATAATAATTCAAGTACACCCTTTAAAAAGCACTAAACTGTAATTTCTAAAGATTATTTAACATTGTAATTGGAATGTAAAGAATTTTTCACGAGACCCACTGTGTGTGCTAGCGGCCCCGCCTCCCCCCAAATGACACAAAGAGCCTGGATGACTGACAGGAGGGTTCACTCCATTCATTTTCTAAGGAACCAATGCACCCAGGTGCTGAGACCGCTGAACAGAGTGAACCCTCTTGACATCCATCCTGTTTGGTAGCGTGAGACGAGGAAAACAAACACGCATGGTGATATATCGAGGCCGGCGAAATGATCGGGTTCTTTGTCATTTCTCGTGCAATTAATTGATTTATTGATTATTGTGGCAGGTCTATCTGTTATCAGTTTTATTGGTTTTATGTTATCTGCTCTGTAAACACTTTGATTTGAAGGTGCTATATAAATAAAGTTAGAATTATTATTATTATTATTACTGCATGTGTTTTCACCCTCTCAGTGTCTCCCGCTGCAGCCAGTGGAGAGGGAGCCTCTCATTTACCACCTGGAGTCTGCGCCCCGCAGCTCGGCCAACCACGTCGACCTGCCCGACGAGTTCTTTGAAGTGACAGTGGACGATGTGCGCAGACGCTTCGCCCAGCTGAAGAGCGAGAGGTGTGTGTTTGTGGGGGGGCCGGCAAGCCAACGGAAGTGGTTTCGGAGGCCGGCGTGTGGGATATTTAGAAATAAAAAAAATAAAAAACGAGTTGCTTCAGGAATCTGATCGGAAAACCGATAATTAGTCTGTTTGGTCCCGCGTTGCCTCTTCTACGCCGTAACCCTTAATTGCACAATACCACGGCAGTGATGAGAGGCCATCGCCGCAGAGAACGCCGGGCATCGCTGGATAAGTTTTTGAAGTTTTTATTTATTACGAGTTTGAAGTTTTTATTTATTTATGAGGGCTCCTTCAAAACAGATGCGGACATGTTTACCCTGCGCTCCCTGGATGTGGCCGCTGCCGACCACAGCTGCTGAGACGTTGTGTGCGTTTTGCAGGCATGTTCTCGTTTATAAGACACCACGCACACTACAAAAGCTTCTAAATATGGCGCACAGGCAGCAATTAGTAAGCCTGCTTTGTGTAGACGTTTATCTTGCAGCCGTCAGGTTGAGACCTCGCCGCGTACGTCCTTTAATCTGCGTCTACATTGACTTAGCTGGCTGCCTCATGGCTGCGCTGCCACCGTGTCAATGACTGCAATTACCGGGGCTGGAATTAAGCAGACCACAGCAATCCGTCTCTGCCTCCGACACGCACACATGCGTACACGGCCACACACGAGCCAGGCACTCTGATTTTTTTGTTCCATCTTTTTGCATTCGTTGACTCTGCTTTTTATTTCACAGCTCGTTGCATAGTTAACCGCGTCTGTCACTCGCTCTCTCCCTCTCGCCGGTCTCCAGGAAACAATTGGAGGAGGCTCCCTTAATGACGAGAACTCTGAGAGAGTCACAGATCAAAGAGAAGATGGACAGATATCCCAAAGTGAGTGCAAAGCCTTTTTAATTGAGCTTTTGATTGAATCAGATTTGCTTCAGATGTTTCAGAGCGCGTCCATTGTGTGCCTCCAGGTGGTCCTGAGGGTCCAGTTTCCAGATAGACACGTTCTACAGGGCTTCTTCAGGCCTCTGGAGACAGGTGTGTGTATGTGTATCTGTGTGTTTGCGAGTCTTGATTTCAGTTGGCTAGCCACAGGTATGGCTGCAATGTTAAAGCTACTCACCACATTTATGAGTGAAGCCACACCAGAGGGAGGCAAAGAATGAGACAGGTCTGTAATTCCACACACACACTCTCCTGGGGAAATTCCATCTAAATACTGAATTTTTGTTGTTGTTTTTCTTGGTCTCCACATGGTGACTGACTTATGCATCATGTTATTGTTCTCTGGGGTTTTGTGTCCAGTCAATGCAGTCAGGCAGTTCGTGATGAGTCACCTGGAGGATCCACAGCTCCAGTTCTACCTATGTAAGTAAACGGGAGTTGGAGAGAGGATGGTTCTCTAATCTGCAAAAAAGGTCAAGCCTCATAAATAGAAACAATAGAAAATGTGGAACTGCAGTCTTGTTCACGACAGCAGGGAGCCACTAAAGTTTCCTGTGGTTTGCGCGTGTCTTTTTATTCTCTAAAGCAAACTCATATGTTTCTCAGATAATACTAACCTTTAAAAACAGATGTTATATTTGCATATTTAAGCGAACCATAAGCAATAAGACTGGGACAAGAGGAGTCCAGTTGAGCATCAGCTGTCCAAGTTGTTACTGACATGATATAATGATTAGTAGTAGCCAGAATAAAGCCAGTAGTAGCCTTCCATGCCAAAAGAATACGGATAATGATCTGAAAAGGAAAAGGCGGCACTGACAGTGAACAATTTGGCTAAAAAAGTTCCACCTTGACATGAAATAGCAGACAGATACAGGTGTCGCTAATCACATTAATGGAGGCTGCGTTCCGTGTGTTCGCTTTAGGCCCCATTTACACAACAACGGAAACTGACAGAAACGCAATGGTACCATTGCGTTTGCGCCTGAGAACGGCCAGAAAAACAAACATTTTAAGAGAAAAGTTTTCAGTAAAAACTGTGACGTGCGACACATGTGCAGTACTCTTTCAGATGAAGCTTGTGCGCACACCAAGGAGCAACAACAACAACAGCTATGGCCAACGTCAGCGTTTTCAGTCATTTTCGTGGATCTGTGTAAACACGCATCGTTTTTACACCGTCTCCGTGTAAACACAGAGCGCTTTTGAAAACGCGAAGGAAAAAACTCTCCGCTTCTGACAACGTTGTCTTATAAATGTGGCCTACTAAATGGCCACCGGAAAGAGGCAGTGGAACCGAGGTTACGTCGGGTGAGGCGGTGACATGTAGCGGTCGGGCAGTAAGAGGCCTCAGAATTTTTATACGATTCCCTGAAACGCAGCCAAATTCCTCAAGTCTTCCTCGCGCATATTTTCACACCGATGAAACGTCAACGAGGCCACGGCCGATAATGAGCTTGCGGTCAAAACATCTGTTAATTTTTCAGATCATTTCACGCGCCCTTATGAGTTGCAAGAGTTTTGCAATGAGAGTTTTGCAATGACTTTAATTTGATTTCTCTCTCTGCTTCCTTTTAGTCGTCACCCCTCCGAAAACCATCCTGGATGATCCTTCCATGACGCTTTTCCAGGTAGGTCACATCCTTTCGTGCGCTTTAAGTCCGCTGGAAGTGAGAGCCCGGACTCCGGCAAACCACATCAGTCACACTCCACAGAACAACAGCTACATAACTTTGACTTCCCATCTCAACACACACACACACACACACACACACACACACACACACACACACACACACACACACACTGACTGTAAAATGCATTGGCTGGTCCCTCTCTCCTCTTCAAAGCACCACCACATTCCCGCCCCCCGCCTCGTCTCTTTCCCCCCCCCGCTCCTACACGCTCTCACACTTGTTCCCCCTCTCCACTGTCCTTGACCCCAGCTGGGCTTGATTTTTCCCAGACTGGCACATGGGGTTAATACAGGCCTTGCTTTGATCTTGACACACACACACATGCACGCACGCACGCACAGAGCATCGGGCAGCCTTGATGCTTTTGTTGCCTTCAGCCCCTGAAAATGGGTGAAGAGATACAGATGAAGAACAAACGGAAAGTTGTTCTCCACCACGGGTCGTCGCTTTGTTTCCCGGGCTCTCCGTGTCGTTACGTTATTTTTAGAATAAAGTGGGGGGGGGGGTTTGGAAGTAGTGGGTGTCACGCTCCCGGATCCCTTTGACACTTTATATCAACCTGAAGCAGCGAGAGGAGGCAGATGAGAGAGGAGAAAGTTGTTTGAAGTGATATCGCGCTTTGATGATGAACGAGACGCGGCTCCTCTAAGGGGGGCGCCGCTACAGAAGATAACAATCCTCCAAAGCATACTTTGAAATGACCGCGCATGTGTGTGTGTGTGTGTGTGTGTGTGTGTGTTATCATGTTTGTATTGAAGACACGATAACACGCTCAACCTCAAAGTTTTCTGCCGCTTCTCCAAACGGTCTCTTTTTATTTTCCTCTCTGCGACCCTCTGCTGGACCCCAGCCCCAGCGGTCCCTCTTTTTCTCCTCTCTTCCCCGCCGCTTCCACTCGTGTCCCTCCGTCCGACCCTCTCTTGTGCCTCATTTCCCTCCTAAATAACCCCCCACCTCCCCACCCTCGCCCCCATGTCTCCGTCCATTAGGGACTTAAAAGCATTAAACCACACAAAAACAAAATCTTTAATCCCCTTGGTGTCATGTCCCACGGTCGCACACACACACACACACACAGAATCTGTTTTCCTGTCTATACATCACTCTGACACACACAAAGAATCTTTAATCTTTCGGTCCTGTCACATACACACGAGTGCACATTCATTCGTATGTACTCTTTCATACTGTCTCTCGTTCATTCTCTCTCTCTTTCTCACACACACACACACACACACACACACTTACACTTTAATCACTTTGTGTCATGTCAGGAAAGGAATGTTTCCCAACCCAGCAGCCCTTTGATACCCAGCGTTCCCTCCCTCGTCCGTCTCTCCCTCTGTCTTCCATCAGGATCCGTTCTGCCCCTCTTTCTTTTGCTGGTTCCATTCCTCTTATATGTTTCTCTTACAGTGACACGCACGCACACAAACACACACGCAGGCCTCTGGTGTGGGAGCGCCGATGCCAGAGGGCGGCAGGAATGCCCGTCATCCCACTGTAACACACTGTTTCCTGCTCACGGAGCTGTGAGATAATAGATAACAGCAATTAGGCCAGTGTGTCCCATTTTAGCAACCAACAAGTTAGAGTGAGGGGGCAGCAGGGAGAGGGGCGGGCAACACACAAAGAGTGAAAGGACAGTGAGCGGAGACAGGTCGTAGTGGGGGTCTTCAAACAATCGGGAGAAAAGTTGAATATTAAAAGGCTGAATATTTAACAGAGGTTTCTCATTACTTTAATGCTGATTAGGACAAGCCCCCTTCTCCCACCTCTCAAAGATAGAGCTGAGACACCTGTGTCCGAAATCCCCCCCCACCAACCCCTATATAGAGCCCTATATAGGGATTACACTGCACTATATAGAGCCTTATAGAGAGGTTACACTGCACTATAGAGTTCTATATAGGGGTTACACTGCACTATTTAGAGTCCTAAATAGGGGTTATACTACACTATATAGAGTCCTATATAGGGGTTACACTACACTATATAGACTCCTATATAGGGGTTACACTACACTATATAAAGTCCTATATATGGGTTAAACTACACTATATAGAGTCTTGTATAGGGGTTACACTACAATATATAGTCCTATATAGGTGTTACACTACACGAGATCGATGTTACGCCATTTTGTAGTGATGTCCGAAACCTTAGTGGTCAAATTCAATGCCGCATATAGGCGACTCAAAATTTTCTTTTAAAGCATTGCAAAAAGTAGTGACCAACAGATGGTCACTCGCGAGTGGTGGATATCTAATCATGCATTGCGTCTCCAGCGGTGCCGCCGATGAAGAAAAAGAAAGATGATATTACAAAGATACGAAGGCTTTTTTTTAGCATAACGTAATTTGTTTATTTCATAAAAATCCCACATTTGTTTACAAAATAATCCTGTTTAAATTATGCATAAATTATAATGGGATAACCAGGGGAGCTGCCACACCAGCCGCAGCAGTCTCACACATCGCAATGGTGCGACAGCAGCAACGTTGTTAACATCGTATAGTGTCCGAAAGCTGTTGTGAATGATCTCACTAGTCCTCTAGATAGTGAAACCCTATATGGGGAGTAGGGGTTAGGGAGTGAGTGAACGATTTCGGACACAGCCTTGGTTTCGGATAAATGTGAAGAAAGACTCGCACCACTGTTTCTGATGTGGCCACTCAACATGTTTGAGTGAAAACATTACATGATTTCAAGTTCTAAAGTGGTTAACCACCCACACAGTCAGGTGCGAAACAGCACAGGTGCGATTAATAACAATGAATTTGTTGCACACACGCGCTGGGCCTGCAGATGTTGTTGATTGACGGCTCACTGAGTGGAACAGAGGTGTCGTTATTATTATTAGCAACTCCTGCGTCATCAGAGGAATGGAAATCACCTGTGTCCCCCCCGTAGGCGTGGCCGGTGGCTTCGCTCCTCCGCAGAGGGTCAACAGGCAGAAAAACTGAGACGAGAAATATGACGAAACATTCGGGGGACGGACAGAAAAATCTGCCTTGTGGGGTTCCGGGTTCGAAATGGCAAAATAGTTTTCAGAACCTACCACAGACCAAATAGATCCGAATATCCGTGGTGACTCATCGCTTCCCAGAAGAGATTGTGAAGTCGATACCGCATGAAAGCTGAAACATGCAGGAAGAATGTGCCACCTAATAACAAGCGATCCCATCTCATGCGTGTTTTTCCACCTTTCTACCTTGTCCAGCCGTGGCAGAGGGCGGCCGAGGCTGTCAATCATCTGTGGGCGTCTACATGTATGGTGGGGGGGGGGGCGGGAGGGGTCTGCTGTTAGTCTGACCAGCAGGTCTGAAGCTTTTCCGTGAAGCTCCGCCTCCTACCAAGTTGTTTTATGTAAATTTAATAAGCAATGATCTCGATATTTGTTCATTCGTCTACCCTCTTACGTTGCCCTCTGTGTGTTGTACCCGTGTGTGTGTGTGCGTGTGCGTGCGTGCGTGCGTGTGCGCGTCAGCTGTGTTTGTCTCCATTCTATTAGCGTGACAGACGTTTGGCCCGCCGTTTACCTGCCGGTCTGTCTGTGTCCTCGACCTCATAATTGTACCGTGGATAATACCTGCCTGCGACTGGTCCATTATAACCATTAAGACTTTCACCAGAGAGGAGTGTTGCGCTCGAGGGGTGAAAGTGTTTTCACTAACCATTTGATTGGGTGCTCATTTTGTGGTCTGCTTCAAAGTGCCACGGTTACTGGTTCAGATCCCCGAGCCGTGAATCATCCCCAGAAATGAGCCTGACTCTGGCTTGGATGTGGTGACGGCGCTCGGTTTGCGTGTAGATGGAGCCGCATTTTGTTTGGATTTTTCCATGTTTTGCAGAAATTGACTCGTGTTCCAGACAGCCCC
>CAESWR010000676.1:819685-830695 GCA_903171835.1 Mullus surmuletus | reverse complement strand
GAGAAAGTAGCGCTGGCCTGCAGTCTCCTGTTAGAATAACAACCCTTCATTCAAATTCAGGTCCCTCAAACATCGCGAGCTGCTTTGAATCCCCTGAAATCATTTCACTATTTCACATTCAGATTCTGGGCACATTTGCATCCAATATGATGAACAATGAGCACGACTGTAGGTCCTTCTGCTCCCTGTTTTTCTCTGTGAATTAGAAAATCTAATATCTTCATTAAATAAAATAGTTTTGATAACTGCAAATTCTTCATCAGTGCATGGAGGTGAGATGATTAGTTGCTTGGTCTGACATTTTAATCTGGCAAACTAATCAGCACATACAAAAATAAACAGCTGAACAATTAATGAATCAGTCAATTGTAACATTTTCTGGTATCAAATGTTTAAAAAATAAAAAAATTTAAAAAGTCTCACTGTCCAAAACATTATTTGACACACACACATGGTTAATCACTGTCATGGAATTTTTTCCGAACTTTTTTTATTGATGTCTTTTTATATATACAGTATGTATATATGTATTTTATTCATTTATTTATTTATTTATTTTTAAGTTTAGAATGTGCATCAAATCTGACCTCTATGTGCTTTTAATGAACTTTTAGAAATGGTGCCACCGGCTTCTTTTAAGTTCAACTAGGTTGTGTTATTCACAGCTGGCATCGAATCAAAGTATGAAATATCTCAAAGCAGGTCTGGGTGTGTGTGTGTGTGATGACTATGATGATGATGATGATGATGATGAGTAGGAGGAGACTGCTAACTCTTTTATAACGGCCTCACAGAGGACATATTGTTCTTCATGGACTTTATGTTAGTTTTAAAGCATATAATCCACTCTTCCTGTGTTAAATGAGCCACCGGTCATCTCCAAAGACGGCGTTTTTACTGGCTTCGCCCAAAATAAACACAACCTATTTCTCAACCTATATTTGACCTACTTTCCACCTCAACTCAGCCCGACTGATGCAACTGGGCGTGGCGATCCGCGCAATCCCGCCCACATTGCATAAACCGCTCTCTCATTGGTCGGATGCGCGCAATGCCCTTCTCCTGATTGGCCGGCGCGGTGTTGCGCTATGGTTGTGGAAACACAGTCGGGGGGGTTTACAGTGGGGAAAAGGAAGCCACGTTGACACAAAAAGTACTGTTTTCCTGTTTGTTTCAGACGCGGGTGAAGAACAGCGAGGTCTCCGGCTTCCTCCTGACATCCAGCACACACATTCGGAGTGTTTAGCAGAAGGTAACTGCCTCTTTTTAGGACGTATTTGTCGTGTTTATGTTGTGTGTGAAGCTAGCTAGCAGCGGCTAGCTGAGGGCAGGTGGTCCATCAGCTAGCATGGAATTGCATCAGCATCAGCCAGGAGGGGGGGGGGGGGGGAATAACAGGTTAGTAAACACATCAGTGATAACCAGGCATTTTATTGTGGATTTTATACAGAAAAGAAGCCACCTAGTCAGTGTCTTTCCAAGATTTTTACCCCCCCATTGAATTTAGATGAAACTTTCAATGAAAAGCTTGCCAATAAGCTGAAGTACCAGCAAAGATCCTCCCCAGTTGTCAACCTGACGTCAGGAGTTTCATCACCAAGCACCGTCAGTGGACGAGCTCCAGGATTTTTCTCCAAATTGCATCAGCAGCAAAGCCAGGCAATTGAATTAATTAAAAAACTGCGTGGTGCAATATTTGACAGACGTTTGGTCCACTGGAAAGTCATCTGCAACCACTTCCTGACTTTTTTGTGTGTGTGTGTGTTCAGAGCAAAGGTGCCACATCATCTTGACACGATGAGCGTGGGATTCATTGGAGCGGGCCAGCTGGCCCACGCGCTGGTGAAGGGTTTCACGGCCGCAGGTGATTCAGATCTATTTGCTGACCTCCAGCTTTATCATCACATTCGACTAGATCAGCACATTTCTGCAGACGTGGTGACTAATAACGTCACGTCCCCTGTACGTCTCTCTCTTCCTTCCATCCTCAGGTGTGATTGCTTGCCAAAGGATCACAGCCAGCTCTCCAGACACAGACCTGCCCACCGTGTCGGGGCTGAGGGTGAGAGGACACATTTTATTGTTGTCGCCAACGATTGTTGTACATTAACACTTGTTAACTCCTCCGTTTTTTTCCCCTTCATCTGTTAGAAAATGGGGGTGAACCTGACAACGAGTAACAAAGAGACTGTGAATAAGAGCGATGTTCTCTTTCTGGCCGTGAAGCCCCACATCATCCCCTTTGTCCTGGATGAGATTGGGCCAGACATCGAGGACCGTCACCTCATTGTTTCCTGTGCTGCAGGTGTCACCATCAGCTCTATAGAGAAGGTCAGTCTTATTTGTGTATTTAATTTAATTTAGTTTTGTTTGATGATCTCCATATGTGTAGATGTACTTGTCATCTGAAGATTGGTGCACGATTTTAAAAAGTGTAATCCAATCGACTGTGCCAAATGGTGCTAAGTGACTCAGTGCTGCCCAGTGCGCAGCTCAATTTCCTCTTGAAAACTTCCTGGTGTTCTCTCGTCACGTTTTTCAAAACGAGTCACACTGGTTTTACTTTGATTCTGCTTTTGTAGTTTTAAACGAAAGGAATTATTCTTTCTCTCTCCCTCCTTTGCACACCTCATCTAATCTCCTGTCAATTAACAGAAACTGCTACAGTACCGCGCTGCTCCCAAAGTCATGAGGTGTATGACCAACACCCCGGTGGTGGTGAGAGAGGGAGCGACAGTGTATGCGACTGGTACTCATGCCGAAGTAAGGAATGGAGACAATTCTCTTGTTTATTTATTTACTGTCCTGTACAAAAAGCTGCTTCCTGGTAACTGCTCTATTTTAAATATTCTTATTCATCTCACCCTTCTTCCAGGTGGAGGATGGAAAGCTACTGGAGCAGCTGATGGCCAGTGTGGGTTTCTGCACTGAGGTGGAGGAGGATCTCATCGATGCGGTCACTGGGCTGAGTGGCAGTGGACCCGCCTACGTAAGCGGCTGAAAAACTGTCAGAAAGGGGCTGTTGTGAAGTCTGATGGATTGATGATGTAGCTGAATTGTTTGTCTGTTTTTTATATACTTTCTAGGTACGTTACACACAATTTCCAGACACGTCAAACACCTTTCAGTGCAATCATTCTATGTACAGAATCCCATCATTTAAATTTAAATTAAAAAGCTTTATTTTGAAGGTGCACTGTAGAAAGCAGAGCGGCACTGCCTGTTGTGATGTAAATACGATGGTCCAAATCTGTAAAACCAGGGACCCACAACGCCACTTTGGTGACTAATCAAAGGGAAAATTGATAACAATGTCACATGGTGATATGGCAGACAGACCTGCCACCACAACTGGCACACCCTAGAGACACTGCTTATCTCATGGTACAGAAAGGTATTTGGTGATTGTTTGAAGTACATTCTTTCAGGCTTTTCTTCATCTTTAGAGTAATGATCACTGTGGTGAACAAAACATGGTTCCATTTGATTTTGAATAATGCAGTTATTGCCTGAAAGCAAAAAAATAAACCATTTATCGTGTTTATGTTAAACAGGCGTTCACAGCTCTGGATGCTCTCGCAGATGGAGGAGTGAAGATGGGATTGCCCAGGAGGCTGGCAGTCAGGCTCGGAGCACAGGCCCTGCTGGTCAGTAGTGTTGTTTGTGCGTGCGTGCGTGCGTAGCTGCACTTGCTTTCAACATTTAATTCTCCTCGATCCACCAATGGGAAAACAGTATTAAAATTGAGTTTTTTACTGTTTTATAAATGCTGAGGTAAATATTTGAAAAATGATGAGACTCTCGAAAAATTAGTACCTGCAGGTCTGAGTCGATAAAATGAATCAAAAGACAATTTCATCCTGTAGCTGTTTTCTGCACAGCCTGTGAAAGCCTTTTCTTTTTTCTTTTAATACCATAACTAACCCAAATCCTAATCTAAGATCTTGCTTAGTTTTGTAAACACCGACCCCAATGTGATCACACTTGGGCAATTTGGCAAAACATCACTGATGAATCTCTTCAAAGGATTTAGTGTAATTTTGGCAGCTGCTCGGGGCTCTTTTCATCAGTACGCACACAGCTGCTTTTTGGATTTTTATGCACAATGTTCTGTGTTTTGCCTTTCCATCGTCTGAAAGACTTTTCCATTTCTGTAAACACACTTGGTCTGAGTATCCTCTTCTGTTTGTGTTTTGTCTCTGCGCAAAAACCCTCCAAAGGTATTGCCATCGCTTACATTGCAGGCTCTCATTTCTTTTCTCCCCCCCCTCCCCCTTTAACCATTTGACTTTTTTTCTTGTCAAATGAGGAGAAACTCTTTGAAATATCATCAAGAGTGACTGCATTACAGTACAAATGTGCTCCTTAATAAGTTGTGTTTTCAGTGTGTTTTATAACGCGTGTGTGAATGATTCCCTCTTCCTTCGTCTACAGGGAGCGGCAAAGATGCTGCTGGAGTCGGAGCAGCACCCGGGCCAGCTGAAGGACAACGTGTGCTCACCAGGGGGCGCCACCATCCACGCCCTACATGTCATGGAGAGCGGCGGCTTCCGTAGCCTCCTGATCAACGCCGTGGAGGCTTCCTGTATCCGGACACGGTAAGACACTCACACCTGAGGATTGCACGTCAGCAGCGAGCTCTCGGCCACTTTCTTACACGTCATGAGGGGGTGTGTTGCAGCCCATGATTATTTGCGTGGTCTACTGTCGACAGTTCTTGTTTGCCGTGAATCGTGGTTATTAAAGGTCACCTTCTGTGGGGTATTTAACACAATTTCATTTAGTTGCCAGTGGCCCTAAAACATGATTTTAAAGGTTTTTTCCCGCAAATTCAGCTTTGGTACTTAATTTCAGCGAGTCCAAAAGTCGCTCTAGTGAACGGGCTGTTTCTGTGCCTGTACCTTTAAATGTCAGTGAGCTGTGTCTGGCCACGCCCACTCGACGCTCCTATTGGGCAGGGGATGCGGCTTTTACTGGTGTACGTTCTTAGCGTACAATACGCCGTCGTTCAACCGTACCTAATTGTAACCAGAATCGGACACAGAAGTAGAGGTTCCTGCTCCAGAGCATTCTGCGGCTGCAGCAGGACGTTTCAGAATGGTTGGTTAATTTTTTTTCTAAATCTCTTATTTTGTTAATGTGTGTTGTTTCAGGTTCTACCATTTAGCTAACGCTATCTCCAACTAATAGTAAGCCTCATCTTATCTGGGGGGCTGGTCGTTTCCAACTCTCAGATCCGCTCGTTTCAGCACACAGTGGGCAAAAAATGGAGAAAGCAAGTAAATTAAATGACAGAATTTCTTTCATTTTTGAACCTCATACTCATGCTTCGGGGACACATATGAATGTTAGAAAACTTTCAGAAAATGAATTTGGCTCGGAAGGTGACCTTTTTAAAGATATATTTCGTGTTGCTTCCAAAGTGTGGGATCATATTTTATTGCGGAGTTTTTCCGCCTGACCCAAAGCCTCTCCCTCCTCTTGCAGCGAGCTACAGTATCTGGCCGACCAGGAGCGCATCTCCCCGGCAGCCATTAAGAAAACCACACTGGACCAGGTTCTGCAGCAGCCGGGAGTCACCGCCAGCAGCGGCGTCACCAACGGAAACGGCAAATCAGGGATCAGCCTCTTCAACAACCGAAACCCTGGACTCAAGAAGAAGAACTGAGAGCACGGAAACGCCGCACAAATGCCACATAGATATACCAACATGTTCACACACACACACACATAGATATATATATATACAAACATCTCATACGACTTTCAACCAAAGACGTTGAAATAACAAACTCAGGACCAGTCTGTACTCGCATCCGTTAAACCAACCTCGCCAAAGCCAAACGTGGACATTGGACCTCGAGGTGTTTCATTACACACAATCACAGGTGTTTTGCGGGAGCACGCCCCACGTGCGTTACCGTACATGGCAAAGGAGGATTATTGTCTACTCTCTCAGACGCACAGATGAGCAAAAGTGCATTTTCTCTCCCATCTGTTTTCGGTCGTGTGTGTGAGCTGTGGATTATCTGCGGCTGTTAAACAATAATGACCAAGCGGGGCATCGTGGGATCCCAGTCCACAACGGGCAGCAGATGGTTGCTTGGATACCAACAAGCTATTAATATATGTCTTCAATGTCGTCTCAGAAGTTTAAGTCATTATATCATGTTTTCTGTGTTTCTAGTTTTTAGAAATAATTTTTATTTGTTTGGCTGTCAGTGTTACACTTAATAACAAAGACTGAATACAGAATGAACAAAAAACCAAACAAAACATGGTCGTCATGTTAAAACACTATAATATTCGCGGACAAATGACCTTTCCTGCAGTGCCACAGAGGGGTTTCTGGGACATTTCGAACATTATGCCTTTTACCTCGTGACCCCCCGAGCTGTGTTTTCTCACATATCAAGGTCATTGAGAGCTTTGCTACACCTCAGAGCCTTCTATCCATTCAACCCATGATGCTTTTGTTGCTTGTAGAAGAGATTCAGAATCATGACTTAATGTTTTACCAAATCCCTGCTTTTCTCTCATTGAGGATTTAGTTTAATTAAAGGGGCTCATTGAAGCTGAACCCCCCCCCCCTCCAAAAAAACAAGAAAACATAGGATGCAATAGATTTGCATCAGCATTAATCCGTCCTTATGAATTTTGTATCCCCGTTGTTATTTTTTTTATCGTCATATTAATTGTTATGTATCGATTTAGTGTACCAGGCAGAAAGTCGACATTAAAGAAGCAGAATTTAGTCGTTTCCACTGCCTCATTTCTTCCACTTTTCCAAGAGAAGAGCAGCACCTGTTCTTCTGCGATGCACCCAGGCCTGCAGATGGCGCCAATCACCTATTTGCACATGCCTATCAAGCTTTGAATTAAAAAAAAAAAAGAGGCTCTGCTCTGATATCTGGCAGCTGAGCGTGACTTGGAAATGACCCCGGGTCCGGGCTTAAACACGACTCGGTGACCCGGCAACCGACGATGGCCGTGTCATCTGCTCATCACATGTCGTGGGGTCGGCCCATCTCCCAGACTGACTGTGCACATACCACAAATATTCAAGAGCTGGTGGGGGGTGCTGGGGGGACATTGTGATTGGCTGCTGTCGGGGGAAAATGCCGTCCTATTTTAGAAGCTTTCTGTCAGCCGGACATATGACCAGCGAGTGGCCGTTTTCCCCGAGTCCAACTTCACCTCAAACACAGGAGAGCAATTCCACATTTTGTGATAGCAGAGAGGTGGAACCGCAAGAGCATTTTTTTTCCTAAATTAGAATGCTGCCGTAACTAAGTTCAACTTGTGGAGTGCAAAGTACTTTTTTTTAAAGATATTGTGGCCCCTTGCTGTACCCTGAGCCGCTACATTTTGGATTAACAGATGCCACTTTGTGTCGGGGGGAGATAGGCCCCCGGGTCTGTTCAGGCAATAGACAGGTGCATTATGGCGGAGTAAAAAATGATGGAAGAAAAGTGATGGTTTGTGAACAGCCGTGTCCTCATTATAATTGAACAATTTATAGCTGTTGTAGGATTAGTTTATTTTTCCCTTCAACTAATACACACACCAGCGTCCCTTGATTAAATTGCGGCCCCACATGCTCTTAGTGCACTCAGGCTGTTTATTTGTGCGTGCAATGGTTTTTCCTCCACCGCTGAAGTGTTTTGGTAATCCCCCTTTTATTCCGAAAGGTTATTCTCCGCCTGCTCCTGCCGCTGTCCGTTAAGATTAGCCCTTCCTGGAGAGACTTTCATTTGCCTCTCATTATTAGACCCCCGTTACCTTTGCATGGTCGCGCAGCTTTGAGCGGCTCTCGCACCAGGCCCAAGGTGAAGGGGACGTACTCTTTGTCAATCACCCCGACACCAGCGGTGGGTGTAAAATGGCAGTTCAATGGCAGATAATCCTGAGTGGAAAGTTGGTGGTGGTGGTGGGGGGAACCAAGAGAATGTGTGAGGGAGTGGGAGATAATGTGTGTTTGTGTGTGTGTGTGTGTGTGCACTTGCTCAGGCCCAGCGTGAGCTTTCTATCCACAGGTAGGCCAGATGCTACCTGTCATCTCCATTCAATCAATGTAATCACTGACCTTTGCAGTAACACGCCTGTTTGCATACGGTTTCCCGGCCGGGGGGGCCGCCAAAAACCAAGATGAGTGAATAGATGAGGTTGTTTTTGTTGTTGTTGTTATTTCTTTTTCTTCCTGTGTGCCCATCCACCACCACCTCCACCTCCAAACACCCGCCTAAATCCTCTCAGAAGTCAAAAGGCGAGCTACGGGAGACGCACACGCCACCCTGCGCTGTTCCGGCCCTTTCGTCGCCGGGCCGCGATCCCCCGGCTGATTCCGTATCAGCTCGACGCAGCTGTCAGGTGAAACAGCCACCAAAAAGAGGAAGCCCCCCCCGACTGTTGCTACACAGTTGGTGAATGTGCAGTATGAGCTTCCCCTTTCCGTGGGATGGGGGTGGGGGGGCTCCCGAGAACGTCCTGCTTCCCACTTATCGAGGAGTTGGGCGTGAATGGTGGTGTTGGCAGGGAGCAGGACGTTCACGTCTTATGTAAAAGTAGAGATAATAACGTGTAGCGTCCTGGGTTTGTGTGACATAAACTCAAATTACAGTTACAAAGTAATCAAGATACGAACATGACATTGGCAGATGTTACTTATCAGTGAGTTACTGCTGATGACTACAGTTGGAAAAAAGTAATCATTTTTGTTGTATTTTCCTTTTGTTATCAATTCAACTTTACTTATATAGCGCCAGTTCGTGACAAACAACTCTTGACACTTAAACAAAGACACCACGCTCCGCAATAGTTGTATATTAAGCACCACATACCCCTCAAGAGCAAGCACTTGGCAACAGAGGGCGGGAAAAACTCCCTTTAACCGTAGAGAAATTTTGAGCAGAACCATGGCATCTGCCATAAAAATCTTCACATTCCAATTTATATACTCAAATGTATTGGAAAAATGTGAATACTTATCTCTGAATTCGCATATAATTTGTTTTCCATCACTGTCTGTGTGTCCAATCAGGGCTTATGTTTATGTATGCCGCTGATCGAGTATCTGGAGCTCCACTGGATGGAATATCGGCCCAAATTGTTTTTGTTTTGCATGGTGGAAAAGCCTATTAAGACCCTGGAAAACACAATTTAAAATCAGACACACCGGCTCTGACCTGCTGTACCCCTATGTTTTCATCCAGGCGTTGAAGCGACGCTTTAAAATCTTTGCTCGCTCACGGCTGCCTGCTGGAGATCCACTTTGCTTTTTAAGAGGACGCGCAGTTGAGAATATCATCCGCTGAATACTTAATATCGATTCATTTCTATAAACTTAAGTGGCGTAATCCAGGAATAGGCTGCCACCGGGGCGGACTGAGCTTGTATGGAAACTCATTAGCTCCTCAGAAATAGAAATGGGATATTGATAAAGCTCAGCGCATCGGCCCTAATAGTTTAGTTATGCTCCTAAACTGTAACGTCAGCATGGGTGGATAATGTACAAATTCACTTTATGGATATTTCCTGGGTATTTCTGTGCTAAAAAAGAGCTGGTAATATGAGATCTTAAAGTTGTCAGGCAGCCACCAAGTCATTAAAAACCGGGCAAGGCTGTGAAAATGCTCTGAAAATGTAAAAGTCGATGAGAGGTTTCTTTTCACTCTTGCGCTGTCAATTATCTCATCATCGCAACAATGACTTTGAGAGGAGTGGCCCGTAATTTGCAATTTGTTGACCGTGTGGAAAGTGTACGATTATCTTTAGTTCTAAAAAAGAACGCTGTCACAAAGTTATACTCCACGCTGCCTTTCTTCCCTCAGAGGAAGTACATGTTTATGTGTTGAAGGGGTGTCTTGACCCGATATTGATACCGGATATCAGTCCGATATCAGCTAAAAAACCGATTATCGGATTATATCGGCCTGCATTTAAAATCTCCAATATAAGCACTCCGACACAAGCAGTCTATTACAGACTCCGCTCCAGCACTTCTAGGATTCTAGGCATTTATGTTATTCAACTGTAGAATATTCTTATGTTTAAGGTTAAATGCAACCCATGGGTTAATAATAAACGGGTCAGTTTTTCTCATATCTACTGTTGCTGACTGTTCTCTGTTTGAGTAATATCCCTTGATCAAGCCTCTTCTAACATTCCACACTACAAAACAAGTAATAAAAGTATGTATGAATCGTGCTGATATCTGATCTTATTGGTATCGGCCAATACTCAAGGCTGCAATATCGGTATTGTATCGGAAGTGAAAAAGTTGTATCGGGACTCCCCTAATCTGCACTACAGTTAACTTTTTTCCTCAATCTCAACAAGTCATTTTGTTCACGGAGGGCAGAACTCATTCGGATTCAGCATGTCAAACCATATCTCAGCATCTTTTTGTGTTGTTTCCTCGGGACCAATCAGCGCCTCGAAGGTTGAGATCTGATTTTAGACGCTGGCAGTGGCAGAGAGGTGGGGCCGCCCGCCTCTGTCACACTTTCCACAGCGGGCTGCTGCTGCGCGCACAGGACGCGGTCCATCACGCAGTTGTAGCCTCGCAGTCTCGTGTCTCTTTAAATGCGGGTTGCGTAGATCCTTCATGAATGAAACCATGTGATCCAAACATCATTTGACGTCTGGCGCCTCCGACCACAGACTAAAACAAGCGAGGAAGGAGTGGATATATCTAGAGACCCGCGAGAAGGCGTGAGCGAGGGGGGGGAAAAAACACACACACACGCTCACACACACACACGCACGCGCGCGCGCACACACACATTTCCCCCAGCTGTCTCTCCCTCTCTCGCTCTCCGTGCGTGGCCGGTCGACTGAAGCATCGGCGGACCCCCGACCATCGAAGGAGCGGCGGGTGAACGGCGCCGGTTTCACTTCTGGTGAGTCAGCTGGTGAAATCCAAGCTGGAATTCTTTTTTTAAAAAGTGCTGAATATAGAGACGTGGGGGTATTTTGCCCTTTTTTTTTTTTTTTTTTTTTTTTTTTTTT
>CAESWR010000676.1:794577-804822 GCA_903171835.1 Mullus surmuletus | reverse complement strand
CACACACACACACACACATACCGATATGACACCATGTTCGAATCTTGTGATTTTCCCCAAAAGGTTATTTTTTGGGGGGGGTTTCCCACACTTCTCAATGGCCCTGTATGGCTTGGTGGTGAACTCTGACACGCTCTTGGTACATTATCACGGACAAAATGAACCTGTGAGATGAGGAAGTGTTATGGTTGACCTCATGCAAGATGTGAAACAACAACTGGCCTGTCTGACTGCGTCAAGCCCGGCCGACTCCTTTTTGATAAGTTATTTTTGTTGTGTGATAGAAACATTTGGCAGTTTTTTTCTGTTTGTTTGTTTGTTTGTTTTTTTGCCGTGTACATTTTTGTGACTTCATGTGTATTTAATGTTGTTCCTGTTTTCTTTGTTTTCGACCTCTAAGTGTCAGGGAGGTGGATTTACATTTATTATTGTCTTTGGTGTTTCATGAAGTGAAAAGAGTATAAAAAAATCGATCCTGCTATTTAATGGCCTGTCTGTCAAAGAGTGAGGTTTACTATTACGGAATGAGTTTGCCTCCGTTTTTTTTCTCACAGAGGGAAAAACCTAATTTAAATTGAGCGATTTGCTGAAATAGGTGCAATTTACAGTGACGCAAACCTGACATACAAACACATTTTCCCTGTTTTCCACTGTGAAGTTGAAGGGGGTGAGCTGACCTACTGTTATACAGTTAATAAGATTAGTAAGACATTATTCATCTGTGATATGAAACATTCAAAAGGTGAAGTTATAGGAAGGGAAATGAATTTGCGATTCAAATGTATTATTTCAACATAATCTTAACACTGTCCAGTCATCTGTGAAATGTGAGAAATGTCAGGTGAAATGACTTTTTTCTCTCTTTTTTAAAGGTATCTTATTTCAAAACTCCATTATTCAAATCAAGCAAATCATACCCAGGATTTTTGTACGTATTTTATGATTTCAAAGGTTTTATGTGTTCTTTTTTTTTTATGAGCAGTTGTTTTTTTTTATTGTGTCTTTTTAAAAATTGTTTCTCACTGTGTTGCTGTTTTAACATTTGCCTCTTTGAATATTATCCAGACTTAGACTGGCGAGTGACAGTGTGTTGTGTTGGTGTGAAAAAGAAAGATTTGTGCTGCGTTCAGGTGACACGTCCCGGTGCTTGTCAACACATTTTTACGCTCTGCTGTGGTCAGACAGGATGCATACGATATATTAAGGTGTCAAGATGGCAGCTTAGTAGAAATCCATGATTATGCAAGATTTGTGGAGCAAAATTAGACGAGAGCAGCGTCGTAGTCTTGATGTCAAGCGTTTTATAATCGCCAGTGATGTAAAGCGATGTAAATTTGGGTATCAAAATGCTATGTCTGTTTGTCCTCTGTTTAAATCTGGCTCGTGTGTCGTGGCTTGCCTTGCTCCGCCTCAATGTGCACAACAAACTGTGAAGACATCGATCCATCACGTCTGTCCGTCAGAAAAGACACAAAATATTCCCGAGCCGTCGTTCGGTTACACTCGAGAATCTCATTTATTTTTGTCTTCCACTCATCGATTCGAACCCCTCGTAGTCGTAGTGCTTCTTCGCAGCGAGGGGGGCGTTTGGGTTTTAATCAAAGCGGTGGTTTATCTGACCGGGTTCTTCCGAGGCATCGTCTTCACAGAGTTTATGAGCTTGTGAGACACGCTGACCTTATTTCCCGCTGCCTGTACAGGGGTCGTACCCTCCTTATTAAGAGATGTTTCATCACAACCTCCGGCAACCACTCCTAAACCATATTCATTAATATTTCACAGAGCAGGAAAGGGATGGTGGAGAAGCGTCTGATAAAACCATCAAAAAACCACAAGCATTTTCCACTCCACTTTATCCTCCTTTGCGCGTGTTTTGTGAAGCCGCCAAAGTCCTTCAAAACATCTGACCCTTCTGGAAGATGCAAATCATTAACTCCTTATCATGCTGCTCGGCCAATCAGTGTGTAGTCGCTTGGTTGTTTTCCTGCCGAGTGAATCACGCCACCGGTCTCTAAAAGCCCTTTCACCCACCTCCGATGCCGATCGATGAGAGTAAATGAACCGTGGATTCCTTTGATCGTTTGTTTGGTGTTTTCATCAATAGGAATGTTTTCCCTCTCGTCATGCCTCCTCCGCAGCGCTCTTGAGCTCTTTGCTGCCCCTGGTGTCACCACATTGTTTTTTTTTTCTTTTTTTCTTTTTTTTGTGCTGTGTTCCCTGTCCTTTATCACACCACACGTGTCTACCGGTGAGTATTCGGCCAGGTTATAGCTCACGGGAGCCGGGATTTTTTTTTTTTTGTGTTTCTAAAAGTATATAATGGTCAGTTTAAAAGCTATAGAAAAGTAGTGAGTTTGTGTGAATATGGCGTAGCCTATTCTGAAAAGCCCTTGTAATAGGAAATTCTGTGTTTTGTAATATTTCTGTATGGGGTGTAATAAATTATTATACAGTACTTTCTATGGGAAAATACTTAAAAATGTGACAGTCTTTGTAAGTATTTATCTTCAACTAAATTATTGTACTTTTTTTTGGCAATTTGTAGATACGTAAGTGATGATGACAAGGTATTGGTAATCATGAAATTAACTGTTTCATCATCAGTCTGATGCATCTTTTAATTTATTGATGTATATACTGTATGTTTGTTGATAAACAGCTTACTTTATTTTGTATATGACCAATAAACATTGTTTCAAAATGGACTGGCATTCATCTGTCTTTCGAATTTGACGTTTTCATATTTTATTTTTGCTAAATGTTTATTGGCACATCAACAGTGTGTCCAAAACAGACGCGCGTCCAATTGGATACTTTCGAATGGATTCATTAGCAATACTCCTTTTTTAAATCATTTCAAAGGATAACAGAACATTTAGCTATTCTTTATATTTTGAGTTGAACTTTCATTAAAGAAATCCCTGTTAAAAACAGCCGATGAAAATATTAAGGGTCAATTCATCATTCATCAATTACATCTGATCACCTTTTTTCAAAAGCTCTATCACTTAACTACCCAGATACTTCAAAGTTATAGTGAATGCCTTTCAAACACCACATTCTCTCATTTCATAGGTATATTTCTGATATGTGCGAAATAGTGTTAGAGGTTTTCTGTTCATCAAGGGTGCGTTCATGATGTAAAGAGTGACATGAAGTATAAGAGTCGTATTCTAGTAGTCGTGCGGAAAAGACAGAATATTTCTATGTCCTTTTCATTTTTTCTTATCAGTCACTATCAAAGTGTGTAACACGGTCAAATCTTCAAGCCATCTTATTTCAGATTCCGATAACAACATTTATTGACAGTGTCACAAAGTAGGCAAACGTGTTGGCTCCTCCTGAGCTCTTTTGGAAGTGTTCGCTACTTCACTGTATACTGCCCACATGTGGTGTTGCAGTAGAAACGGCGGCGTACTGAGTCTCACAGTGGTTTCTCGTGACAGTGTGAAAGCCGGGAAGTTTGCGATTCCCACGTGCACAGATGTCATACGCAATCTCACAGTTACTTGTAAATGTCTCATCGCTCCAGAAATGTATAGTTCAGCTTCATCCCACTTTGATCTGAGCACCATCATCTTGTCATGGTGAAAGTGGAACCATTGGTGTGACAGTATATGCAAATCACCGATCAGTGTGGGATGCCCCCCTTTCATGCCATTTATTTTCCTCCTCTGTCTTTGTGCTGGAACCCCCATGAGCTGTGTCCTTAATAATGTCTGAATTGAAATTGACTTGATAGAAACCTATTAATTCTTTGAAATCTGTGTCACAATTCAGACGTGTGACCCACACTTCTTTTTACAGAAAACAAACATTGACTGGTCCAGCACAGGTGTGTCCAATTACACTGTTAATTGCTGCCAGTTTAGGATTTGCTTTTCTAGATATGACACATAAACATGCACACTGCTGTGAAAACACACACAGGCTCAATCAAATACAAAAGTACAAATTACAAAAATAAAATAAAATAAAATGAAATAATAATAATCACATTCTGAAAATACTGTAACTTATTTTGAAATTCAGATTGAGAATACTTTATTGATCCCCATGGGGAAAATTGTTTTCGTTCCAATGCTCCGTGCAAAGTAGAGATGGAAACAAGCGATAAAGATGAAAATGTAAATAGAAATAAAATATTAAAGTAGAAAATAAGATACAAAATAAGATACAATAAAATACAATAAAATAAGATCTCAAGTAGCCAGTAAAATACAAATAAATAATAAGCAGTCAAGTATACAATATATCTGAAATACAATCTGAAATATATACAATGTACAATGAAATTGTTATAGCATTATAGATGAACAGTGTATTACAGTGTATTACAGTGTATTACAGTGTATAACAGTGTATTACAGTGTATAACAGTGTATTATGTTAATAATATGACGGACCGGCCATCCATAGGTTTTTGATAAGGCCTACTATAGCACTGCTGGTTTAGTAGTACAATAGTACTGCAGTAGTAGTAGTGTACAGTGGTAGTAGGTCGGTCCTTTGTTCTAGCAGTCCCGCCTGTAGGGGGCAGTAACGAGGAGGCAGCAGCCATTACCGCCCTTCTTCGCGCACCGGCCTGGATCGTCCGAAAACACGGATCGTCGATTATTTCCAACCGTTGACAATTCTTCTTCTACATGTACATCCCATATAAAGACGTTGTTGCGCGTTGGGTCACAATTAAGAACTTTTGAACTGTATTATTGTGTTTTTGAAGCGTTATGTTATGTTTTAAAGGCGGTGAATCCGTGTCCGCGGGGTGAATCCACTCCGGGTTTTCTGTCCCTCTCCAAACTGTCAGCGCGCGCCGCTCCGGGAAGAGAGGCGGTAAAAATGTAAACAACACAACTCTGTGTGTGTTAGCTTAGCGGACACTGCCAGGCTGTTTCCTTGTTCCAAAGTAGCCCTTTGCGTTTGCTGTACTTTGTTTCGTCGACTCCTTTACGAGCCTTCAACGACATCAAGTCGATGTTGAAGAGGAGCTAACGGGAGCTAACGCGCTGGTTAGCTAGCTAGTGCCACAGCTCCAAGGCTAGCATTAGCATCACCCTCAAATTCCTCCGGCACCGATGAGACTTCATGGAGGACTACGATCGGTTTGTGCAGCGTCGTCTTTCCCAGTGGAGGGAAGGTGAAGAGGAGCACAGACCTCCTGCAGAGTCTCTCATCCGCTTCCATGGACGCTCCATCCTGCCTCCCCTGGTATGAGCCTCTTCTGATGCTTCCAGATAGACTCCAATGTTGATCCTCCACTGAGCTATTTATCTTGGTTAGCATGGACTTGCAGCTTTTCTCTCCGTGCTGCCTGTCGTGGAGTGATTGCCGTAAAGCGACAACACTGCTGCAAAAAATGGTATTCAGAGCAGTTTAGACATTTACAGTCTCTGAATTAACTGATAATGTGCAACTATTTGAGTGCCTCCTGTCCTGTAAGTTGCTGCCCTGTTCTGAGACATGCTTGAGATCCCTTGTCTGCTTTCTGTCGATGACAGCTCTCAGGGGAGCAGAGGGAGGAGATGCAGCGACACCGGGAAGCCGCTCAGAAGTCTGCGGCCCACAGAAAGGTCCGGGACCATGAAAGGATGGCCTGTGTGCAAACCATTCTACACAGTGTTCAGGTGCAGAGACCCTTTAGTTCTTCGTTTTTGTCTCGTCACTTTTATCTCATGTGATGCCAGCCAAGATTGAATTAAATCTACTTTTTGATGTCTTATAAATCGCAGCTGAGGACGTCCCCAACGCTGGAGGAATTGCTTCTGGAACTAAAGAGTAACCCAAAATCTTCATATTCCCATGACTCTTGTGAGGCAGCGTCCCCTACCAACTTTGACATTGGGATGACAGATTGGCCATTCATGATGATGAACGGAGACGATTTTGTTTCTCTTCCTCCCCTGTCCTCAACGACAAACCGTGCCTTTATTACCTCTATTGTGACACCTCAACAAAGTTACCAGGAGGGATGCCTTATTAACCAACGTGGTAACCAGAAAGCATCACAAGCAGGTTTAATTAATGCTCTGAGCCGCTCAACAGTATCTTCAGGCTATGTGACTCATGAAAATACGGAAAACACCACCAGTGTCTCGGAAACGATCGACGCGGTTAGAGATAGCCACAGTTTTGGCTCTGTGGAGGAGGGCTTTTTCCTTCAAAACGCGTCAAACACAATCGCCAAGATGCCAAATATTATTAGCCATCCTCCCATAGATGGGGAGGAATTGGAGGAGAGCGGACAGGAGCCATCTTTTTGGAATGATTATATAGCAGGGAATGACATTAGTCATACCCAAGTTCTGAAAGATTCAGTCATATGTGACGATGCTCGAGGACAGAAGGCTGAAAATAGTCATCTCGATTGTGCCGTGAATCAGGATAATCTCCCTTTTACTTTGATGCCTAACCTTGACAAAGACAGAAGTTTGGACAGAGTGGAGGCTGCGGTCCATTCTTTAGAAAACGGTGACAGTCCAGAGTTATCTCAGACATTAAACACTCAGCACTGTCCAGTAGCACAATTGCATATTCAGCACAATCCAGAACAAAGAGAACCGGCAGACAACTGCACGCACGAAGAAGATTCAAAGCCATCTGAGGAGCCTTATCGTCTGAGCCTCCAGGCTCTGCTGAAGAAATCTCAGGAGTATCGCCGGCGCCAGCGGATGCTTAGGAACCAGGCCAAAAACACTAAAATCCAGGAGAAAGCACAAGAACGGCCAAGAGTGGAGGAGCAGAGCCTCTCCGATAAGGAGAATGATGAGTTCCCCAACCGGGGGACAGTTGCTGCAGGGGGGATAAAAATCACAGAGAGGAGAGGCACTTTTTCCCTGTCAGTGGAAACGTCCGCTAGAAAATCCTGGGAAAATGAGCAGATGATTGAGGATGGGCTCATTTGGAAAAAGACTAAGGACTATGAATCTGAAAGTGCACATTTAGCAGGAGACAGTAACACAGAGGAAATGAGCAGTGCAGAGGCGCAAACGGCTTTGAGAAATAATAAGATGAACATTTCCCAAGATATCATAACAGAGCCGAAACAAATCACCATCTCCTTTCAGCAACAGCCCTCATCAACAGAAACTTCTCCCGTCCGGGGAGCCTTTTACTTGACAAGTGAGCAAAACACCACCTGTGCCACAACCTTTTTAAATGGAGGAGGGAAATATCACACTATCCCAGCGCCCAATGTCTGCGGCAGCCCTGTTCACTACCGCGGTAAAGGCAGAGGCAAAGACAGACGAGCCGTCAACAGAGCGGAAACATCAAAGGGGAAGATTCTACTCGATACAAACTTCAGCGAAGACAGCAAAGTTGATGCACAAGGCAACTCGGGGCCTCAGAAGTGTCAGAGTTCAGCAGTGCAGCAGATCGTGAAAGGCGACGTGGCAAGCGTGTTTGCGAAGAGTTCTCATAACATCGACCAACTCGAGTCAAACCTGTCCAGTTTAAAAGAGCTCATCTCTGACCTGGAGTCCACGCTAACAGAGAACTTCGATAATAATGATTGCGCTGAGAGAAACGGAGAAAGCATCAAGCTGACTCAGCACATGAAAAACGGTCAACACATCGCAGAAAACGATGGCGACAAACAGGAGGAGGAACCGAGGGACCTTGATGGAGTTTGGGCAGCGGGCGACCAGAGGGGCAGGGAGTGGCTGAGACATTCATTTGACATTTGCGAGAAGATGCACAACGATCCAGGTCATGAGCGAGGCAGCGGTGATGCATGCAACCCCCTTCTCATTCTGCAGGAGAAAGGAAGAGAGACCCTTAGTTTGACAGAGGCGAGACTCATCAAAAACGCAGAGAAAAATGAGGATAAAGATGAAGGATTTATCAAAAGCTCCCGACAACAGGGGGTCTGTAGAAAGCTGCAGCCGACAGCTAAAAGTATCCTTCCTTTAGTCCAGCAGAGGCGCGTCCCCGATGTTTTCAGAAACGTTCCCGTCAGCGTTGCGGCTCCGCATAATGTTTCGGCTTTGTTGGATGCACGTCAACATCCAACGGAAAGGAGCGAAGTCGCAGACTTACCCTCTCTCAATCAGTCGTATGATGTGAACACGCCATCCGGGCTGTGGCTCCTGGAAGGGTCTGATTCGGATCCGGGCTCAAGAGGTCATCCTATTCCTGGCAGCCACGTGACCCCGGAGAGCGCAGATGAAAGTGGCAGTGGCGGGTCGTCCAAGGTCAAACGCAGACTGCTCATGCCCACGGCAGAGGAGACCCTCAACAGGACTGCAGACAGCAGCGTTGGGTCGGCGGTCAGACCCGACTCCAGCACTCCCAAAGGAGGTAAGAGCGTGTTTGAGCGTGTGTGTTTGTTTTCAAGTTCAATCCATGTTCTTTAACAGCAGTGCTGCCCATCACATTTTCAGGAGTCAAATGGAATCAGTAGTGCAATAGAGACAAACACTCTGCTCTGATTTTCGAAAAATGTCATTGCAAGCGAGATTGCAGTGTATGATTGTGATATTTTGACGTGATCATTTAACCCTTTGATACCACAGCGAGCCTGAGAATGCACGCTCACATTAAAGTATTGTTCGGGCAGCACCTGGACAAATGTTGAAATCTGCATTGTGCAAAAGGGGGTCAAACTGTAAAGCTGGGCGATATGGACCAAAACTCAAATCCCGATATATTTAGGCTGAATATTGATATAAGATATATATCCAGATATTTTTTTGCAAAGTGAGCTAAATGTTCAATTACGACATGTCACAAGTAGCTTTATTAAAACCAGCTATTTCAGTCAGTTGCAAAAACAAATAAATAGGTTTCTTCACCTGGTTCAAACTCAGCTGTTCAAATAACAATTTAAATATAACAAATTATTTATAACAACAGGAGTAACTTTTTTGAGATGATAAAGGTCCATGTAAGGTGCACATAAAGAAATATCTTGAATAAAAATAGCCCCTACAATGAAATAGCCCAACCTTTTTTTCAATGTATTTTTTATATCACCTTTCCCTATCTTACTGTTCATGTTCGAGGGGGAAAAAGACAGGTGGTTCGACCAGTAGTAGCAGTTTTACTTATTTCTTTTTCTTTTTTTTTACCTCAGAAGGAATCATAAACCTAACACAACAAACAAAACAGACCCATCATAATCAACAAAAGAAAATAAAAAAAACAAGCATCTCCTAACCAACAAAACCGATGAAAAAACAATTAAAATAAAGAGACTGCTCCCAACTGCTACCGGAATTTTGTCTTTACCGAGGTAGAGCCAGTCATCACTACAGATATAACACCGAATCCTCTCAGCACAACACAAGGTGAGAGGTGGCGGTGGTGGTGGTGGTGGTGGTGGTGGTGGTGGGGGGCGGGCTGACAAAAACAAAATGGCATAGTGTGAATTTGAGTCAGAGGATATGCAATTATCATCTGTGCAAAAAACGTTTGTGTGTGTGCGCTCATTGCTTGTGTGCCCGTCACTCGTGCAATCAGCAGCAGCATCAATATAGACGTCAGACACACTCACCCAGGAGTGCCGTCTGAGTGGGTAATATCGGGAGAGAAGCGACTGGAGCAGAGTCTAGTTATGCCACTGGTGGCCTAAAAAGTCACGTGACGGTTTAACTTGGATGACACGACGCCTCAGAACATAATTTGTGATGGCGTGTTGTGCTTATAGCTGATATTTACTACAATGTGGTTATGTGAAGGTCACGGCGATCAGAGGGACGTGCAAGAACTGAGACTGGCTCACGCCGCTCAAGTCCAAGCCCTGCAGGAGGAGCACAGGAGGCAGCAGGATGAGCTGCTACAGGTGAGACTGAGAGTAAGAAAGATGCATCTAAAAATCTGATATTATAAAAAAAGATGCATGTGTGAGTCCTGCCAGCACACTGATTCTAACGACACCCTGGGTTTGATTTCAAGTGTCAAACCTTGCATGCACATTAGTGGAAGTAATCTGGCTGAATTAATTTTCCAAACGCTTTTTACTCTAAAAATCCCCTGCAGGGGAACGAATGTTTTTGAAATACTGAAACTACCGGACAAATCTTTCCAACAAACATGGTACAAACGGACCTTTCAGTATTTGCTCAATCCCATTGGCCCGTCTCTTGCATTGGATTGCATCACCTATTGCTGTACAGATCTCGCAGTGCGTAATTCCTGCACAGCAGCCCCATAATTCACTTTGCCAAGGATTTCGACTCCACCCAAAGTCACCTATGAGAAATTACAATTTCCCGCTTTGCCCTGATATCTTCATATTTATTT
>CAESWR010000676.1:729043-739616 GCA_903171835.1 Mullus surmuletus | reverse complement strand
GTGTGTGTGTGTGTGTTGTATGCTCATAATATACATTCCTGCCTCACTCAGGACTGCGGTTAATTCCCAGACGGGGGTCTGCACACCAGCTGGAGGGATTGTGACCAGTGAGTGTTGCTACACCCTGTGGTGGTTTGTGTTGTGATTGTTGTGTGTCTCCTCACTTCTCCTTCACAGACACAAAGCTGAACATCAAGTGTGTTCTGTCAATTAAACTTGAACTTTTAAGCACTGAAAAAAAATGCTTAAAAGTCACCAGTCATCACATATGCTTTTACAATTTACCATGTCCTTTGTTCTGTAGAGGGACTTTTGTCTGCATATCGATGTTAAAAATTGTCATCATGTGTATTTATTTTGTTTGTTTTAGTTTGTAAACTCAACAATTCCGTGTCATTGCAGGTGTGATTGTGCTTCTCTCCCTGGCATTCCTCATGCCGGCCTTCTACTACATCCCGAAAGCTTCTCTGGCTGCTGTCATCATCTGTGCGGTGGCCCCCATGGTGGATTACCGCGTCGTGGCGAAGATGTGGAGGATACGCAGTGGGTCTCAGCAGCGTTGGTAACACCAGAGCGGCGTCGCGCGTGGATTGTGTGTTTCCTGAAAGGATGTTTTCTCCTCCGCAGAGTTGGACCTGCTGCCTTTCGCCGTGACCTTCCTGATGAGTCTCTGGCAGGTGCAGTACGGCATTGTGGGGGGTGTGGCTGTATCCGGAGCCCTGCTGATGTACAACACGGCCAGGCCTCTGATAAAGGTACCATGATACCGTGTGCATTTGTGTGATGACAGAATCCACGTTCACACTGCAAGCCTGAGTGCTCGGTTCTGATTTCTTCCGAGATCTGCATCTCACACAGTGGGAATATACAAATGCTCAAGAAAAGGGACCTCAGATGTTAGCCTTTGCTGTTAAAGGTTTCTGCCTTTGTGCTACGGAACTTTAGTGAAACATTTTTAATCCAAAATCCGCAGTCTGCCATGTTTGTTTGTGTCTCCTAGCGACGCATGATTATGATGAGCATTGATTTACAGGGACTGAAATTTGCATTGATTTCTCAGTGTTTCAAAATAAAATCTGATCTGTTTCTGATTTTGAACTCGTATGAAAACAGTCTAAATCAGATTTGAAATAATCTTATTACAGGTGCTGTCATAAGAAATCTAATCTAGGTCACATGGGGTGAAGGGGGTCAAATATGGTCCACCCGGGCCTGCTGTGTGAACTCTTTTTTACAAGAAATTGACTTTGATATGAACATCTGAGGGTCGAGTTTGACTCACAAAGTGTCAACATGAATGGATTTGTGGGTTTTCATATAAACCCAAACTTAATCATCCGTGCTTGTGGTGTGCAGGTGTCTGATCATGGTGTGTTGCTGATTGAGTTGGGGAGTGGGCTCAACTTTCCCGCCACAGAGTATCTCAGCCACGTCATACATGCTCAGGCTCTGCAGGGTAAGCATATCTGTCTTCTGAAGGCTGTAACTGCTGCAGCACAGAACAGTAATATGTCATGTGTCCGATGTCCCCCAGTGTCCCCCCCCCGGTCAGTAGTCCTGGACTGCCATCATGTCAGTGTCATAGATTACACAGTCATCAGTGAGCTGAGCGACCTGCTGAGGCAGTTCAAGCTCAAAGAAGTGCGCCTGGTCTTCTCCAGACTGCAGGTATGTCCATCAGCCTGCCCTGAGATTTATATATATATCGAAAACGAATGTAGTGGAGATTATTGGCTGTTAAAAGTCACTTGAGGATTTCAAAATGTCATTGTTTTCTCCCCTTATCCAGAGAAAGTTCTGTTTTTATTCCATTATAACAAAATAAAATTGTATCTTTGGCTGCCTGTTTTATTTCAATCACATCTACACACTGTCTCTTCCACCCACCCACCCACCCTTTTAGCCCTCTGTTCTGGAGGTTCTCCTGACCGCTGATCTGCAGGGCTTCAGGCACACCGACAGCGTGGAGGCGGCACTGCAGATGGAGGCAGGAGACTCCCACGAGGACTGACACAGGAACTGTCCAATCAGAGTCGGGAGGAGAAAAGTTTGTCTGAGAAAATGCAGCGTAGCACTAAAAATGATCAGTGTGACCCACGAACTTGAAGAGTGATGAACTACCTCTGTGCTCTGCCTGAAACAGCTTGACAGCGGTTGCCAACTAATGGCTGATGGCTGGTTTGAAGTCCAGTTTTGTACCCGCCCAACTCGACTTTGGAAATCATTTTGAAATCTTGAGCACTACATTCGATTTGCACAACATTGGACCAGAGGTCGAATGCTTTGTCGATCATTTACTCATATGCCATTTGGGATTTTCTATGAATGAAGACATAATTGGACTGGGACCAAATTTGTGTTTAAAGAATTTAATAACAAAACGTGTCTCCACCTTTTGAGTAATTTTATTTATATCTATGTTATATAGCAAAGGGATAGATTTTTTTTGTAGATTCATTTTATTAATTCAATCCTCTAGATAAATACGATCATTTTTACAGAATAAAATGTTTTATCTCTATGCTTGTGTGTGGGTGTCTGTGTCTCTGCATGTCCAAACACCCAGATCCAACACCCAGGTTGCACACTTGGGACTTTACTGAGATGATTAGATGATTTGAAACAGCAGATTATATTATTATGTTCATATTAAGTAAACACATTTACAGTATGTTTCCAAGTGGAAGACCTCACAATAAAATAAACAGCACCAGCACCAACCGACATTCCCTCCAAGCTTCGCCGCTATCACTTTGCTGTCGCCAGCCGCTCTCCACCTGCCATAGTTGTTCTTACTGCGCGCATGTGACTGCCCTGAGTTAAAGGAAACAACCCTTTCCTTTAACTTTATTAACTAGTCTCCTGCGACCTGGAACCACTCTGTTCAAACCATAAACACCACTACCCTTTTTGTTGGTGTTTCTCAGTATTGTCTCTAATATTTGCCATAAGCTAACAAAAAAAGATCACAGTGAAACCTGACATTCTGGGTTTTAGACCAGTTTCACTGGTAGAGCTTTTAATTTCATTAGCTTGATTGTGGTTCTTTTCTATTGATCTTTATTCAAATATATATTACATTCACTTAAATTAAATTACAAAGCATTAGAAATTAATTGTAGCCACCAAACAACATATGAAACAATTTTAAAAATGTAAAAAATAATAAATCCATTACACAACATGAGCGTTCTGTTGCCTTATCTTAACAAACTGAAAGGCGTCACAAAGTGAGATTAATGTTTTTATAATGTTTTATAATGATTTATCATCCTGTTCTCATTATTGTCCTGCTTCAGCAATGATTTACCAGGCTGTTTGCACCATCGCTTAAAAGGGTTTATACTTTAATGCTCCCTTAGAACTTTGTCACCTCTTCTAACCTACATATTTTCTTGCACAGTGAGAACAAAACACACCCATGATTGTTCGATTCAACCAAGCAAGGTGTTTACAGTAAGACGAGAGCAGTGGAAATTTCCCCATGCTGCTCATTATTTTTCTGATTTGAAACATTTCAATAGGCCTTACTTATTCAATATAGATGAACGGGACTGAGAAAATGTATAGAATTACGCTTTTTTGAATTATGAAATAGAGTTACATCATTTCAATTCGTCATATCAGGTAATATCAGTACTTTAAAAGAGAAAGTATCAGGAAGTAACAGAGATAGTTTACAGGAAGCGAGTCCTTATCAGTTTGAAGTTCAGTAAAGATAAAAGTGGACAATCATAAAAATACAATGAATCACACATATTATGTAAACTGGGACAGTGAGAAATGGCAACTGGTCTGACCAAGTTATCACACCGTGTTGCTACCTGCAATTTGTTCATCTCACTGGACATTTACTGAGTCAATCAATAATATGTTAAAAAGGGGGGGGATTGTGACAAAATTTCTTCCTTTTCCTTGAACCAAAAATTAACTCAAATTCTAATCTCCATCAATCATTATTTGTCGTCAGTGTTTGATAAACATTATACTCTAATAAAATAGTACATATCATTCTAAGGCACTTTGCTTTTCCAACAAACGAGAGGTGATGCATTGGCCGCCTTGAAGTTATGTTAACACTGGTTTGTGCAAAGGTGAAGCTCAAGTGATTGACATTGATTGAAGGCACCATAATCTCGGCGTGCCTGTTCAGTACCATGACTTTTTAAAATGATTAATAAGTTACCTCTGGTGTCAAGGGTATCAGTGCTGATAATGATCCAATTGTGTGATTCACCAGTGAAGCCTTTGTGACGTGTTCCTGAATAACCAGTACAGGTCTATAAAGTATTCTCACCCTCAGTCAGACACTCAGAGGTTTCTACTTGTTTCCTTCTGAAACCTCCACACAGTCTCTCCGAGGTGGCTGCGAAGGCTGGTGACATTTTTACGCTGTATGGTTGTACTGGTTTTGCCGTTTTGCAAACTAAGTCATTTTATTGTGTGTTGCATTTGCAAAGGTTTATCACAGCTTTTCTCTTGTTCTCTTGTTGTGTTGCGTAGTCCATTATGAAGATCGCTGTGGGTTCATTGATATTCCTAATTTTACAGACTGTTGCAAAGACCTCAGGTATGTTGATTTGGTTTAACACCTTCAACTAGACTGACTTTCTAAAAAAATCCTTCATGATTATTTTATTGATGTAATGATTTTAAGATTTTTCTTTCTATCCACAATACCCTTGCCGCTTTCACAGGGACACTTGTCTCCAGCTGCGACGCATGTCATAATGAAGCCATCTGCATGGTGGAATCAAGAGGGGACTCCTTTGCTGGCCATACGCCCACCTGCAGCTGCAAAGATGGCTTTGTAGGCGACGGTCTCACCTGTTACAGTGCAAACCTATGCAAAGACTCTTCTTGCTGTAGCAAAGGTTACGAGTGGGCAGCAGACAGAGGCTGTGTGGACACTGACGAGTGCTCACTCCCACAATCTCCCTGCACGGCACGTCAGATTTGTCGTAACACGCCAGGCTCCTTTGAATGCCTGGACCCTTCCTCCAACACCAGATCAGCCTCCTCTTCACGCAATGTACAGTTCAGGTGTGGAAACAGGGTTTGTCCTTTCGGCATGGACTGCATCGTTGTGAATAATCGGACTGGATGTGCCGACCCCTGCAATCACTACACAGTGCTGAATGACGAGTGGCGCTCAGTAAACAATACTAACACTTCAGTGGCATTCTGTGACGCAAATGTTAGATGGCAAGGCTGGTATCGCCTTTTCCTGGGGCAAAATGATGCTCGTATTCCAGAGAGATGTGTGGGTGAAAACAAGTGTGGAACCCATGCTACTCTGTGGATAACCCACCGTCATCCCACACAGTCAGAGGGAATAGTGGGCCGGACTGTGTGCAATTCCTGGAATGGAAACTGCTGCAATTTTCGCTCTCACACCATCCATGTCAAACAATGCTATGGAAGCTACTATGTCTACAGACTTGTGGCGCCGTCTACATGCTCTCTTGCATATTGTGCAGGTATGATATGTTGGTAAAAAAAAAATTTTTTAATCCCAATTACTAATCCAGTAATGTTTGGTTTTTTGGACTGACTGACTGACTAACTTGTTGTATTTCAATTCAGAGACTAACATGACAGAACCTGCAGTTTCTTCAACCACACCTGATCCAAGACCTGGGAACGTCACCATGCCTCAGGTGACAGATTACAGCACCGTTTCTACATCAGCAACAACGGGCAGCTTCAACCTGAGTGAGGGGGAAGTCCGCCTGGCCAACGGAGGAAACTCTTCCTGCTCTGGCAGAGTGGAGATCTTCCTCCGTGGACAGTGGGGAACAGTGTGTGACGATAGATGGGACTTGACTGATGCTCAGGTGGTGTGCAGACAGCTGGGCTGCGGCCGCGCACTGTCGGCACCACAAGGTGCTCGCTTTGGACAAGGCAGTGGGCCCATCTGGTTGGATGATGTCGTATGCTCAGGTCATGAATCAGAGCTCAGTGAGTGTAGGCACCGAGGGATCGGATCTCATGACTGCTCGCACAGGGAGGATGCTGGTGTGGTCTGTGAAGGTAAGCAGTTCCTCTAAGGTATTGTCCTCGTGAAGTCCACCTGTTTGTCCAGTAACAACGTATGTTGCATGTTTGTTGTGTCAGCTGCAATGAAGAAGGTATTGTCCTCGTGAAGTCCACCTGTTTGTTCACTAACAAAGTATGTTGCATGTTTGTTCTGTCAGTTAAATCACCAGTGAGGCTGGTCAACTCAAACAACCGCTGCTCTGGCCGGGTGGAGGTCTACCATGATGGACAATGGGGGACAGTGTGTGATGATAGCTGGGACCTCGGTGATGCCAACGTGGTGTGCAGACAGCTGGGCTGTGGCATGGCTCGTTTGGCACTGCAAAGTGCTGCTTTCGGACAAGGCAGTGGACCCATCTGGTTGGATGATGTCAACTGTTTCGGAAATGAACCATCAATCACAGACTGCAGACATCGAGGATTTGGGGTTCACAACTGTAATCATGGTGAAGACGCCAGTGTTATTTGTGAAGGTAAATAAATGTACCTAACGTGCGGTTCAGTCCAGGATTTATTGGTATGGGTTAGGGTTAGGGTTGTTTCTTTTTATTCTCTACAATATTTTGACATAATGCTTTAAGACATTACATTTAAGGCATCATCTTTTATGTATACATTTTCTGTTGTCATCATATGATTTCCTCATATTTTTATAGCCTATCGCCCTCCACTTGAGTCTTCTCAACTTATTTGTGCCCGAGACAAACTCCGAGTAGGCCTGGATGTGGTCAGTATGACAGCCTCCGGTTTGAACCCCTTCTCTGGCAAACTGGCAGTCCAGAACTGCTCCTGGGCCTTAGTGCACAATGACACCGTGTGGTATGAAGTGGAAGCACGAGAGGGTTCATGTGGAAACAGACTGAGGGTAAATAACAAAAAAACAAACCCAAAATATATGAAACGTTTTTACACATAAACAGCTGTATGCACCTGTGTTCCTTTCCTATTTTTCTTCTTTGCTTGTCCAAAGACCTGGGTGGCTGGAGATAAAGATAGATTGATTTTTGTAGTAGGAATCTTGTGGTGATGTACTTCAACACATATTCAGCGATATGAGCAAGGGCCAATGGATAGACCTTCCAAAATATAAGGGTTTTTTGTTACCTGCATGCGTTCCTCTGGTCATTCTTTTGATTTCGTGCCATCTTGATTAGGGTTTTTCTTGCATTATGAGATCGGTATGTCAATCCTGTGATACTAAGGATTTCGAGGGCTCTGTGGGATTTACATTGTCCCAAAATACCTCAGAGGAAGAAACTAAACTAGCCCACCTCACCTACGCCATCAAGGTAAAGATCAAGATGAGAGTGGATTTTGTGTGTTTTATGTCTATGGCCCACTCATTTCGATGTCACAAGTCATCCATGATGGCCCCTTTTCGAGATCTGCTGTCACTTGGCCAGGGCTCCACTTGACAAGCATGTTCATGGCCAAAGCAAATGGAATCAGTGAATTGATGCTTTCATTGAGGTCATTCTCCATTTGTTCCCATTCACTCTCCAAATTTTGAGGACTCGCATTTTCTGGATTGAAGCTCTTTTGGGTTCATAACCACTAGCATGTGAGCATCCATATTGATTAGCTTGGTAATAATTCTGTAGTCTCTTTTCTCTTGCTCAAACATGTTCTACATAATGGTGATGAGAGACACTGTATTTTTTTCCATGCCATCTTGAGAATCTTTTCAAATCATTCATCTCTTGAGGGCATTATTGGGAACTCTACACACTTATTCAAGAAGATCCACATTTCTGCCTGTTTCCTAGCTTCTCTCTCCACATCATTTCTTCTGTGACAGTCAATCAAGAGTTTGATCGCAGTCGCCATCTTTTGCAGCTTTTGTCATTACATCTGATCAGCTGACAATCAGATTTGATGACAACAATCACGCCTCCCTCACACAATTGTGCTTGCATCAATTAAGACTTGAGTAAATAAATGACTTAAAATAAACTCCCTTTCTTCCAGACCAATAGAACACATGCCATCTACTACAACAATTTATTCATCTATCCATCCAATGACACGTCTGCCGGTCGTCCTGTGAGTCTTCCCTTCTCCTGTGCCTATCCACTGGAGACAGAGAGTAGCCTGAATGTGGCTATCCGTCCATTCCTGTCGTAAGTAGCATTTTACTGAACAACCGTTCATGCACCATGAAAAATTTTAAAGCAAAAGTCCTCTTGTATTGATTGTGTTACTCACATTATGAACAGTAATACATTAAAAATACTATGGGCTCCTCAGCATAGCGAATAGACCTGAATATCAGAATGAACACAAACGCTGTTCATGGAGCAATTTATATTAATCTCAACACACCAGGTCGTCGCATTTCACCATCCAGTCCAACAGACAGGAGCTCTGTACAATTTATTTACAGTTTAAAGCTCCTCCTTGTGCCATTAAGACTCGCCATCACCACTGATGAGCTGTAGTCAAAGACATTTAGCTTCATATCATAAGGCCATGTTTTTCTGTTTATACCTTGTTGGTCTGACTAACAAAAGCCAGTTCCCTTCCTCAAGTGGAAGAACGTTTCCAGAACTGACTTTATGCATGTTCTTACGTATTGTGATTGCAAAAAGGTTAAAAGAGGAGCAAAAAGGACACTTGGGTATCAGTAGCAGAGAGCACAGACATTGCTGAATGTCAAACTTTGCAGAGTGGAAGTGAAATAAGAATTGCAACTGTGAAAGTCACATGATTAAAAAAGCATCTCTTACTGGCAGGATGGAGGACGGCATTTCAGGTCTGGGTCCCAAAGCCGTAGCTTCCATGTTTCTCTTCCGCAACTCAAACTATACAGACACATATCCCCCGGGCCTGGTAACCCTGCCAGTGGGCACACCGTTGTACGTTGGCGTCTCTGTGGACAGGGAAGATGAGAGTTTCACAGTGGTTCTGGAGAACTGCTTCGCCACTCACTCATCAAACCCCAACAATCCCCTGCGGTACCCTCTTATCCAGAACAAGTATGTGTACACTTTGTGGAATGTGCTTGGAGATATGGAGAGGTGAAAGTACAGATGGATGTCAAATGGGCCCTAATAACTTTGTCCCTTGTCTATGTGAGGTGTCCCACTGATCGACAGCAAGTATCCGTGACTGAGAGTGGCTCGTCCCTGCAGGCCCGTTTCTCTGCCCTCTTATTCCTTCTCCAGGAAGATTACAGAGAAATTTACATTCACTGTGGCCTTAGCCTGTGTGACCGGAGGATGTCCTCTTGTATTCCAGTGAGTCGCACATTTTGCCAAGTAACATGCTCACTACCTCATTGTTTTTGATACAATCTGTCTTTCCCACCTCAAAGCCCTGCACACGGAGGACACAGCGCTCTGTTTCAGACTCTGCTCCGTTGGAGCCAGTCACCATTGGACCAATCAGTTGTGAGTATTATTCATAATCTGGTCTCAGTCTTTGATGGCTCAATACCATGAGCTACGGCACATGGAAAAAATAACCATGATGTTATTTCTTTCTTTCTTTTTAATCCTCAGGGGACAAATCATCCAATGAACCTGGTAACACCCAATAACAATGCACTGTGACATCATAGCTTGTGTTTTTATTTGGTAGACACTATTTTACTCAGAATAAATGAAATAATTGCATTTTAACACACCATATTTGATTCTTTAATCCGACTATGTATGAAATGTTTGTACAATTTTACAATCCAAGAGAATGTGCAAGACTTCTAATAAAAATGAACATACCACCATGTACCTCTATTTTGTCTCTGGCTAAATGCTAGCAGGGGTTAATTCTCAAGATCAAACTGATTACAATTATTTTTTTCTTGAAAAATACAAAAACCATGAACATTAGAATCAGAATTAGAATGGGTAATCATCAGCCTTGCAGTGACCACCATTGGATCCATTGGAGCCATTCGTCGTTGTTCATCGAGTGTCGAGTCTGGTTTGCATCGGTGTACCTTCTCACTAGCTGGCTTGTTCAGGCTGCTTGATTTCGTGGCTTAGTTCCATGAAAACGGGACAGTACTCTGTAGAAAAACAATCCAGACTTGGTTTGTCAATCCAATATAGGATTAATATAATATAACTTTGGCATACATAACACAATACAAAAGAATACAATACAATACACAGTAAACTCAAACAATGAATAGTAACTGAGGGGAAAAAATTAAGAATGCATTTGTTTTAGTAGAGTGATTTAAATCCAATAGTAGCATGAACATCTGTTCAGATATGATCAGGGAACAAGACATGTTAAAGTTCCCTTAACTTCTACTTACATTGCACATCTGTGTGATTGCAATAAACCCCAGAATACATGAAATGAGAAGCAAGAGAGGTGAAGGTCATAATCAGCTCCTCTCCTGCTTTGCTCTCTAGGAATAAACACACTGAAGAAACAGGACTGGCAGCGGGCGTGGCCTCGCGACCCTTTATTTTGATGGACAGAAAAAACCAGCCACTCGAACGGCGCGCTGATACAAAAAGGGGCGGGGCTTCGCCTTGTCAGCGTTTCCCACTCGGGTATTGGCTTTTTTTTTTTTTTTTTT
>CAESWR010000676.1:715815-726777 GCA_903171835.1 Mullus surmuletus | reverse complement strand
ATTGTTAATGACACTAACTAACTAATGATTAAGCCTTTCTTGCTACACCCACATCAAGCCCAGTCTCACTGCAGCCTCCTCTTGTATTTAGTGCAGCAGGCAGGTGGACAAAGAAACCAATATCAATTTAAAACGGGTGCTGCTCAAGAAAATCTACAACTATAACATGTTATATGCACATTGTCTTATATTATGTGTCTTCATAAAACACTACGGACATAAGATTTAACTGTGTATGTGGCCAAACACATTTGTGTCTTCGACTATTCCTGTATTTGTAACAATGTATTAAAGGTGTCGTTGATATTCTGAGATACAACAACATGGTACCGACTTCGACCCTATCAGCATGTGATTGTCAAGCAACCTTTCATCCCGTCCTTTTTCTGTATGTATAGATATTCATATATAAAACAGCCTCTTAAGTTGCTTTTTAGCCTGTATGTTCTATCCTTAATTTAAAAAGAAATAATAAAAAAAAAATTCACATCAAGGCCTTACACTATTTGTTAGTGAAATCTGGTCCACGATCACTAACGTTTGTATTTAATGAATCATGCTGCAGTGACTTGTTTTTACATCCATTGTTATCCACAGTGGAATCTCGTTCCAATCAACCAAAACTTTTACTACTGTTTGTCTGTATCTTTCTTAACTTTGCTACTGTGGGCAACCTTTGTAGAAATTAAATTTTCTTTTTGGGACACGGAAGAATTGCCCCTTGTGGTCTTTGAATATCAATTATTTTGTTTAAATAGCATAAAAAGATGTGATTTTAACACTGTCTTAAGTCATTTTGTTTTGTTTAATTAACCAGGTTTTTAAAATGTACACCCCCATCTTAATGGATCTACAACAGAAAGACAACAAATACATATTAATTGAAATTACCAAGTCAAATTATTATTATTTTTTAGATTGCATGCTTTTATTTTATTTATTTACATTTGACCAAATATTTATGTGTTGTACTGTGTCCAATTCTGAGAGGATTTTATTACAGTCATGGTTCTAGAAGATTTTTTAGATTAAGATACAATTTGAGGTATATGTGAGCTTTACATGTCAACACTATGCTCATCTCTGGCTAACATTGTGAGTAATTGTGGTTTCTCAAACAAAACCGTGTTGTTCTGTCGTCTAAACTTGACCCAAACTTAAGAGGCAGACTTAGTTTATATTTACTCAACCTTTGCTTCCCTCTCCCACATTTTCTCATGACTGCTTTTCTCCCTGAGCTGCATGGGGGCGGGGATTAACTGCCTCAGGAATTTTAAAAAGTTCCAAAAGAAGAGTAATTTACCTTAATGAAATCCAATCCATGTCACTTGACTCCTTTAAGACTCTCCTGCAGAAAAAACTCCAGGGCATACTTCCCCCACCAGCAGCCTGCACTGTTATTGAACCCCTCAAGAGTGGTCAGACCATTATATCCACCCACTTTATAAAATTAAGTCTACAATGCTTTAAATTTGCAAGGCTTGCGAGGCCCCTCCTGCTCCAAAGTACTTCCATTGAAAATAATGTGACCAATCACCAATAACCTCTTTATTTGCTTTGCTGGTGGTTAATTAGCACGATTGTCTTCAGCTGGTGGTGGAAGCAGCAGCATCGGTAGAAGGTGACGAAGGTGTACTGCTCAGGTAAGGTTGCAGATTCGAGTTTTTTATCTCAGAAACAAGAGCAAAATGCCCCCCTACCTTTCAAACATGTGATTTTCAGATGGCTTCCGGGTTTGTCCAGACAAGAGTTAGAAAAATCCAGCGGCACTTGGGTAATAATCTTACACAAAGTGTCGCTCACAAGCCGCAGCAACACCGGTGGCGACAATTAATCCTTAATTGGCTCCGCGGCCCTTTGATCTAGCAGAGTCCCATCTGCCAAAGGACTCCAGTGTGCTGAGTGAGGAGTCTCAAAGCGCCCCCCGGTGGCCTCAGAGGGAACAGCACAGAGACCAAGGAGATTCCCTCAGAGTGAGTAGTAAATAATAAAGCCAATGTGTTCCAAGGGTGGTAACCATCAACACTCCTAGGAAGGAATCCTTGGGTCAAATGTAGGCTTGAAAAAAAATCCTAGCAACTACTTCAGAGACCACCGAGTGAGGAATTGCAGAAATGTTTACCTTAGTGAGGAGGTGTGTTTTACCTTGTTGATCGGCTTCCTTAAAAGGAAATTGGTCAACCCCCCCCCAACACACGTACACAAAAAAATGCAAACAAATATTTCAATTTTATTTATGTAATGCCAATTCAGGCTCTTGAACAAAGAGCAGGTCGAGGCCACACTCTTATTGATGATAGACATTTATATGGACCATAAAATCAATCACACTAAATCATAGAATCTAGTTTCTATGAAAACATTGTGACTATGAGAAGTATTTTATATTACAAACTTCTGTTAAAATATTTTTAAAAGGGTCTTACACAAACTCTAGCCCATTCTGAAGTATGTATTAGCAATACGTTTATCTTCACAAGGAATCTTAACGTTTAAGTAGATATTCTTAGATTTTTTTTTTAAATTAATTAATAAATGTTTTCAATTTGATACTAGGAGCTTGTTCAATGGATGCGGCTCCAGATTGCCGTTTGTAATTTCCTTGATGTGAAATCTTCCGCAGGGGCAACTGAGAGAGATGGACGAGCACGTGGCCAGGCTGCAGGACACGCTGAGAAGTGAACGCACCAAAGTAAGATCGGCGTGTGCGAGCGTGTGGGGCACGAGGGGCAACGTCTTATCTGAATTAACCATCACTCCGTTCTTGTTGTGCCAGTGCAACCGTCTGCAGCTCCAGAGCAACCAGCAGGAGGCGGAGCTGAGGCGGCGAGAGCAGCACTGCAACAGACTGAAGGAGAGGCTGGCACAGCTGACTGACCGACCCAGGGATAAAGCAGCGTGTGAGGCCCGTTGTGTCACACACACACACACACACACACACCCTCAGAATAATTCACATCCAGCACTGACAGCATCCATCATTCTCCGCCCAGCCATCGAGGTACTGAACTTTCCAACGGGAGGTCGGGGCAAAAGAGGACAGCCGGTCAGGTCCCTCCAGTCTGCGGCAAAGTAAATCTACTGCTCTTGTCGTGCACCCCCTCCCCACAAACATCCCCTTTCACATCTCACAAACCTCGCCCGCTCTCTCCGGCCCCGCAGGCGAGAGGAGATGTCGCTGCGCCTGATGCTGGAGCGCAGGGAGGCGGAGCTCAGGGAGGCCATGAAGCTGCGCCACAGCCTCACCACGTTGCTGCACGCCCTCAGGGTGGACATGGAGCGGGTGAGCAAGACCACCGGCCACCGACATGACGGCTTGCCCTGGGTACAAACTCGGGAGAAGTTAAAGGTCATTCGGGCAGGTCAAGAATGACATTACAGCTTCGTAGGAAATACCAAGAGCGCAAACGATAATTCAAATATATGGGACTGCACACAGCCTTGCAGGTTTTATGCATAAAGGGTAGAGAAATGCTAAAAAAAAAAAGAAAAGCTGTGTGGTGTGTGTTTAATCAATAGCTGCTCCGGAGGTTGGGAGAAAGGTCAAGGTCAAATGTATTTGTATAGCACATTTTAAATAATAGAGGTTGACCAAAGTGCTGAACTAGTGCGAATAAAATGGTAAACGCATAGAACTAAAAAAAATAAATAAAAAAATCAATAAATACAAGAGAGTAAAAATCTACACAAAAAAATGTAATGAAAGAGTAAAAATCCAAGATAAAAAGCACCAGCAGCAGAATATACAGAAAACAGTCCAGGGATAAACGGCTCCAAAGCCAAAGAATAAAAATGTGTTTTTAGGAGCAACCACTGTAAAGGCTCAGCCACCTTTAGTTTTGAGCCTGGACTTCGGGTGTTAATCTGTGAAAACGTCTAATTAAGATGTTGTCAGACTGTGAGGAGGCCCAGGATGAAGCCCAGAAAGAAGACGAGAACGACAGGCTGGGCAAAGCCGAGGAGGCTCTCGGTGACCATGTGACCGGCGGTGTGGTTCACAGCTGGAGGCGGGTGCAGAGCAGAGTGGGTGACTTCCTGTCTGAGGGTAACTCTACATCTGTCCTTTTTTTTTGTTTCTTTTGTCTCTTGCCTTCTGGCACTCTGAGCGTGTGATCTTTCTTGTAGGACACGCTGGTTTTGGCACCGACCATGACAAGCTCCTGGCTCAGCTGGAGACGGAACTGAAGCAGAGTCAACAGATTGTCAAACTCCAGCAGCAAATGCTGCAGGTTGTGATCTCATTCACAATCCCTTAAAGCAGGTTTCCTACTGCTCCTCACGTGCAGCGCTTGTTCTCTCTCCGCAGGACGGCCTCGTATCGCCCGTCCCCTCTGAACTGGCCGATTGCTATTTCTTGGAGGAGTGGGAGCGTCTCCAGGGGCGCAGGGCGGAGCTCGGTCATCAGAAGCAGACTTTCGAGAGGGAGAGACAGTTGTTCACTGACGCGGCCATACGACTAAGTCATGAGGTGAGCCGAAGAAAAATGGCATTTATTCTTATTATGGGTTGACATGGCAACTGCTGGGGTCATGCATTTTGTCATAGGCTGGTTAATTAATACATCAAAGGGACTGTCCACTCTTTATTTCCTCACCGTGACTGGATGTGGAGGAGTGGCTGACATTGTTGAGTTCATGAAACACTTTATTACACACACTGAGTCCTTCTTTTGGACGCATCTTACCCCCATTTTCGCTGAATGCCCCATACCCAGGCTGGGGGATCGGAGAAGCATTCTGGAAGTATTGTTTGTGTGTGTTTTTCTGCAGCGCCGTGATTTTCAGCAGCAGAAAGCATTAGTCCTGAAGCAGCAGTATCTGTGTGACTCCTCGTTCGGTAACGGAGCGCAGTCTAGTGGCAGCGCTGCTTTCAGTGAGTACGCAGGTGAGCAGCCCAGTTGGGATTTATGATGTCATTGCGTTTGTGGCGATAAAGAATTCCCCTTACAGAAAAAAAAAACAAAAAACATGGCACGTATCTGGCTTCAGGTTTGAGGCCCAGCAGCATATCCAGCTGCCTTCCCATTACTCCATCTTCAAGTAATTCGGTGGAGGAGGCCGCTTTGGGACCCCACCAGGGGAGGGTTCAAACCCCCAGCACACCTGAGCTCTACTCTGCCCTCAGTCTTTCATACAACTGCAGGTTAGTCAATATTTATCATTTTAACTTGTGTACATAAAGTTATTTGCAACAGTTGTCTCCAGAACGTTGATTGCTTATTGTTCAAATTTCACCTAAATGAATACTTCTCCATCTTTCTCAGAGGCAGAGAGGGTGAGAGACTTTCAGAGTTATGGGATGGTAGGGTGGACGGGATTGTGCTCTCACCTCAGCCTCAACACTTGGACTGGTCATTTTAAAACTTCCAGATGGTGAATGAATACACTATTTTATTCTTTATGCAATCAATAAATCACATACTTTTCTTTCCTTTTACTAGCAGTCGTATTTCTTGGTTATAAATACACAACCTGCCTTGATAAATCAATTCTGGGCGAGCTACTGAATCACGAATTATTCCTCATGGCAACACGTTTCTTTACATCGAACATCCACTAATCTTCTTCAAAAAGTGAAATATGACGTTCTATGTCAACGCATGATGGTTACGTTTGCTTTGTGTTCCTGCCGCTGCAAGACATTCTGAGTCTGGGATCGATATTCAATTAAGTGCTCTTTGCTCTGGCTTGGTGTCGGTTCTGGTGAATTTAGTGGAGAAACATTGCTCGATTGTGGACCACCTGACCTTGAGATGGCTATTTATGACCTTTGTCCAACACAAACAAAAAGTTACTAATTGCATTATGGCAAAATTAAGCTCTTCTGTATATTTATATATGCAATTGCATAATATTCAGGTAGTGGGCTACAGAATAACTTTTAGCATTATTGATGGGCATTTGAAGTGCAAAATAAGTATACATTGTGTATCCGTTTTTATTAGTTACACTTAGGCCTACTGTAAAATCTATATCAATTATTTATATGGAACTGTTATTACCTTCATCTTTGTCTCTGCTCTCTCCACTGTGTATTCTTGTTGATCCATTTCTGGCAACATCATATGAATAAAATCTGGTTTTGAAAACAATGCTGCTCAAAGTGGAGGAGTGGAGGGTCTGAGCGCAGGGGGGAGGAGGAGGGGAGCAGGGGGCCTCACCCAGCTTTGATTGGAGATGGGGAGGGTCCCGACCTGCACGCGTCGACCATGCGCTGAGGTGATTGGCTGCTGGCGCGCTCCTCCAACAAACACTTGTAATCAATTACCAATCACAAAGCTGTTCACGCGAGCGCGGCGCTTGCAAGTCGATATACATCAAGTCAAAAAGCCGGATCATCTTAACCTCACCTCGGAGTGTGTGCCAGAGGAGGGGGACGCTCGCCGAGAAGACGCTAGAATGAGCTACATGGTCTTCCGTCACCTGTCAAGCCTGATGGAGTCTGAAAGCAAAAGTTTCCAGCCTTGGAAGGACTACATGGGACTGTCGAGTGCGATCCAGGAGATCCTGGGCCGGAACACCGCCACCGGGGCGCCGCCGCCGCCGGCGTCCCCCGCCGCGCCTTGGCACTCGGACTTGAATGACATCTGCTCGTCGTTGGGATCCATGCGCTTTGACGCGCTCAGCCAAGGCGGCGACGCCGGCGCGCCGGATCTCCGGGGTTCGTGTGTTCATCAGCCGCCAGCTGAGCAGCGATGGGACGCGCCGCTCTCCCCACCTGTGGGTGCAGCTGCAGGGGGATTAAGAAGAGGAGGAGGAGGAGGAGGAGGGGAGGTGCAGCAGGTGCAGCAGATGCAGCAGATGCTGAGACGCGCGCCGAGAGCCAAGGACACCAAGAGGCCCAATCGCTTCCAACCGCCCGAGCAGCCGGCGAGGCCCGCGTCGTCCGAGCGCATGGTCTGCAGCTTCTGCAAGCACAACGGGGAGTCCGAGCTGGTTTACGGCTCCCACTGGCTGAAGAACCAGGCCGGGGAGGTGCAGTGCCCCTTCCTGCGGCAGTACGTGTGTCCGCTGTGCGGCGCGACGGGCGCCAGAGCGCACACCAAGCGCTTCTGCCCGAGGGTCGACAGCGCGTACAGCTCCGTCTATGTGAAGAGCAGACGCTGAAGCCACAGTTGGCCGACAAGACACTATATACAGAGGGCTGACTCCATCTTTACTGACTTAGATTTTTCTTAAACGTGTGCTTTTTGTTTGCTTTTGTGCGTTGATCTGAGCTGCTTTTGTTGCTTTTTTTTGTGTGTGTGTGTTGAACAGACTTTTGGCGAATTCAGCCTTCTGAGTGCAGTCGAGTTATTTCCCAGCTTGGCTTCGAGCGTCTGTTAGACTGTAATATCATCTTGAGTTTTTCGAGAACGACTGCCAGATATTATGTTTGGGAGGAGAAAAAAAAAAAAGCCTTTCAATGGAAGATATTTTACATATTTTAAGGCCAACTTTTGTCACATATCACATTTCCTGTCCATGCATTGAAGATGAACACTTACCAAGGCTTTATGAAACGTAGTCATCAGTCATAACAGAACATTCCATGAACCTGTCAACTTTTTAATATTTTTTATGAGTGAGTAATCCTGTTCTAAGGTGTGCCCAAGATTTCCTGTTCCATAATAGAAGTTTTATTTTGAATTGTATTGTGTGGCTCTTGGAGGTGTGTTAATCATTGTAAATATTTGCATGACCAAGCTATAAATGTTTAAAGTACATTGTGAGTCTGTATTGGAATTCTTTCCTCAGTTGTTGTGACCTCAGCATCATCCAGAAAATATAATTATGTAATAAACAACAAACTTTTATTCCAGGAGCGCAATGAAGCCATCAGTTTGGCTGCTAAAGAAAAGATTCCTCTGATGACACTAGTTCCTCAATTGTGAAATACGGATAGAAAATACTTGAAAGGTTTGTGCAACGACACAAAAGCCTGCGTTACCCAGAAATCCCTAGGCAGAGGAAGGGAGATGGAAGGTTCTTGAGCCGCACTGTCAACGTATGGAGCTCCTTGAGGTCTTGCTGCCCTGGCAGAGGCTTTCCAACTCTTGATGAGTCGCCATCACAGTTCGACTGTAAAAGAGCAAAAGTGAGATTTTTCAGAAATTTCAAGAACTGGATGCAAGGAAACTAAATTAACTCGTGAATTGAGGTGCGTTCAGTCAGATCGGAAATATGAATGCAGAATGTCTTTAGCTGCGTGCATATTCCCCGCACATTCACAAATTCTTTGCTATATTTTGAAACAGAGTTAATAATGATCGCTGGCATCCCCTTGTTTATCGATCAACATTTTGAAACATAGGAACCAAAGTTTGTCAAAGGTTGTCTAACTAGTTGCCATTTTTCACTCCATACTTGAGTTTCAAACAGTTGAGGGCATGATCACATATTATATTGCGCCCCTGATCTGTCCTCTGCTCTAGACAGCTTGGCACCCGTCTATAGGCTGCACCCACTCTCAGCCAATTAGAGCATGGAGGGAGGGGGGGCTTGGGGAGAATGACACGAACCAATGGTGTTTGAAGTCAAAAGTTCAACTGGGAAGACAACTGTGCAGCTGAATGTTGGGTGAATTCAGCGGAAAAAAACAGCTAAAGCAGTAAAGGGGCAATAAAACAGATAAAAATCAGACTGGAGAGTCGGTTACTTCAGCGAAGAGAGTTCCCTGATCAGACCACTGATCAGAACTGTGGCATCTTCATGACAGGCTGAGCAGCCGGGGGTCTTGTCCTCCTGCATCAACTCATCGTCACTGCTTGAGAGAAAAAGTAAAAGGTTTGAATGAGAATCTGTGACATACATTCTTGTGGTAATTCCTAAATTTGTGCTAGTTCTCCAAAGAAAAATGTCTCTAAAGTGAGGTATGTATCTTTATTTGATGTGCTGGTCCGACACGAAAGACCATCAGACCCTCGTTCTGACTCCACCTACGTCCAACACAGGCTGTCCAGCTGCGAGTCCAAATCATAACCTAAGCATCCCGGTCCAAACGGGTCGGAGGGGTGCACGATCCCAGTTTCACTTTCAAGACCACCCTGCGTGGAACAAAACACACTTTCACTGTTTTTGCATTACAAATTGTTCTTAACAGCATTCGATTTGTGACCTTATCATGTCTCAGGGCAATCAGGAACAATGCCAGCCATCCACTGTGTCCCGCTTTCAACTAGCAGAGGAGCACCTTCAGCAACAGACTGCGGTCACTGAGCTCCTCAACAACAAGACACGCAAAGTTGTTTGTCCCTCAAGCAATCAGACTGTTTAACTCACTCAGAGGGAGGGGTGGTGAGAGGAGGCAAGGAGAGGAGGAATTAAATGGAAGAGCAGATTTATCTATCTATCTATCTATCTATCTATCTATCTATCTATCTATCTGTGTTGTTTCAATTGAACAGACTGCTTGTTAAATCTCCAGATTACTATGAATTTTTGTCTAGCTGCATTATGACATCATATGAGTGAGTAGAACAAATAATCATCTCATTTGAGAAGTTACAATCGGGTAACCGTTACAATTTCTGCTACAATCGACATAGCTATTCACCACCAACGCTGCACAAACTGCACCCCGATGTGGCAAAAAGGTACGGAGAAGCCTGTAGCAATCATGGAATAATGATAGGAATCAATACGTTTATGGCATTCTATTACAGGTGCATCTCAATAAATTAGAATATCAGAAAAGTTCATTTATGTCAGTAATTCAATACAAAAAGTCACACTAATACATTATATAGCTCTATTACACACAGAATGAAACATGTCATGTCTAAAGTTATTTAATTTCTTCTAATTATAATGATAATGGCTTACATTTAATGAAGACCTACAATTCAGTGTCTCAAAAAATGTGAATATTACATCTCCATCTATATTCACTCAATACTTAGTTAGAGATTTTGGACTTGAACTACTGGAAATTGACTTAATTTATTGAGACGCGCCTGTATATTTGTCCAATGCCTCATGCATTTTGGTTAGTTACTCACGCTGCCTTTCTTATCTGATCCACTAGGTGGCGCTGCAGCCTCAAAGCGCTCCACAGATTCGCAGTTTGATCCCTCTTGTCTGATGCCTGGTGATGAAGCCCCTGCCTCAGCTCTTCCACTGTCCCCAGCTTCGCCAGTCGTCTCTTCACTCCTCTCATCAGTCGTTACGGTTCCATGATCCAGCTGCTCTTCATCCCCAGGTGGACTGACACGAGAGCCAATCATGGGGTTATCATCAGCTTCTTTCTGTTCTGCGATTCCCAAACGCTCCTCCTCTTGCTCTGTGGTGGGGCCGATACTGTTTCCTGGCCCAGACTCCTGTCCAGCTTCTGCCTCATGTGTCTGCACACCCGAGGGGTCCGGCTCACACGCGGGGTCGGTCCCTTCGGAGGTCATAACATTGATGTGCACCTCAACTTCTGTGCTGTTTTAATAATGTTAGGGTCAAAAAGAAGGACAAAACCACTCACATTAACCCCTGTTATGTCATGTTAACTCAAGATTAGAGTGTAATTGACTTCACAAAGAAAAGTGATCCATTACAGAAGAATGATGCTAACTATTTTACTGTTTTTAGCTATTTCAAGTGAAAGTAATCAAAACTTACGTCAATTTCTGTTTTAAAGCTGTTATGTTACCTTTGATCTGCATAAATTATCCACGTGACTGTACTAAACAGCACTTTAAGTACATACAATATGTCTTTTTAAACCATAGCTATAATCATTAAAATAATTAAGACTTGGAATCAGAAATCGTTATGTCTAACATTGTAGTTTGGAGTTGTCTCACCTCAGAAGCTCCTGACTGGAGCGACGGTGTGACTGCCCCTCTCCCTTTGACTGTGTGCAGGTGGACTCCCGGTTGCGTAGAGGTGAGTGTGGCAACAAAGGCGAAGATTCAAGGTCATCTTTACTCTTACACATTTGCCTCCCAGCTCTCTCCCCTCTGTTTTCTCGCTTGCCAGCCTGCAGAAAATGGCT
>CAESWR010000676.1:658448-673618 GCA_903171835.1 Mullus surmuletus | reverse complement strand
TTACAACTGAATGTCCAGCTGTAAAATCCCACATTACACACATTTACTCATTAGCTAATGAACAAAAGACTCATTGTGAGCAGATATGAACAGGGATTTGTGGATTTCTGGACGGAAATCTTTCAACCTGCCGTTAATTTCCGGCCGGATTTTTGTCAACATGGCAACGGAAGTGTGTGTAAAACACGGGATTTGCCATGATTTATAAACCACTATCAAGTGTGCTGAGGCTCCTCCAATAGTGCTCCAATAATGTCCATATACGCGTCACAAATCTGTGGAAATACTAATTGTCCAACATATAGACACACACACACCCACATTAGTGTCAGTTGAAATAGTTGCAACAGACATGAATCTTTGTGTAGAATGATTTAAGTCGCAAGAGCTGTTAGATTTATCTCTGTTAGTTGCCATTATGTTAACCGGGAAATTTTAAAGTAAATGCATTTGAAAAGGACACTTGTAATAGAGCTGCTAAGATGTTTCCTTGCAAAGCCCTTGAAATTGGTCTAATGTTGTGTTTTTGCCCCCCCCCTGTCCAGATTGCAGCCAAAATCGGGGGTGACGGTGGTCCCATAGTGAGCAACAACGGCGGAGCGGAGAGCTACTCATTTTCTGCACAGAAACGATCCCTCGAAGAAGCAGGTTGAAATCAGTGGACTCAAAACTGTTTTTTTATCCCCGTACCTCGCTTATTGTCTCTGTTACGACACTCACTGCTTCTTTTATGTGTTTTCAGATGAACCAGATGCCAAGAAGGTAGCATCACAGGGTGAAAGGGATTCTGCACTGTGTACGTGAAATACACACACTACCTGCTCTATCTCTGTCTCTCTCACACACACACACACACACAGGTTGGCCCCTTTTCCCGCCATTGAACAGTTGTTTGGTTTTTTGGTTTTTTTTATTCCCTTCACAGCCATTGGAGCTCAGTTAGCTGCCCTGTCTCAACAAAGGTACAGCATTAGGATTATTTAATGAGAGTGCTTTGGAGCTCAAAGCTGAGACCATTTGTATATAATTCTGATCTTTTTTATCGCCTTTCTGCAGTGTCAGGCCATCCACAATGACAGAGGAGTACCGGGTGCCCGATAGCATGGTCGGTCTCAGTGAGTACATGCACGGATACAGTGTCTCTCAAAGAATGTACACAACTGCTCCGGTACCGTTTAACATGTATACTATTTCAAATCTACTTGTCTGTTTTCTATGTAGTCATTGGACGAGGAGGTGAACAGATTAACAAAATCCAACAGGATTCTGGCTGCAAGGTCCAGATAGCCCATGGTGAGTTACCCTGGATTTGTTGAGTCGGGAGAATACAAATTATTCATCATCTGGTGTAGGTTTTATTAAATGAATTTCAATCAATATCAACCCACAGACAGTGCTGGTCTTCCAGAGCGAAGTGTTTCTCTGACGGGGTCACCGGATGCCATACAGTGAGTTATTATTCTCTCACTTTTCATCTCATCTGAAGTTTTTGCAGGTCACAGTGTCTAGGGTTAGGATTCATCACTGGTCACTGCAATGGCATTTTTCGACCAAATCAAACTACATTCTTAAGTGTTTTCAGATGATATATTTAGAGTATTTTATTTTAGGTGACATGAAATATTGTTAACACTTTTGGTTAACTATGGTAGTGGTTTTCTTTTCTCAGGTTAGGCTCAGTCTGGCCCTATGTAAAGTTCTTTTATGATAAGCTTTTTCGCCTGCTTGATAAATAATAGATTACGTGGGTCCTGTCGGCAGTGTGAAAGGGTTCCCTTGGCATTTCAACCTGTGTCAAATAACGCTGCAACCGACATGGGTTTGAGGAAATTCTATCCACTGGTGACATTTGATTTTGGGAGCGGACAGAGTGGATAGAAATTGCTAAGAAAGCTGCTGCTTTCCATTATGAGACATGACAACTTTTTCGTTTGTCCTTTGTTGGTAAATCGGTCACATAAGTGAGGAGTCACAGTGGAGGAGGGCCGTTGCTCTGTATGAGCTCTGCCAAGGAGACGGTGGGCGGTGGGGAGACGTGATGGACGGTGTGTTTCACTCTGCCCTTCCTCTTGGAGTAACTTAAGTTTATGGACTGAAGCGGCCAAGCTTAAAGGGATATTTCAGATTTTTTTTACATTAAGTTGTATGAGCTCCTCTTCATCAGTGTCATTCATCAGCAGTGACTTTTCCCTCACAACGTCCGTTGAGCAGAGTTCCGGCCCAGTTTTGGTGTTGCAGAAAGTAGTTCCTTCTAGTTGATGGAGTCACATGGATAAAGCGTTTTTCTTCCAAAAACATGCGTTCAACGGAGTAAACCATTTGCATCAGCAATTCTTTGCGGTGAAAAAGTCCGACCTCGCAATCACTCAGTACTATTTTCCCTCCGTTCGTATAACTGCACGCACGTTTCCAAAAAGTTGCAAAGCGCATTCTTAAAATCCAACATAATGACATGACTCTAACAAACCAGGTCTTCCGGGGTACTTAGGTGAACCAGCTCAGCTATGGCACAGGTGCCAGCATAAACAGGGGTCTACTCTTGTTAAGAAAAAAAACAAACAAACATGTTGATGCCATAATTTCAGTGGAAAAGCAGTATTTGTCTGATGTTGTCAATATTATTTTTGTACCGTTACCCATTTGGATTATAACTGACATACTCAGCAGCTTGTTTGGCGGATGCCCCAGTTGGAAGTCAATACAAAGCAACAAATGTTATCCCCCAGTTAAATCTTAAATCAACTCTTTATTTTGGAACTAGTGCCATGCATTGATATCAAGTTACACACTGCAGGACCAGGGGAGGTTCCAGTAACGGAACCACGTAGGTAAATGGCTCATAACTAATCTAATTTGTATTGGTTTCTAGGCGAGCCAAGGCACTTATAGAGGACATCGTTTCGAGGGGTCATGAGTCGACCAATGGGCAGGCTGGTTCCATGCAGGAGATGATCATCCCTGCAGGCAAGGCTGGCCTCATTATAGGCAAAGGAGGAGAGACCATCAAGCAGCTACAGGTGAGAATCTTTTCTCAACAACAATTTTATTGCCCAGTGTGTTTGCGCTGTCCAAACTAAATGACCGTGTTACATATTGGAAAGTGGTGTGCGCAGCCTTTTTTTTTGTTTTGTTTTTTTAACGACTTCTCAAATTTGCAGGAGAGAGCTGGAGTAAAAATGATTCTTATTCAAGATGGGTCCCAGCCACCAAACATAGACAAACCACTGCGCATCATTGGAGACCCCTACAAAGTGCAGGTACGCTTCACAAGGTCACATCATGGATTGAGATGAGTGTGATATGATTTTATGCTCCCATTCACGCTTCAATCAATGTCCTATTGTAGCAAGCGAAGGAGATGGTGAATGAGATTTTGCGAGAGAGAGATCATCCCGGCTTTGGAGATCGGAATGACTATGGATCGAGAATGGGTGGAGGTGGTGGCGGCGGCATTGAAGTAAGGAATCTCAGTTTTAATGTGCAGGTGGTGGTTGTGGTCCTCCAGAGTATAGAAATGTGTTTAATTGTTAGTTTTCAGCATTTTTTATTTGTGAGATTGTATACATATATGTTTGTAATTCCTCAGATCGCTGTGCCCCGCCACTCAGTGGGAGTTGTGATTGGTCGAAATGGGGAGATGATCAAGAAGATCCAGAGTGATGCTGGAGTGAAGATACAGTTTAAGCCAGGTGAATGCAGCAGTTATTTCTGGATCATCAGCATCACATGTCATCAAGTTTAATGGATTTAATGACTTCAGCAGAGTGGTAATGTTTTTTGTGACTGTATTGGGCTGTCATTTCAATTTCTATTTATATGAGACATAAAAACACAGCTTTGACATTTTAGGAAATTTGCTTTTCCCTTTTGATTCACACCTGCTCTGTTCCAATTCAGTCACTTCCCCGTCTTTTGTTTCTTAGATTCCTTGCACTGCAACATATGGCTGTGCATAACAGTATCTAGTAGTATCAGCGTTATTGGCCTGAAAAGTAAATGCTCAGTATTTGCGACATGGGTCAAATTATGATGTTGTATCAAACTGATAATGTGCAATCGAACGCTACACACATTATAGTATAAAATGTGTGAGACAAGTGCTAGTAACAAACTTCAGACGTTTAAAGCCTTTATTGAGAACAGCACTAAAAATTCAGTGAAGTGAACCATATGTTCTGTCATTTTATATTAACAATCGAAGGGAAAAAGAATGTGTGATCAGGTGTTCATGTGATTTATTTGTTATTAATTTGTGCATTGATGCAACAAGCAACATCTGTTTGTCCATGTGTTCACTCTGATCATGGTTTATCATTTTTCTCGTTCTCAGATGATGGGACAGGTCCTGATAAGATTGCCCACATTATGGGACCACCAGACCAGTGTCAGCACGCAGCCTCCATCATCACTGAACTGCTACAGAGTATCCGAGCCCGAGAGGAGGGTGGGCAGGGGGTACGTTTGAGTGCAGAGAGGAGCAGTCTGATGATGGAGCAGGGCGATGACCATCTAGAGAAATATTCACTGGCTGGTGTTACTTCACAGGGCCCCCCTGGTCCCCCTGGTTCAGGGATGCCACCTGGTGGTCGAGGGAGGGGCAGAGGTCAGGGCAGTTGGGGTCCTCCAGGAGGAGAGATGACCTTCTCCATCCCAGCTCACAAATGTGGGCTTGTAATCGGCAGAGGAGGAGAGAATGTCAAATCTATCAACCAGCAGACTGGTGCGTTCGTGGAGATTTCCCGTCAGCCGCCGCCAAACGGCGACCCCAACTTCAAACTGTTCACCATTCGAGGGTCTCCACAACAGATCGACTACGCAAAGCAGCTTATAGAAGAGAAGATTGAGGTAATTAAAAAGATTCACAGCTGTTTAAAGTGAAAGGACAAAGTAAAAGTTTTTTTTTTTTTTTCCCTCCTCCTTTCAGGGTCCTTTGTGTCCAGTGGGTGGAGGTCCTGGTCCAGGTCCTGGTGGCCCAATGGGACCCTATAATCCCAATCCATATAATGCTGGACCTCCTGGCGGTTCTCCACAGTAAGTTTGACCCAGAAAATATTTACATAAATGGAGGAATTTTGCATTTTGCCCCATATTGTGCTGTTACTTTATTTTTTTTAAATGAGCAATAAAAACCACCCTCTTTCTCTTAACAGTGGAGCTGCTCCTGGGGGGCCCCAGTACTGTCCTCAGAACTGGGGAAACAACTATCAGCAGTGGCAAGCCCCAGGACCACATGACCCAAGTGAGCAACCTCACTTGAATACTTCCTTCCATTCAGTATTTGAAATCAATAAATAAAATAAATCAATAAATTGTTGATTTTCTAAACGACTATTCTGCCACTAGACAAGGCACCAGCAGACCCGAATGCAGCATGGGCAGCATACTATGCACAGTACTACGGTCAGCAGCCAGGGGGCGCCATGGCAGGACAGGCTCCAGGTGCCCCTGCACCAGCTGCAGCAGCGCCAGGAGAACAGAGCCAAGCTGCACAGGCTGCCGGGGGCCAGCCGGACTACACGAAGGCCTGGGAGGAATACTACAAGAAGATGGGCATGAGTAAGGAGGAGATATGTGCACCTTTTTTACTTTCTTTGTGTGAACTGCAACAGTTGAATAACAAGATTTGGTCTGGTATTGTGGCGCATAGCTGGAAACTTAATCATTTATCAAGTTTTACAGCCTTTTACTTTACTGATTTAAGTTATTGATGGGAAAATGGAACATGACTTGACATGTAAATTGGAAAAAACTCAAGAATGTATCTTATACATTCTAGTGAAACAGAACCCTTAACTGACATTTATGTATCCTGCCAATGATATTCAAATATTTGTATGCGTTTTTGTGCATATTCAGCTCAGCCTGCTGGAGGGGCGGCAGCAGCTGCTCAAGGCACGGCAGCGGCAACCGCAACAGCTGGAGGAGCCGCAGCTGGAGGCCAGCAGGACTACAGTGCAGCTTGGGCTGAGTATTACAGACAGCAAGCTGCCTATTACGGACAGGCAGGACAGGCGCCCGGACAAGCGGCTGCTCCATCACAGGGACAGCAGGTACCAAAAGCAGCACCACACATGAGCAGTGTTCCAGAATGACTTAATTCGTTGTCATATTTTAAACAAAAGGGAAAAATGCTAATTTGCTTTTTTCTGATTTCTCGTTTCAGGCCCAGTAAAGCAGTTTTCTGATCAGTGGATGGTTGTGATGACTCTCTGGACTTCTTTTTTCCCCCAGTTTTTTTTGTTTTGGTTTATTTTCCTCCCCTGTTATGAAAATTCAATTTTGGCTTTAATGCCACACGATCATTTGAATCATCCACTCTGACATTTCCTACTCCAACCTTCTCACTGTCCATTTTTTTAAAAACTCAAATTCAAAAAAAGGAAGAAGGGAAGACATTTTGCTCATGCATTGAACAAGGCACCTCACACACATCTTGTATAATGTCTGTTTTTCTTTTCCAAAACAATGTGAAAATATTGAGCGTCTTTGCTTGCAAGCTAGCACAACATCATCTCCACAAAGATTCACATTAAACTTCTTTTCCCCCCTTCAGTTTTCTGAGGGTAAAACTGTGCAGTATTTTGAATATATTCAAAAGTTATGTTTGTAAGATCAAAAATGTCCAAATGTTTTTTTTCTCGTTCTTGGTACTTTTTAAAACTTTATTTTTAAAATATTTTCAGTGCTTCAGTTGCAGGTGTATTTTTCCCTGCTGTCATGACTTCTTATTTTAAATCGTATTCACTGTAATTATTTTTTTTCCTGACGGGGGTTGTGTGCGTCTGTATACAGTGTATGCTACTGAACAGAAAAATGTGTGCAAGTCAGCTGTGATAAGGCACTATCCTTCCTACACCACGTGGGCTGGTTGTGTGTGCATGTATGTGTGGGTGCGTCTACCCTCTGATTATTTCTACAACTTAATTGTTGGAATATTTTTTTTTTTTCTCCCCTCTTTGTTCCAATAGTTTCCGTCATTGTATTTTTATGTTATTTTTTACAGCTTGTTTTTAAATACTTAAAATAAAAACAGTCAAATCTACATGAGGATTAATATTTGTGTGTTAATAATGATTGAATAATAAAACTTCTTGGATATACTGGGGTCCTCTGTGGTGGCTTCCTGCAGGTTGTCACCCCCCGTTATCCCCCCCCCTCCCCCCTCCCCCCTCCACCACCACCTTTGTTTTGGTCGTGATCGATGTGTCTGCTCGCGAGTGACTGTAGTCTCGTGCGGCTGCAGGGCCAATCAGAGGCGGCCGGGGAGCCAGCGGAGACGGCAGCAGAGTGGGAGAGATGGCGCCCAGCTCGAAATCAGAAAAGGACGACAGCAAACACAAAATCCAAAGGAAACACAAGGACCATGTCGTGAAGCTCCTCACACGTGGGAAGGTAAGCGTGCCATTCGCGAAGTGTATCTCGGGGGGGGAAAGCGGTTGCTGTGGGACGAGTCGGCGGCGTCTGAAGTAGCGTCTGAGGCTAACTTCGAGCTGCAACTTAGCTCGCTAGCTAACCGCCTCACAGCACCCAGCGGGCTAACCAGAGAACACCCCGACGTGTCATCACAGCGCGTCGGTGTGTCACCGGCTCCCCGCGGGGTGCGCAACGTCAACCCGGTGTCTCGGCGTGCTAAAGCCCCGGGACGGAGCTGTGTGTGGCTGTTTAGCATTGCTAGCATGCTAGCCGTGGGAAGGCAGCAGTCGGTGGCCGTTTATGACGCTCCGTCTGCGCGAGAGCCTCCGCAGCACGGTTGGTGTTTCTCAACGGAAACCCGCTCCGCGCCGTGGGGCTGCTCCGGTGGTTCACCGTCTCCAATCTCACATTCCTCTGTGGCTTTTTCTTCTCCAGATGCGCCTCTTGTACGGCCATTACGGTAACGGGGTGTAGTGTGTCTCGCGCATATGTGTGGGTGATGACGGCGTCCAGCCACTAACGTGTTCACGTCCCTCGTTCTGCAGCTCTCAGGACAGTTCTCTCAACGCCTCTTCAGGAAGCTTCCGCCCCGAGTGTGTGTTCCATTGAAGAACATCGTGAGCGAGGAGTTCCTGAGAGCAGGGTCAGTGTGTGTGTGTGTGTGTGTGTCATTGACATTAAGCACCTTAAGCACCTTGACCACATGGACAAATGGAAGTCAATGATTGCTTTGTAGGATTGCATACATCTTATTCAGTACCTGGAATTAAGTACCCAGATGTTTTTTTTATCCTTGGTCATTTATGTTAAAAGTCTATGCAAATTATGTTAAAGGATTTGATTTCAGCTATAAGTAAAATTGTTTATTATTTATTTATTTATTCTAGAGGTACACTCATCAGAAACACCAGCAGGACACTGGTTTATTAACCATAGATGAGACCAGTTTCCTTGAATGAGAAAGTACCGCTTTGGACTTGGCTTTTCACCTGACTGCACAAGTGATGTATTCCCCCAGTACTCTTAGTTTATTTTGATGAAGTAAGATTTTACACATTTCATTTGGTACCACAAATACCAAATCTGGCACCTCAGTAACACTGTTGATAGTATAAACCTGTCTTCTACTTTCTACAAATTTCAAGGTCTCTTATTTATATGTTGACCAAGAATTTGCATATTGCACACAAGCTCGACATTGTTTTGACCGAATGTAACTGAAGTTGTAGTAAACCCGTTAATTACGAAACCCATTCACTTCGTAGCCCCTATTCAGAGGCATCTTATTGGATTAGTGCATCCCTGCCTGCATTACTCCAAGTTGTTGGAGCCGAAGCATGCTTAACCGCTGTGCATTACCTTTTTCCACTTCCAGACACATATTTCTCGGCTTCACCAAATGTGGTCGCTACGTCCTGTCCTACACCAGTGACTGTGGAGAAGACGATGATTTCTCTTTCTACACTTACCATCTCTATTGGTGGGAGTTCAACCTGCACAGTCGACTCAAACAGGTAGAGAAGTGGGCATTGCTTTCATGTGTTCCATCCAGCAGATGCTCATTTTAAACAGACAACAAATTAGAGATAGATGTAGTAATATGTAAATATTTGAAGAGTGTGCTCTAGATTCTTTAACTTTCCTCAAGTTAAACAGTGTGATTTGTCATCAACAGAATCCAACTGAATCGAGTAGTTGCAATGTCAAAAACGTGTTTAACATGAGAGGATTGACATCATTTGAAGAGAAATTATTTCGAAAAGAACCCAGAATATCAATATTTTTGTTCTTGGTCACATCTATGCGTTTTCTCTCCAGGTCCATCATGTTCGACTGTTTGCAGGGGAGGACATCTACAGTGACCTGTACCTCACTGTGTGCGAGTGGCCAAACGACCACTCCAAAATCGTCATCTTTGGCTTTAAGTAAGAAAAAATACATCCATCCATCGTGTCAACATTCGTGTGCATTTAATCACAATGTTTTGACGAGTTATTCTGCTTCCAGCACCCGCTGCTCAAGCTCGGTTCTGATGAACTTGATGATGAGTGATGAGAACAACCGAGACATCTACATCACCATCGCCTCCATGCCTCCTCCTAAACCATGCTCTGTCTGCTGCCCCGTCCCCTCGGCCACAACAATACGCACTGGTAAGCACACTGATGCGGCCTGCTGCTGACCTTCGTGCTGCCTCCTGCCTCTCTCACCTGTCATCTTGGTGTCTGTGCAGGGAGTGGCGAGTGTCTGGAGCATGGCTACGTCCTTAACAGTAGATACCAAGTGGTGTACCCGTTCCCCACGTTCCAGCCCGCCTTCCAGTTGAAAAAGGACCAGGTCATCCTGTTAAACACAAGCTACTCTCTGGTGGCATGTGGCATCTCTCTCTGCCGAGGTAACGCTTGCACACAACTCATGGTAATCTTCTGTCCTTTGTTTACCTCCTAATCCTGTGGGTAAATTATGTATGTGTAAATAATTTTAACTTGTATATGTATGCATCTGTTTGTATGAGTTTGTGTGTATATACTGTGTCAATAGAAACGACCAATCGACTGTTTAGGCCGGTTCAAGCATCGCATTTTGATCCTCTGCTGTCGTCTACTTCAGAAACACAGGGCCAGTCGTCGCAGATCCTTTACACAAAGAGAGCAGCGCTGTCCAGTCAAGCCTCCACGTCGTCCTCCCCCGCCTCCTCGGCCTCAACGCCATCGCTGCCGCAGGCATCCCCTGAGAGCCATCCACCGCCCAGCAGGACCACTCCAGTTCCTTCCTCTCCTAGTCAGTCACAAGCAGCCGTGCGAGCACGGGAGTTTGCAGCCGACCTCTTCAGGCGAGCCCAGGGAGCAGCTGTGAGGGAAAAAGAAGCAGAGAGGAGGACTTCAGACGGTGGCGAAAAAGAGGCAGCGCTGAAACTGGGAGATAGAGTGACAAACACAGAGACTCATAGAGAGGAGGAGGAGTGTAGGAAGAAGATAGAAGAGGAGAGACGGACTAGTTTATCGCAAGCTTCGACATCCGGGCACAGTGTGCCACAGTGCTCAGAGGAAGTCATGTCTCCTGCCTCCTCATCTTCATCGCCATCATCCCCTCCTACTCCATCCTCGTCCCAGGATGCAGACTCCAGTGAGCCCGGATATGTCAATTACTCATGTCTACATTACTGCCTCCAACAGCCAGGGGCAGCAGAGAACAACACGGGCAGTGCTGGAGGTGAGGGCAACAAAGAAAGTGATGAAAACAGTACATACTCCATCTGCTCTCAGAAAGTACCTGCTAAATTGGGACGTAGTTCTCCCGGCATCACCGTGAGCCCCATATGCTGCTGTAAGTGGTGCAGGCGATTGTGTGTGGCTACGATAGCATTCAAGCTCGCATACTGCAAAATCTAAGCAGATGTTCTAGGTCGTTTTGGTACTTTCACCATACTAATTATATATTTGGGACATTCTAAATCTTTTTCTGGCATACTGAATAGAGGGGTAGTATGGATTTTGGAATGCAGCTGAAGACTCTTCATCCGGTGTTGTTTGAAACTGCTGACTGATGCCTCAACTTCTGCCTTCAGGTTATGAGGACGATAAAGTGCAGCTTCCTTTCACCGTCACTGACCTCAAAGGACGAAACCTGCAGCTTGTGACTGGGCCACACAGCGGGCAGGTGTGTACCAGCATGGAACAAGCAATTTTCAACAATAGATAAGGAGTCTGCTTTCACAGACAGTTGTGGCATGAGGTCAAATTCTGCACGGCTTCTTAATGGTATAACCTATAGTGTATGCAGTCGGGTAGAAACGCCACGCCTCCATCAGATGAAGGAGTGAATATTTGGCTGCAGTTGACCATGTTTATACGACAGCAACAAAGCTTGTGCTTGAAGCCGAGTGCACATTCACGGAAGTTATGCTGGCAAAACAGAAGACAGCTGACTTGCTTCGGGTTGCACTTGCACACACGAAACCAGCATAGTGGAACAGCCTGTATAGGCTGCTGTAACGATTTTTGAATAGAAGTATCTTCCCTGTCAGACACGTGTATAACAGGTGAGAGCAAATATGCAGCTTAAATGCTTCTAGCTGTGTGGAGAAGCCTTTACTCTCATGGATAATTGTGTTTCCGACAGAGGAGCCATTTATCTAATAGTTTGCTGTGTGGCGGCTGAGATTTCTGCTGGTTACTGTGGTGCTGCTGCTACAGATATTCACAGAGCCCCCTGTGCCTTAATTGCGGCTGTTAATGTAACTGCAGAGCTGTTGTTGTGAAAACAAAATTAGCATGCTAATGGGCAGGCTGCCAGTGAAGTGGTTCCATACCAGTACTGATTTAAGAATGGCTGCTTGCCGTCATGCACTAGATCAAGGACCTGCAGTGTAATCCTCAATTACTACCTGCAGCTCCTTTACGTAAGCCCCTGTTCCATTTTTAGTTAGTTAAATGTAAGTCTGGCACTGTATCTAGGTCAAAGTCATGTAAAAAGAAACCGACTTCACCAATGTAGTGTGTTTTTAGAGAGACTTGGGAGTTTTGTGCGTGTGTGTAGTTAACCTGTGTTTTGTTTTTTCAGAGCGTGTGTGTGGAGCAGTTGACCCTGGACTTTGAGTATCTTATCAATGAGGTGATTAGGAGCGACGCAGCCTGGGCAGCACAGTTCTGCTCCTTCAGCGACTATGATGTTGTGATATTAGAGGTGAATACACTCACACAAATGATATGCCCTCTCCTCTGCACTTACTCGGAATGCACAAATTTCACACGGAAATAAGGCACAAGATCTGCATTCTTCTGTGAGGCCGCCTGCAGTAACAAGTTTCCCTGTTGTGTATTTGGCCTGTTCGCTTTTTCACATATTAGTGTTTGGCTGCAGGGGAGTGAAGCATGTTTTCCCATTTGACTGTAACTCATGTGTGCTTGATGTGTACCAGGTGTGTCCAGAGACCAACACGGTGATGATAAACATCGGTCTGCTGTTGCTGGCCTTCTCCAACTCGGATGAGGAACATTGCAGGTGCTGGTTCTCAATCAACGCGGTCTCCTTCCCGCCTCCACCTGCCACCTGTTTTTTTTTTTTTTAGCTTGCACTCTGCTCTCACTAACCCTTTCTCTCTTCCGCACAGGCCAAACACGTACCATTCAAACCTGCAGGTCAGCTGGGATCTCAACACAGGTGTGTGTTGCACTGTTGGTGTTGGCGACCTCACGGAAGTAAAGGGGCAGACCAGGTGAGGAATCAGCCCTGATTACCGGTGTTGTGCTGCACTTAACTGAAGGTGACACTCTTTGGTCTGTCTCACTCTCTGCTAGCGGGAGTGTGTGGAGTTCCTACAGGAAGTCGTGTGTGAACACAGTCATGAAGTGGCTGGTTCCTGAGAGCAGCTCCCGTTACATCAACCGCATGACCAATGAAGCCCTACACAAAGGTGAGTTGTGTGTAGCATTTTTATCATGACAGATTTCAAATACTGTCTCAAATTGTGGTCATTGTGCAAGAACACCACAGACCTTATAAATTAATGTGGATTTAAGGCGAATTTGAATAGCTATTTGGGTATTTCAGCATATATTTAAATTCAGTGTCATTGGTGCTGTCCCAGCCTTTTGGCTTATCTGTGGGGTTTTTACTTCACAGCATCCTGTGTGATCAGTCAGCAGTTTTTTCTGCTTTGCCTTTTATTGTGCGACAAAAAAGCTGCTTACCGACTGATGATATCATATTTTTGCACTTTTTCCTGCCATAGGTTCGTCTCTTCAAGTATTGGCAGACAGCGACAGATGCACCTGGATTGTATTGTGAAAAGGGGAGAAGGAAGCGGCTCAAGTGTCAAGGCAACGGCAACTAAAGACAAAACATCTTCAGCAAGGAGCTTGACCCTAACATGAGCAAAACTGCACACTTTTTGGTCACATCTACATGTCTAATTAAAACGGATCGTCAAAATACGTTGAAAATTATTTTATAGGTGACCCGTGTTTTATTTTACAGGTTTTTTTGTGTACGTGTAGTTGTGTACTGTATCATTGCAGCAACCATACCTGAGAGCAGGACTGAACAAAGACCTAATTTTTACATTTTTCTTTGTACATTTTGTTTTCATGAGTTCGTACCGTTATTGTTGCGTGAGTGATATTTTTTGTACATATGCAATGCCTGCAGCTGAATGACACGGTTTCATTAAGTGGGTGTGTGCGTGAGTGCGTGTATGTATGTCAAAGTTGAGAGATTCTGCTGCTTCTGAACAAGGCAGACCAGCTCAGTCTCACTTTTGATTCATAAAGCTGCAGTATTCCTCCAAATGAGACAAAGTGAACTCTGTGCTGCGTCACTTGACACACTTTTTTTTAAGTTCAAAGTCATTGAAGTAGAAAGTCACCTGTTTTGCTGGTTGACGCCATGCTCCATGTTTCCTTGCATGGAGGTATTACTATGTTCTAGGATATTTTGTCAAAATAAACCATTAAAAAGAGACTTGCTGTATGTCGTGTGAGGATTTTACATTTTTTGTATACTATTGTGATACTATATGTATATAATGTAAATTACTGGCATGTTCAATTTCTTAAAGAGAAATCTAAGATAGTTGACTAAAAGGTGTTTGAACTTGTGTTATTATGGATGAAAGAAACCCTTGCACACATTTGAGAGAGCAATCACATCCTTTTAGTCAACATTGAGAATAAAACTACAAACAGTTACAGATTGATGTAGAAAGGTCTTCCAAATAACATCAAGAGGACCTCATTTATAAAAGGTTCAGCAGCAGCACAAGCTTAGGAGAGAATCCATTAGGGTTTTTTTGTTTTTTCAATAGCAACATTGCAGTGAGAAAATTGATTTAAAATTTCAAGTCAGATTTGGACATCTGTCCCCACACAACAAATACATGCAAATATACCACATTTCTCTCAAGTGCTCTTTGAAAATACTTTGGTCGCATTTTCCTGAAGAACATCACACTACTGATTTTTGTACGTTTGTGTTTTTTTTTCTTTTTTCAAACGCTCCATCTCAAAGGCCAACACTAACATCTGCTCGTGCCATGAGAATGCCATGTTCTCTTTGTAAAGGGTCCAAAGTCACTACAGTCACATGCTTGGTCCATCACCATCATCACAATAAAAATATAGCAGAGTACTCTGGATAGTGGGAAAAAACCACGACATATATCTTAAGGCAATTATGGTTTGACAACATACAAATAGTTTGGATATATGGCGGTGTTCACAAAAAGGTACAGAATATTTATCTACAACATGTGCGACACACAAGGTTTACCTGCAGTTGTAAAGATACTCAGAAAATAAACATCTACAGTCACAGAGTCAAGAGCTGTAGCTGGTACATCTAGCTGGTACACGGGTTGCCATGGATACAGTGTTTGTAAGGACTTCTGATACTGCATTCAAGTTGCACTGCATCTATGAAGGTCTGTGCGGTGGGGTGGGTGGCATGGGGTAGCACTTGTTCGAGTACTTTGTGTAAAACAGCCAATGAAGGAAAGAATGGATGGATGGATGATTAAAGGAACGAAATAAGCGTCAAATCACAACAAGACTCGACTGATATCTCAGATTTTTTTTTCCCCAAAAGCTAGTAAAAGTTCATGACAACACCAAGACTACTTCACAGAACCTTCATTTATTAATCCACCGATACAGAATAATATAGAATACAAGCTTTGTCAGGCTAGAAATCTCTCAAAGGCACAGAGTATCAAGTTAGTTGGCCAAATGAAAAAAGAAAAAAAAAAGAACTAACCACGT
>CAESWR010000676.1:633135-646720 GCA_903171835.1 Mullus surmuletus | reverse complement strand
AGGAAGTGAGGCTTTTGTCTAAGACTAAGCAGTAGCCAAGAGCCTTTCCTGTTTGAGTCCAGCTCAACAATGTGATGTTAGGCCTCATTAACACACCATTAAGAAACGTTTCTTAATAGAATTGAAGCATTGCATCACACGTGCTATTAAAAATAAAAGGACAGAAACCATGCTTGAGACCCCCAGACACCACATTATCACTGTCACAAGTGAGGCTGGATTGCCATTAGTCAGCACGGGTCAGGACTTTAGACCATCCCACTGAGGACACACCGACAAACACAACAACCGGACGAGCACGCAGCACACCGTGTTCGTGGGAGTGACTTCAATGTCAGAGCACAAACTTCCCCCCCCCCCCCACACCCCCCACCACGAGTCACTAAACCATTACGAAACGTCCTCCTTCCGCGGTCAGAAACTCACGAACCCCCTCCAGTAACGTGAGCGCTGCCATGTGCTCAGCCGCGCCTGATGCTGCCGCGTCGCTCGCTCGAAAAGTCAGTCGACTGATCGATCTGATCGACTGATCGCCAGCGAGCAGCGGCTCACGGTAACTTGTGACGTTCGGGCGAGCTAGGCTAGCTGCTGCTGCTGCTGCTGCTCAGCCCGGAAATCTACTGCCGCGACGCGGATCGCTGTCTCGCCGAACGTCCGGAGCTGCGAGCCGCGCACGGAACATTCTGACGAATGGGTCCGGGGTGGGGGGTGGAGGGGTGGGGGGGGAAGTACGCCTGTCACTACAACACACCCGCCATCTTGTGCTCTTATCAAAGATCCTGACATCGCCATAACAACCGTCTGCGTTTGGAAAGAAGCTAGCTTTCATCTCCGACGCGCTCGGCCAATCACACTTAGCGCTGACGGCTGCGCGAGCGAACGCGGTTAACTTCAGAGAGAATAACGGCCGACAGTGTGCTCTTTCACCTCGAGTTTGTCCCGGTAATGTCCTTTTTTTTAGCCGTAAGTTTTTTTTTTTCCTCCTTAGATTTGGGTTGTTGTTGTTGTTGACTCCCGTTGCTTGGTTCTCGTCGCCAGGACTACCGTGGCTATGGCGCCTTGTCTTCACCGGGGCAACTGTTGCTACCCTCTCGTCACCGCCCCGCCCAGCGCCGCGCGCTGATTGGACGGCTCGGGAGGTGGTCGCGGCGTCACGGGAGACACCGGCATGTGATTGGTCGACGGCGCCCGTCTGTCAACTTCCCCCGGCGGCTCACGTCAAATCGCCACTTCCACTGTGACTTTGTTTGATTGCAACGAAGGCCAAAGAGATTGATTTCTTTTTTTTTCTTTCTTTCCACAGTCGCTTATCTCCAGACACATAATTATTAACAATGTGCAACATTTAAAAGTTCACCCTGTTCCTCCTGGGCATCATCTCTCATTTTCTTTGAAAATAAAGAACTTTCCATATGCTCGTGTTAAAAGGAAAAGTGTGTTTGTGTCCTCACTTGCCCTCTGCAATCTGTGTGTAAGAATTTAAATATCAAACAGGGACGTACAGTTGGGACCCGCTTATCCACGGAGAGAGCGTGGATAGCGATCTCCATCCAATGGCCAGCAGAGGAGATACTGAGCCGGAGATGATACCCAAACAATGTAAGCAATGCAAAGGCCAACAAAAGGTCGCGGCCGATTAGATTGCCAGCCGCTCCTGTTGACATCACCGGTGGCATCGTTTGCCTCCTAATCGCAACTTTTTCTTTGCCCTACAGGCGCATTGTTGCCCCTAAAGGTCTCCGCTCTTATCAGGCGTGGTGACGAAGAGTGCAGGTGAGCTGGAGTCTTCCTCAGGGCCGCCGAGGCCAATATAAGGTGTGAGGAGAGAAGACACAGGAGACACCTCGGTCAGGTTCTTGTCGCATCACAGCATGTTGAAAGCTACACTCCTGACTTTGAGCCTCTTAGGGGCGTTGGTGGACAGGGTGCGCTCCGATGAAGCCCACCCCTCGTTCTATGGGGTGAAGCTGTGCGGGAGAGAGTTCATCCGGGCGGTCATCTTCACCTGTGGTGGTTCCCGCTGGAGGAGAAGCATAGGAGACTCAGGTGAGACTAGACATCACTGTTTCTGTGACGTGCCATGTGTTCACAGCGCAGCACTGACTGATGACGTTTGCCTCCCTCTGATCAGCTGAACTTGGGGAGGAGGCTTTTGACCCGTGGAGCACAAGTCATTTTCCTAAAGTCGCCAGCGAGCAGGATCACCTGCCATCCCAAGCATGGAAAGACCAGGCGTCCATGAGCGCTGGATTCAGCCGCACTGCTCGTTTGCCACTTTCAGAGGAAGTGCTGGAGGCTCTGCGGAGCGCAGACCGGAAGGGACGTGACGTTGTGATGGGACTCTCCAACGCCTGCTGCAAGTGGGGCTGCAGCAAGAGTGAGATCAGCTCCTTGTGTTAGCTTTCTTTATACTGTTTGGCCAGATCTCAACTCTTCTTCCTTGTAATTACTTTATTATTTCATAACTTTTTCTTTCAAACTGATATTTCCAATCCAAGTCTTAACTTGTGTGTTGACTACTACTAATAATAATGTTAATATGAAGTAAATATGATCTTTGTTGTCAAAATATGTCTGCTGTTGAAAAATATATGGAAGTTTAATAAAAATGTGTGATTGGTTACAAAAACTCTCTTCCTCTTTCAAAGGATCCTCCACTTCCACTTTCCACCTTGCTGCAGTTTTAACACAGATTTCGAAATACAAGGAAATGACAATGAATGTACAGATAAGCAAGATCCTCGCTGAATATAGTTTTATATGATTCAAAACTGGACAGACAGGCCAAGGAGAAGATATACACGGACCTGAAATCCTGTTTGACAGGATAACACTGAAACTTGGTTGTTTGCGTCAGTGTTCATGAAGTTTCTTTCCTCTTTAAGATGATAATCATATGGCTGAACACACCGAGGCACATAGCGGTCAAACTAGTTTTGTGCAATTCCAACATCCACTTCTACAGATACAAACTGCTGATTTTCCCCCTCAAAGATATCCAGATACAAACAGTAATGTTCTCTAACAGTTTTCATATATCACTGACCACATGAGGTTAGATTTTAAAAATACATATACATGTATTTTTACACACACATTTACACATACAAATACATAACAGGTAACAAAAATCGTTGGCACTAATACGTCCAATTTTGGTTTACTGATTTTTACAGGGATGCCCAAACTTTTCACGCAAATATGTCCAATTTTGAATTACTCAGTTTTACAGGGATGCCCAAACTTTTCACGCAAATATGTCCAATTTTGGTGTACTGATTTTTACTGGGATGCCCAAACTTTTCACGCAAATATGTCCAATTTTGCTGTACTCATTTTTAAAACATGTCTAATTTTGGTGTACTGATTTTTACAGGGATGCCCAAACTTTTCACGCAAATATGTCCAATTTTGGTGTACTGATTTTTACAGGGATGCCCAAACTTTTCACGCAAATATGTCCAATTTTGGTGTACTGATTTTAAAAATATGTCCAATTTTGGTTTACTGATTTTTACAGGGATGCCCAAACTTTTCACACAACTGCGGCTAACTAGGCTGTTGATGGTGTCGCCATCTGGTGGTCAGAAAACGAACCACAAACAACAACAACACCAAGAAAACCCGCATACCTGCTCTTCCCAATACAGGCATATTGAACGCATGATATTAACACACCTCACATTGTCGGAGTGCGTCGACGGACACCGGAAACCAAGACTCTAAAAAACCCCAAAAGCCGCTCTGCTGTTTACACACACCAACATTCCCCGACAATCCGCCCAGTACGGAAGCCGAGCGCGCTCACAGCGCTCACCCGGCTTGGTCGCGAGGCATGCAATCTCTGTCACATACCAGCAGCTAGCAAAGCCACCGCATAGATCCGCAGAGGTCTGAAGTTCGTCTCCAACGACGCGGGGCGCTGTCACGTTCGCTTTCATGTTAGTTGTCGCGTCCTGACCGCACTGTTGTTCCAGCGATACCGAACCGAGCCGTCGAACCAGGTGAGAAAGCTTTTCGCGGTACTTTGAAGCCGCCGCTGCTGCTAGCTAGCCGCGCTATCGCTAGCAGCCGGGCGTTGATGTGCTCTGTTATGAATATTAATGCGCTTTTTTTTTGGGGGGGGGGGCACCGTGTTGAGTTGCCTCGAACACCGACGGAACGCAGACAGGGGTTCGGCGGGGATCGTGGACGTCAGGTCGGGGTTGCTCAGCCTCTCCTGGAGCGATCTGCCCCGTCAGACAGCGCCGCTAAGCTAGTCCGCCAGACGTTTGCGCCCGTGTCGTCTGGGCCTCGCACAGGAGGTTCTGCTCGGGTCGCAGCTGATCTACTCGAGATCGAGGTTGTTTGTCCGTGCAGCTGTTGTTTACCGGGGAGAGCCGGGCAACAGCTGCATCCCAGCTAACGGAAAAAAAACGGGTTTTGCCCGGCGATGCTTTGTTAACGTCGTTGGTAAACAGTCGCACTGCTCTCAGCATCAAGGCTAGTATGGGCATTGTTTGCGACATTGACGTGAACCTCAGGCGAGTGCTTCCCACCCGTAATGGCTGCCAATACATGTACACTACTGTAACGGGTAGATTATGTAAACACAATGTAAAGAGGAAGCGTTGGGAGGGTAACAGGCAGCACATTGTCCTGCCTGCTTCATAACTGTGTATGTGTGTGTGTTTTCCTCCTGCAGGATGGAGTGGCAGCCAGATGAACAGGGACTGCAGCAAGTGCTCCAGCTTCTCAAGGACTCCCAGTCGCCTGACACGGCAACGCAGAGGGCTGTGCAAGAAGTATCCTTAATATCACTGTGTGTGTGCGTGCGTGCGTTTCGGTGTGTGCGACAGCTGCTCATCAGTCAGGATGGCTGAGAGATTAGTGAGTGTGCAGTAATGCAGCAAGCGGCAACAAGGCATGCGAGGGTGTGTGGGGTTTGTGAGTGCTTGTAGTCCTTAACAGATCCCGCAGAAACTGGAGCAACTCAACCAGTTTCCGGATTTCAACAACTACCTGATTTTTGTCCTCACAAGCCTGAAGTCTGAGGGTACGCACACGACAACAAGAGCAAAAATACGCTGATCCTCGCTGCATCGGCTCTTAACATATTCCTCTTCTTGCTCCCTCTGGCTGCAGACGAGCCCACTCGCTCCCTCAGTGGTCTGATTCTGAAGAACAACGTCAAGGCTCACTACCAGAACTTCCCCCCCAACGTGGGTGACTTCATCAAGCGAGAATGCCTCAACAACATCGGAGACCCTTCGCCGCTCATCAGAGCTACCATCGGTGGGTGTTTTGAGCGAGAGGTGGGAGATAGAGAGCGAACAAGAGAGGGAGAGAGTGTGTGAGTTGGTGCTGTGTTTTTCACGGCCACTGTGAGTCAGACTGCCATGTAGGTGGGTGAATTTATGCAGGTAATTTGGCTGTGGGAGAGTGACTGCTGAGCTTTCAAATTGTTTTTTAGAAGAGAAAAAAAATCTCTGCACTCAGAAGTTTCTGATAATAGTTTTGCAGCATGGTTTGTCAGCTTATAACTTTCTTTTTCCTTTTTAAATCGTCTGTCATGAAGGTATCCTGATCACGACCATAGCCTCTAAAGGGGAGTTGCAGACCTGGCCGGAGCTCTTACCCCAACTCTGTAATTTACTCAACTCTGAGGACTACAACACTTGCGAGGTCAGGCTGGCGAATCTACACTTTCATAACATTTACATGTTTAGCCCCTTTTAGAATCTCTTTCTGAATGACTTTCTCTGTCTTTCAGGGTTCTTTTGGAGCTCTGCAAAAGATCTGTGAGGACTCGTCGGAGCTGTTGGATAGCGAAGCCCTGAACAGACCCCTCAACATCATGATTCCCAAGTTCCTCCAGTTTTTCAAACACTGTAGCCCAAAGATCAGGTCAGAGCAGCGACACACTTTTTTTTTTCGCTCTCCAATCCTACCTCTTTCCTCATGTTTTGCTTGTCGCCGTTTTCCCACTAATACCGCCTCATGCTTGTCTCTCCCTCAGGTCCCACGCCATAGCCTGCGTGAACCAGTTCATCATCGGTCGAGCTCAGGCTCTGATGGACAACATCGACACGTTCATCGAGGTGAGCGCTTTCCTCTCGTTTGAGCATTTGTTTTTAAGCCTCCGTCCCACAAACATGCCATAAGAGCTGCACCTCAGTTCTTGATTTCACCTCCCTGTTATCGCCACAGGACTCTTCCAGATAGAATATTGCACAAAACAAAAGGCAAAATGCTGGAAGTTTTGTATGCAGCAGAAGACACTTTTCGTAGCAGTTGAGATGCACTTGAATTCTCACATAATATAAATGTGGCAAAATTAATATTTACGCTGTCAATCTTAGAGGATGCTGCCTTTGAATGAGCATCAGATAAACAACAGGGAATGTCTTCTCATTTGATGACTCGTTAAGGGACAATATTGGACAAATATTCATATGGGTGCATATTTGAGAATCTATCAATAATGCAGAAGGTTTTTTTTCTTTTTTCCATCTGTATTTTTAACATGTTGAAGTGAAAAAAGATCAATGCTGGATGATGTAAGAGACCGTGACACGCTGCTGAGATGGCGCTTTATCGTCAGGGTTCTCTGCAGAGTGGCCTGAAGAAGAAAAAAAAAGTGCCTCTGCTTACCTCAGCAAGAACATCACATTTTAATGAAATCTCACACCGCGCTTATTAACCGTCAGCGAAGGTGAGCGAGGGGTTGCTGCAACACTCCTGCAGCACAGGCCACATAATTAACGAGCGTGGCAGGATCGCTCAGGTTCAGCCCAGTGGGTGATTAATTGATCAGTCACATCATGTGTTCACTTGGCAATTAAATAAAGTGGCCTGTAGAGAAACTGCGCAGAGAAGAAACTCGGTCGTGACGGAGAGAAGAAAAAAAGAAAACAGTTCAAATTGGTTCGAAGGCTGAGCAGATGGCACTAGATCCCCGCAGACCACAAGGCTCAGACATTTCGATGTTCATGGTCTGGAATGAGAAGCTTTCATTTGCGGCCCTTTCCAATCCTCTGTTCTACTGCCTTTTCCCCACTTCTTGAATCCCACAACAGTTGCCGTTTCCAGAGCGCGCAGGCCCTATTTGTTTGTATGTTAAGTAGGTTGTGTCGCAGAGAAGACTGCGGGAACAGCTGTGAGGGATAACCAAATCCAATGACGAGAAAAGGAAAAGCGAGCAGGCGCTCGGTTGAACTTCATGGGCCTGCTGTGCTGCGACACATCTAATGAGAGACATGTTTCCATCGGCAAACGGCAGTCAAACTGCGGCGTGGGCTGTTAGTGCCAGAAGTTCTGGAAAGGAATGTTTGGTGCTTATTGGATTTGAAGAAGGAGAAAAAACTCCATAGAAACAGAGGAAGACTTAAATGATTCTTCGCAAATTGACATCACCTGACTACTTGGTTATAAAGTCAATTGATTTTTTTTGCTAATAAGCGCTAATATGCTCAAACTATTTTTGCCTGTCAACTGTGACTAAAACTGTCCGATTCTTATTGCTGAAGTAACAGGAAAGTCATATTTGCACTGAATGTACCTGAGCGAGGCGTGGTCTCCGTTCAGGTCCAGGCGTTGATGTCGCACATCGCTTCTGTTCACCGTTGTGAATCAATCAAATGAGATCCCCTTCCCTTTCCCCTTCCTTACCCTCTCTCCCGCTCCGTTTACACTCCTTACCTTCCTCTTCAGAGTCTCTTTGCACTGGCTGGCGACGAGGACAGCGAGGTGCGCAAGAACGTGTGCAGGGCTCTGGTCATGCTGCTGGAGGTCCGCATCGACCGCCTCATCCCCCACATGCACAGCATCATCCAGGTGAGGGTCCGACCTGCTCTGCCACATCATTTTTTGCACAAATTGGGTGAAGCTCCTCCTCATGTCTTTTATTCTGTTTTTTTTCTCCCCTCATCAGTACATGCTGCAGCGGACCCAGGACCCGGATGAGAACGTGGCTCTGGAGGCCTGTGAGTTCTGGCTGACTCTGGCTGAGCAACCCATCTGCAAAGAGGCCCTGTCTGGCCACCTCGTCCAGTAAGTGCTCGTGTGCCTGAAATAAACTGCTAAAGAAGCAAAGAGTTTAATGAATGAAATAACATCTATCTGTTCTGGCGTTTTTCCAGACTTATCCCAATCTTGGTGAATGGGATGAAGTACTCTGAGATTGACATCATCCTCCTAAAGGTGAGGCAAAATACCATTCTTCCTTTGGTTGTAGTTGTTGCTTTATTTGCTTAAATCTGCTCTCTCTGTCGCCCTCAAGGGGGATGTCGAGGAGGACGATACCATTCCGGACAGTGAGCAGGACATCAAGCCTCGCTTCCACAAGTCCCGCACTGTCACCCTGCAGCACGAAGGTGGTGAGGGCGAGGAGGGGGAGGACATTGACGATGACGAGGACGACGATGACGACACACTATCTGACTGGAACCTGCGTAAGATTTCGATCCGGATTTCTTCTCTGGGTGGAGGTCGTTACTGCTTCATTGTCTAATATCATGAATTTACCCCGCCCTTTTACAGGGAAGTGCTCTGCTGCAGCTCTGGATGTTCTTGCCAATGTGTTTCGAGAGGAGTTGCTTCCCCATCTCCTGCCCCTGCTGAAGGGTCTGCTTTTCCATCCCGACTGGGTCATCAAAGAATCTGGGATCCTGGTTCTGGGGGCCATTGCTGAGGGTGTGTGACAGCATATTAATATTTATTATCTGCAGTGTGTATGCTCATCTGCGCGTCTACCATTTCGACTTTAAATGCATTATCAGTACTGGCAAATTGGTCTAATTCAATGTGCCTGTCATTAGATGGATGGATGGATGGATGGATAGCTGGTTCATTCACACACACAACCACAAACACACACACACACACAAACACAGACACACACAGACATACACGCACCTAGCAAATAAGATCGAGGGAAGAAATAATATATAACAATGTTGAATGAAATAAATAAAGGGCCGATAAAGGCAGCAGAGAATGAAAAGAGGCCTACCACCAATCTTCCATTAGGAAAAAACAATATATGTATATATTGCTCTTGGCCCCACAACTTTTAATATATTAGGAGAAAGCCAATATCTTGCGTTCCTCACTGAGATTATTAAAGCTCCTTTGCCGGACAACTAAATGAAACTCAACTCTGCCTTTATTTCCTGCAGGCTGCATGCAGGGCATGGTGCCCTACCTGCCCGAGCTCATCCCCCACCTCATCCAGTGTTTATGCGACAAGAAGGCGCTGGTCCGTTCCATCGCCTGCTGGACCCTCAGTCGCTACGCACACTGGGTGGTCAGCCAGCCCCCTGACGCTCACCTCAAACCCCTCATGACCGAGCTGCTCAAGCGAATCTTGGACGGTAACAAGAGGGTCCAGGAGGCGGCATGCAGGTACTGCTGCTCTCCACGTGTGCGATCAGCCGTCATCCCTCACCCCCCTCTGACGCACCGTGTCCTTCCTTTAAAGTGCTTTTGCCACCCTGGAGGAGGAGGCGTGCACGGAGTTGGTGCCTTACCTGAGCTTCATCCTGGACACGTTGGTGTTTGCGTTTGGGAAGTACCAGCACAAGAACCTACTCATCCTTTACGACGCCATAGGAACGTTGGCGGACTCTGTGGGACACCACCTCAACCAGCCTGTGAGCCCCCAAACTCATGACTCTCACAGCACATTTGTAGTTTATTATGAAATCTCTTATTTGTAGTGTGTGATTCATTTTTAGGAGTACATACAGAAGCTGATGCCTCCGCTCATCGCCAAATGGAACGAGCTGAAGGACGAGGACAAAGACCTCTTCCCCCTGCTGGAGTGTCTGTCGTCTGTTGCCACGGCGCTACAGAGCGGCTTTCTCCCGTACTGCGAGCCCGTGTACCAGCGATGCGTCACCCTCGTCCAGAAGACGCTGGCCCAGGCCATGGTGAGATGCGCGCAGAATTTGCACGTGCAGCTCATGTTTTCGTCAGTGGCTTTGCCAGTTGGGACGCAAACACGCGCAAAAAATGTCAGAATAAGAGATGCTGTGTGAAAAGTTGGTTTGCATTTCCCGATCCTCCCTTAACCCTTTTTGTCTGTGTGTGTGTCCTAGATGTACAGTCAGCAGCCAGATCAGTACGAAGCGCCTGATAAAGACTTCATGATCGTGGCTCTGGATCTTCTGAGTGGCCTTGCTGAGGGGCTGGGGGGCCACGTGGACACACTGGTGGCTCGGAGTAATATCATGACTTTGCTCTTCCAGTGCATGCAGGTGAGGAGACCCTGTGTGAGCGCCCTCACAGGGCGCGTGTAGTTTTTTGACATAAAATAATGTCTTTATTTATACTTTATATTCAGCCGATAGATCTTGTACATTTGAATAAGTTGTGTCATCAGGCTAAAGTTGTTTATGATAGTAGGTGCACACAAGAACAGTTTTCATTGACAACAGAAATAGGAAAAACTATATTGTGATTTTGGTTGTTTTGAAATGGTTATAACAGAGGCTGCATTACTAACACTTTCTGATTATAGATTGAAATAGTGCAGACAAATCAAAGTATTTTATGTCAATAGCTGCTGAATACAAGCATTAATATACATTTACTTTGCATTTCTGTCCTCAGTCATATGAATTGAGTTCAGAAAAAATAGTTCACAATGAGTGACTTATTTATCTGGTGGAATTTAGTTTTTTAAGATCTTGAAATGTGGCGCATTTGTCTTTAATTTTTTTCCTGGTGCCATTAGACAGCTGTTTTCATCAGCATTAAAGCGTGTGTTCACGTTGCTTCTTGTTTCTATGTCTGTGCTGTCCCAGGATACGATGCCTGAAGTCAGACAGAGTTCATTTGCTCTCCTGGGCGACCTGACGAAGGCCTGCTTCCCTCACGTCAAACCGTGTATTGGTAAATATCTCTTTGTGCATTGCTGTCTTACACACCTCTTTCTTTAAGCGTGTCTTGTCGTTATAATGTTTGTGCCTCTTTTTTTTTCTTCCCCTCAGCTGAATTCATGCCAATCCTCGGAACAAACCTGAACCCAGAGTTTATCTCCGTCTGCAACAACGCTACCTGGGCCATCGGAGAAATCTGCATGCAGATGGGTCAGCTGCGGCCGATCTGTTTTTATGACAGTGATGATAAGTGGTGGCAGAGTTGGAGAGGAAAGGCAGCGTGCTAATTGTGTCTCACTCGACTTTTCCCCCTGCTCTAACAGGAGTGGAGATGCAGCCGTACATCGCCATGGTTCTGAGCCAGTTGGTTGAGATCATTAATCGGCCAAACACCCCCAAGACCCTGCTGGAGAACACTGGTATGGAGGGGCAGGCTGTAGGCTGCGTTGCAAACTGCATACTTATACTTCTTGTTAAGTTAGGAGCAGTATATACTGCATCTTCTCCCAGAAAGTACCTACTATTGCATACAGTATGTATACTATCAGGACATACTACTTCAATCATCTCAGTCTGTCTTCAATGCTGCAGTAGTAGGATTTAGTATCATCCGAGTACATTTAGTATAGCGCATTTCACATACTACCTATTGGAACACTATATAATAGTATAATGGGTGGCTTTGTAGTGCCCTGATTTCTTCTTCTTCTATCTTCCAGCGATCACCATCGGGCGTCTGGGCTACGTCTGCCCCCAGGAAGTTGCTCCCATGCTGCCGCAGTTTATCCGACCCTGGTGAGTGAGAGCCTTTTGCAATATTTGCTGCGACATCTATGCTGTTTGGTTCCATTTTTAAAGCATCTACGCACACACACACAGACACACAGAGTCAGCACTGGCATTGCTGTCGTCTATTGGTTTACCGCATCATGTGGCGTCCTTTCTCGTTCGCCTTATTTTCCATCCAGCAACACAATTAGATTCGCTCATCTGCACAGGCAAGACACATTTTTGGCAATTTTATATTCCTGTCAGCTTTTTGTGTGTGTGTTTGTGTGTGTGTGTGTGTGTGTTGAGATCCCATTGCTGTAAAACACAATCACATCATTATAAGGGCTGCAGGACTGACTTTTTTAAAGATAGATTCCTCAGATGTTGGTGTGTGTGTAAGTGTCCTCAAGCCTGAAAAAGAAGTATTCAGCAGTTGAGAATATTTTGCCACTGTTAACTTTGAACACATTTCTCAGATAACCAGATTTGATAGATTTCACAGATTGTATTTAGGAATACACAACAATATCACATCTTGGCATTATCAGCTCAAAAGGATTATAATCACTATTTGAAAAACCGAACATTATTAGTCACAGTTGCTCTCTGCTTAACATTGCTCGGCAGGTGTACGTCTCTGCGCAATATCCGGGACAACGAGGAGAAAGATTCTGCGTTCCGTGGGATCTGCATGATGATCGGCGTGAATCCGGGCGGAGTGGTGCAGGTCAGACATCCTGCACATTCTGAATCACACATCCTTTCGTTTTAGGGATCAACAGTCACATTTACTAAAGTGCAACTCTTCACTTGTTGTGTTTCAGGACTTCATCTTCTTCTGCGACGCAGTGGCCTCCTGGGTGAATCCCAAAGACGACCTGAGGGACATGTTCTATAAGGTGTGTGTGTTGACGGGGCTCCGAAACAATTTTGAGGTCACGCCGAGGAGAAGACAGCACGATTTTAATTTGCCAATAAATCATCGCACCTCATCATTCATTGTCGGCCCACCTTGCTCCTGTGTGAGTCACTGCGAGCTGTGAGAACCTTGCGTGTGGTCATTTCATTTTTCTGCTATTAAGCTCACAGAAACAGACTGTTCATCTTATCCTCGGAGAGAGAAGCGAACACTGCTCACACACACATGCACTGGCCCAAACTCATTTTGTGCCAAATTGATGTTGATGTAACACGGCAGAGTGGACGGACAAAAAACATGAGCATCAGCTCATTGAACTCTAAAAATTCATCAACATAATGGCAAAACCAACTTATGTAAGCAATATTTTTTATTATAATTACAGTAATAATCAATATAATGTGACGGTCTTCGCCTCACTCTACGGTTCACTTGAGTTTGCACATTTAGGGGGAAACATTGCTGCTGCCATTAACCTTAATGATTTCATCATCAGCAGCAGCAGCAGCAGCAGGCAGCTGTTAAATCCATTATCACATCACCTACCCAGCATCAAACCACTGTTGCTATTCATCTACTGGATGAGCAGATGGAGATCCCGACATGGTGGTCGTAATATTGACACCTGCCAGTGTTGTTTGCAGTTACCCAGCCAGCTAATGTAGTCCGTTAATTAGCCTAGAGATATTTGGTTTTCCTGTCAAAAAGGTGCATTCATTTGCCCAGTTCACTCAGGTTATCCACCGCACATATACACTCTTCTGTTGGAGGACCTTTTTGTGGACTCCACCATGTTTAAAACCAAAAGGTTGAATGTGCACACAGCTGTGGATGGCAGACAGAACAGATTTGCATGTTTCCATTTCCACCTTTTCGTCTCAAATTCCATAGCTGTCTCAAACCTGTGCACCATAGCCAGCCATTTTAGTTTTGATTGGGGGTGGGGGACACAAGTCTTATATTGACTAAAAAACTACTGGGTTAAATTAGTCTATCATGTGTGTTTGAAATTTAATCTGTCTTCCCCCCCCCC
>CAESWR010000676.1:582394-596225 GCA_903171835.1 Mullus surmuletus | reverse complement strand
TTGTTACTCACAAAACAAATCTCTCAGTCTGGCAGCTTCCACAATGAGCAACCGCCAGTGAGAGGAAATTGGAAGATTGAAATGATGTGACATCTGAAGCTGCTTTAACGCTGAAAGCATCCCGACAAATCATCAATTATTTATTTAATTGAGAAAAAATGAAACAATAATGCTGGATAATCTGTACATATTAGTTGACTAGCGTCATAGGATGCTGGATAAAATGACCATCCCTGCTGGGGATTTCACCCTGATCAATGTGTAGGCGCTGCTCAAATAATTAAAATATTTTATTTTTAGTATTTTCTAGCTTCTTTCCTAATCATAGAGCTTTCTTATTTATTTTTGATGAATAATCCAGTTTCTCAAGATCTCAAAGGATTTACAATACAGACATGTTGGAGTTTTTTTTTTTTAATGCTCTCAGTACTCAGTTCTACAATCAATGCGCTGGATTTTTATATTTTTTCTGGAGCTGCGCCTGTACGTAAATTATGAAATGTTTGTTTTTCAACTCGTGCCTAATGCTAAATTCATTGTTTCCTTGTAGCTTTGTCTTCCTCCAGCTATACCACTCTCCCTTCTTTGGCAACGAAGCCAACAAGCCTCTGCTGCTGCCCAAAACCCAGGTGTGCTTCCCTCCGCGACCTTCTACCTTTTACTAGCAGTGTGTTCGGTCCAGGTGGTGACAGTGTGTGTGTGTGCCATGTGTGTGGCAGGTGATCGATCGTGCTGTGAAGGTTCTGGACCAGATGCCTCCCTATGACACCCACAAGATTGGCGTGGTGTTTGTCGGTGCCGGCCAAGTGAGAACAAACACAAACTGGACAAGAACAAAAACAACACGCTTTTCATCGTATTATCATTTTCATTACGCCAGCACTTTTTCTCCCGCTCTCTGACCGGACCCCCTCCGCCTGTGTCCCATCAAGGTCAACAACGAGGTCGCCATCCTGTCAAACGAGTACGGCTCCAACCGCTACGCCACCTTCCTCACGGGCTTGGGCAAATTAATCCACCTGAAGGACTGCGACCCCGACCAGATCTTCCTCGGAGGCCTCGACCAGTACGGAGACGATGGCGAGTTCACCTACTGCTGGCATGATGACATCATGCAGGGTATGTAGCGTGGGTGGGGGCATCAGCAACACTTATTGTCTCTTGTTTTCCCGTCCGTCTCTCCCTCTCTAATGAAACGGTATCTCCTGCAGCCATTTTCCACATCGCCACGCTGATGCCAAACCGGGAGAGTGACAAGGGCTGCTGCAACAAAAAGCGGCACATCGGCAACGATTTCGTCATGGTGGTGTATAACGACTCCGGAGAGGAGTACAAACTAGGCACCATTAAGGTACACACATACATGAGAATTTTAAAGGGATGGTTCAGATTTTTTTTTTTTACATGAAGTCGTAAGAGATCCTCACCATCAGTGTCGTTCATCAGCAGTGAAATCTTCCCCTACTGCGTCACGTGAGCGGAGTGCTGGCCCGGTTTCGGTGTTGCAGGAAGTAGTTTTGTGTAGTTGCTGGGGTCACACAAATAAAGCGTTTGCTCTAAAAGAAAAAAAAACCTAATATGCATCACAAATTCTTGGCCGGAAAAAAAGTCAGACCTCGCTATCACCCAACACTATTTCCCCTCCCGTAGTATCACTGCGCGCAACATCAACAGCTGTTTCATGGTGTTGACATGCTCGGAAGGAGGAGGCGGAAGGAGACCGCGTGCGACGGGAGAAAAGAAACGTCTCCTTCCACCTCTGTCCTCCTTCAGCTGATGGAAAGATGCATGCGAAAGTGATACGAAGGGAGGGAAAATAGTGCCGGGTGATTGCGACGTCTGATTTAATTGCTACCAAGAATTCATGATGCAAATGGGTTACTCTTTTGAACGCATATTGTTTTTTGGAGCAAAACGCTTTATTCGCGTGACCCCAGCAACTACACGAAACTACTTTCTGCAACCCCAAAACCGGGCTGGAACGCTGCTCACGGGAGGAAGTGGGGGAAAAGTCACTACTGATGAACAACACTGGTGGTGAGGAGCTCATACAACCTTATGTCAAAAAATCCAAACTATCCCTTTAAGCTGCATGTAAACTTTGGGCTTCACCGACATTGTTTTGTTTCCTCTCTTCAGGGTCAGTTTAATTTTGTGGAAGTGATTATAAAACCGCTGGATTATGAATGTAACCTTGTAACACTACAGTGCCGCAAAGGTGAGCCGAGTGTTTTTGTTGTTTTTTTTAAAAATTAAAAAAGGTCAGTTTTCCTCTACTTGAAACCCTTCTCTCGCTTCTCTGTTGTAGATCTGGAGGGATTAGTGGACACTACGGTGGCAAAAATAGTGTCAGACCGCAACCTCCCGCTCTTGGTCAGACAAATGGCTCTACATGCAAATGTAAGCCCCGCCTCCATTGCCCCAGTCTTGATGCCTCTTCTCCCACACAACACACTGTTCTTCACAAGCTGGTCTCCCTCTCTCAACAGATGGCCTCTCTGGTGCACCAGTACAGAGCCAACCCCTCGGACGCTTACGCCTCTAAATGGCTGGCAAGGTTACGACACATCAAGAGGATCAGGACCAGGGTAATTACCTCTATGTTTCTGGTCACGCCGCTCTGTGAGTGGATCACACACACACAGGAGGAAGTGAACTTGCATTTGCTTTTCCTCAGGCGCACGAGGACATCCAGTCTCGCTCCACTCCGGGCATCTCGCTGACCCAAGGACACACTCAGCAGAACAAATCTTTTCAGCAGAGCTCGGCGGCGGCAAACTCTGAGGCCCCTGGGCAGCGCAAGAGACTCGTGTCAACAGTGGACGACTTCACTGATTTTGTCTGATTACATCTCCACTGCTGGCAGACACGCACACACACGCGCACACACACACCTGCCTTAGAGCTGAGGGATGAGGTTCGTCTCACCGCTGTGAGTAGAAGGAATTCAGGGTGACGTTTGCACGCTGATTTTGACGTCAACCTATTTGGGACAGAACCTGCGTGATCGGTGGATGACATGAAAGGTGTATTTTGTCAACGTTTGAAATGTGAACATGGTAAATTCTGCATATTTTTCGAAAATGTTGATTTGCTGACACTTTGCACTTCAGTCTAATCAAAGAAATTTGAGTGCATAAAAGGTTTGAAATTTGATTTGTGCTCTTTCTTGCTCCCAGAGTTTCACTTTTTGCTATTGATGAACATTTGGTAGCCTCTTGCCGTTACACACCTCCGATGTTAGCACTTGACACCAGATCCATTTTCTTTCAAGTACAGCTGTCAAACTTTTTATTCAACTTTGTCAAGTGCAAAAGCATGAGAATTGCTACAACTGCGAAATACAAGAGATACAAAACAAAACAAACAGACAAGTATTTTCAATGACAAATCCATAATGGTCTCCAAACAAAGTGATTGGTACGAAAAAACAAACAGACGGCTGAAAGACATGAAGGTGGGCTTTGGTACTAGAGACATTACCTGTTGAGCTACGTGTGGTTCTGGCTGGACTTTGCCATACTGTCAACAAAGATCTGTGTTAAATACATCAATGGCTTTGGCTGTAGTGCTTCAGTTAGAATAGAGATGTAAAAAAATACAACAACAAATAGGAGGGTTTACAACATTGGTACCTTTGCATACGCTGCGGCAGTACGTTAACAATACTGATCATAAGAAGCAAAAATATATACACCGTAAAGCACCGAGATATACAGAAATTCACACGTGACGCTGGGTCTTTTTCATTCCTTGTTCATCAGATCCTGGAGTTTGATAGCTTCTACTGGGCAGGAAATTTCAAATCCTTATGAGTATTAGATGCGACTAGAAGGATAAAAAAAAGACCTCAATCAGACTTTGGTATTCCCCTGACCTGCCACCATGTTTGCTTTCATCTCTGGACACGAGCTGTGGAAACATCCCCGTTTTGGCAGCAAATGAGGGAAAAGAAGAGTCGTGTCCCAGAAAAAAAAAAAAACGAGCCAGGCATCCATCACCCCAGTGGTATCATTTTACCACAGAATACTGATTTTACTGAAAACACCTATTTTTGCAGGCAGTTTTTTGGTTTTGAAAAAAAAAAAAGAAAAGGATGGGTTCCCTGAGATCTGCCCACTCTACACAGGAAGTACATAAGAGACAAGAATGTGAACAAAAACATCATGAGCAAACAACAAAAACAAAAGTACAAGAGCTACTGAATCGATATGCTGATAATACTTACTGGGGTGTTAATGTAGATGGGGGAAGGGAAACTAAAACGTGACACAAACAAGAGTTAAACACTGCCTTGGATATCAGCTCCATTAGAGAGTAAAGTGCTAAACAAACAAGTTAATTACTTGGCATCATAAAAACTCATGATGCATAAATGACGCAAAAGCTTTGGCAACGTTTATAGTTCAGATACAGTATGAGTGAAGCTTCCCCTATTGGTTTCTGTACCAAGCTTATTTTGAAAAACGCACCACATCTACATTAAAACAAAAGTGCTTTTAAATCACAATATTAAAACCAAATATCAGGCTGGAAGTTGTGTAGCTTTATAATGGGAGAGCTTGCGTAAATGTGAAGGCTGATCCGTCCTGCTTCCGTCCTCGCTCTGCGGCTTTCTGCTCAGCTTTCCCTTTTTAAATTCCTCTTTCACGCCACTTTCTGTGCTTCCACCGACTGCCACTCATGCTTCCATTGAGACGTCCTGCTATCTTCCCATACTGGCGGATGGTCGGGTGTATTTGGAGCCTGAAATTTGGGCTGCTTGGATCTCTGCAGCCTTGCCTGTGTTTTTGTGTGTGTATGTGCGTGCGTGCGCTCGCGCTTCATTTCGTTTAGTCCCCCGACACATAACCGCTAGCTGTGTCTACAGTGTTACTTCTTCCAGATGTGTGTATTTACCTGCATGTGCGTATATGTGTGTGTGCGCCTGCATGCAAATTTGGATTGTGACTTCCCTTTTAATTTTTTCATCAGACAGGCCACAAGTACCCATGGTGACCGAACACAAACATTGCTTTCATACAAAAATAAGTAACATAACTGAGTAACCAACTTTTTTTCTCCTAAGATACACAAAAAAACCTTTATTTGCATCAAGTCCTTGGGTGAGCACGCTTCTGTGCTTCTGTCGGTGACCCCGCGCGACCTCCAGGGTCATGCGGGGTCGAGGGTCAGTTCTGGAGGGTGGGGGGCTTACAGAATACAGTATTTCTAGGTGCCAACGTAGAGCTTTGCTGAGCTATGTGAGCATCTGGTGACCTGCACCTTGTTTGTGAGAACTGAAATGGCATTTAAGATCTACTTTATTCATTTCTACGCTTCCTCAAGCACTCCAAACTGCTCATCATTTGTCCCTCTTGTGCGTCATCGTGTTGCATTTCCCGTCCCTGGATTTAGAGAGGGGGTTCTTAGGAGACAAAAACCTGCTGTCCCCTGGCTTCCCTCTCGTCCTTAACCCAAACGCTCTCACACATTCTTAATGCTCCATTGTTCGCCTCTGCGCCCCCCCGCTCAGGATTTAGGAGGTCCGGGTCTGTCTGTGTTGGGATGCACCTTGTTTTTGAGGGGGGGCGGCTTGCGCTTCCGTTTGTGTGTGGGAATGGTGGTGGTGTGGGCCGGCTGATTGAAGAGGCTGGAGGAGGGGAGGGGCTCTCTCTCCACCGGGTGGTCCCGGCTGATGGGCGTGGGGGCGGGGGTGGGAGGCGAGGAGAGCGTAGGTGCAGGGGTGCAGGGGGGCGCAGTGGTAGTTTTGTGTGGCTGCACGTGGTAGGGGTTAGCTGGTGTGACGTTGATGGAGGAGGGGTCAGGTGTGGGCGGAGGGGCGGCGGCTGCTGCTGACTTGGTGGAGGATGGAGGGGCTGGGGTGTGTGTGGAGGCGGAGGATGGAGGGGCCGGGGTGTGTGTGGAGGCAGAGGTCGACCTGGACTTTAAAAAGGTCGTGGCAGCAGGAGTCTTTCTGGGGTTGGCCGGTGTGCTCCCGCCCTCCTTGGCGAGTTCACTTTTCTCCGTCTTTTTCCCCTTCTTGCTCACTTTGTGCTTTTCTTTGCTGCTCTTTCGTTCTTTCCATCCAGAGTCCTCCCCCTTCCCCCTCTGTCCGGCGTCACCCCTCCCTCCCTGACCCCTCTCTCTCCCTCTACGCCTCCTCTTCCTCTGCGCTCGCTCCAGCTTGCACTCAATGTGATACAGGTCCTCCGTCGCCATGGTGACGCGGTCTAGCTGCTGCAGCAGCGCGTCCAACGTTGGAAGCAGCCTCCGCAGAGAGGCCTCGGTCTCGGCCCGCTCTCTCCAGCTGGTGCCCCCCACCAGCACGCCGGGGCCGAGGCACAACCCCAGGCCCGGGCCCATGCCGGGGGCTTCGGTCAGGCTGCAGGGGCTGGAAGAGGCCGGCCGCCACGAGGCCTCCGAGCCGGCGTCCACACTGTCCGGGGAGGGAGGGGAGTCTGGACGGTCCAGCGGTGGCAGACACAAGGACTTACAGTCGCTGGTGGAGGACGAGCGGGACGGTGGCAGCTCCATGCCTTCGAAACGCACTTTATGACGGAACTAAGATGACAAAAGTCAAGAAGGTTAAAAATGTTATACATGATAAAACAGTCTTTTTTTTTTTTCCTAATTTGTATTGATGGACAATACACATTTTTTTTGGCAATATACAGATAACTTAAAACTCTATTAGCCAATACCTAATACAAATTTCTGGACATCGGCTGAGAGAAGAGAAGAACATCATATTTTCTCCACAACTTTCCAGTTTTTTGCTGCTCTTTAGGATTCAGAAACTGTCAATCAATCAGTGGGAAGCTAAACAAAACAAGACATAATAAAAACACGCAGAATGTGTGCGTGGTGCGTGGGTCAATAATAATGAAATAAGAATAATCAAAAAACAATCCTATAAATAAGTAAACAAATTAATAGGCAAAAACCTTAAAGTTTCATCTAAAATTGGTGGGGTCCGTGTTTAAGAGCAAAATAGCAGAAGGAATAAAAGACTAAAAATAACTATTTGTCCTTGTGTTGAGTGTTCCAGCTCTGGATGATGGCTTTCAAATGTTTCCATGCAGCTGACCTGTTTGATAGTTTTTCTGCACTTATAATACACTCATTTGCACCACCATGTGTAAAGTTAATGACAGTATTTGACCCATATGGCTGATGCTAATGAAAAATGAGATTAATTTGTATCCCTACTAATTGAAAAAAAAAGGTGTTGGCACCTCTTTGGCCCGGCTGAGTCCCATCCACATTTTGAGTCGTCTGAGGAACAGCTCCACCATCTCGTAGTCCTGCAGGTCCACAGCTGGGCGGTACAGCTCCGCACGCGCACGCCGGTAGTTCCTCAGCAACATTGAGGTGAGCAGCCACAGCAGAACCAACCGGAGCACGGCGAAGCCCGCGTGGAAAACCAGCGAGGCCGCGCCACTCGATGGCCCGTTCAGCGTCCAGCCGGGTCCCCATGACAGCAGGCCACGCCCACCGGCGCCCAGCAAGGACAGACAGGCGGAGCTCACACTGCCGTAGCCGTCGAGGACCGAGTGGAAGAGCTGAAGGTGGAGACAGCGAGGAGGAGGGTTATGTCTCAGGGAAATATAAACAAAAACTCCAAACTGTGAGCGAGGAAATACTCGATCAAACTGTGAACTGTAATCAAAGTTAGAAGAGATTGAAAAATGTTATCTTTGCCGCTCGACTGCCTCGGCCTCAGGACTCACAGCTGTTTTCCTACATCAATCGTGAACACTCACTGCAAACTCTCAGACTGTTTTTTGGCACAATTCTCTGATTTTGCTCATTAAAGAGATTTTGTTAAGCAGGCTTCTTTATCGTTTCCCCCTTCCCCGAATTCCTAACCAAAAGTAAGATGCTCAGATGCGTCTTTGGATTCAAGGGAAAGTTGTAATATTTCCATCATGTACGAACATATTTTATTAAAGCATTTCTGAGCAAATGTCAAGCAACTGACAAGCACGGTACTTTGTTGCTATCTGGGTTGAACACATTAGTGTGTCAAATATTCTTGCTATGGGTGTACATTGTTGTTGCTATCTGGGTTGAAGACATTAGTGTGTCAAATATTCTTGCTATGGGTGTACCTTGTTGTTGCTATGGGTTGCTATGGGTGTACGAAGACACTGTACCCTAAATATTAAGCATGTTCTCAGGCCCCCTTGGTTGGTGAGAATATCCAGCGGCAATCAGCCTGCAGTGAACACTTCCAGACTTCGTGATTCCTGCTGCCCTTTCCCAGTTTCTGTCAACATGTGGCAGGTGTGTGTGTGTGTGCGTGTACGGGGGGGTGGGGGGGTTATAGTAGAGCGAAGCAAGCACCACCACAGTGTCTGAGACATTTTCAGACCAACTGTCACCAGGTGCACGAAGGCTCATGGCGACTGACAACAGATGATTTTGAACATGTTGGCATTTGTAGTCTATGTGTGTGTGTGTGTGTGTGTGTGTGTGTGTGTGTGTGTGTGTGTGTGTGTGTGTGGGCTCATTACTGTTGTACAACATTTTCAGAGTCTCCACACGTCACACAAAATGGTATGTGGGTACATGTACATACAGGTACCAGAGTTAAGCATCGTGCAGCATGTAGCAACAAAACATTTATTTCAGCAGCATTTATTTTTTTACGATAGCAGTACTTTAAATACAACTCTCAAAGCCTGAGTTAGATAGGATAGAGTTGCTGCCGGATGCCTTTATCTGTGATAAAAGGCCTGTTTTTCTCTTGATTGAACAACATTCTGTGGAGGACAAACATTTGTCCATTGTTGAAAAAAAAAAAAAAAGTTGTGTTTGAATGCAATTCTTAAACGAGCCATTCAGAGAATTTCATGGAGGTTTTTTACAACATGAAGTTCACAATATAACTGGTTTGAATGTTTGTGTGTGGAAGCAACAAGGAAAAAGCTCTGACCAGGTGTCCTGTGTGTGAAAAGGCCAGCACCAAGAGCAGCAGCGCCAGGGCGACTCCCAGCAGCTCCCAGACCGAGCGGCGCAGGGCCCGGCCAAACACGGCCCACTCCCGGAGGAATCGCAGCTGATGGGACGCCTGCGTGATTAGAAGTCAGGATTCAGAAAAAAAACAGCAGTATTTTCCTCAAAAACCGTGCAACGTGCGCAACCTTTGGCTTACTTCTCGTTCAATTTCTGTTCACGATATTGACTGTGCTCATAATAAGGCATTGATTCAGTTGACATTTTCATCAAAACACTGAGCTACACATATTGAGCCACAGCTTCCCCACGACCGTGACAAAGAATCATCTCATCCAAAGAAGCTCTTTTGCTATGATGAAAATGTCATCACTACACTATCAAATGTAAAACAAAGTTCATCGTATCTAGAAAGAAACCCTATTGTCAATAAAACCCATGGTGGAAATGCCTGAGATGTGATTGTGTTTACAATTACAAATGACTGCAGCATGTCCAATAACTTGGACAGATTTGGTTTTTAAATCAATGAAGATACATTTGCTAATCAATATTTGGCACAGATATTTTCTGCACAATGGCTACATGTAGCTGTGTGCTGTTTTTGCTACCAAGACTGTGTTCACATTTAGATTATTTTGTATTAAAAATGTATATATGAGAAGAATTGATTTGATCTTCTCACATTTTGATTCTGTGATTATAAATTTTGAGCTGCAGCTTATTGTAGCGAATACATTTGTAGTAATGTATTAATTCATTCAAAAACATGACTCTCTTTTGGATGTAATAAAAAAAAGACTGATGTGTGCATAACAAGAAAAGGAATAATACATTTTAAATAGTTGTTGGTATAAATCATTCAAACAGAAAACTGGCACAGGGATCAAGCAAAAGTTTTGCTGTAATACTCTGACTGCTCGGATCTTATTTCTTTTCAAAATAAAATACACTGTTCAAAATCAACAGAAAAATGACAAAGGTCTGGAACTACAAGTTTATGCAATAAGCTCGAAACATGCTTTTGCGTCTTACCTTGAGCACAAGTATAAACAGCAGCAATGCAGACATGACGGTGTACATTTGACTCTGTCTGGCCAGCGGGTAGAAGTCTGTGAAGGCGTCCCTTGGGTGGGCCATATAGGAAGCCCACTGCTGCTTGGCCATGATACAGCGGCTCAGATGCAGCCCGCATACAGATGCAGCCAGAGCCAGTTTACAGATGCCCAGGAGCCTCCAGGTTGACAGCAAGTAGACATAGCCCTCCCTGAGGAAGCCCAAAATCCCCCGCACCAGGAAATACAACAACAGGCCAAGGAGGATGATCTGGAAATTGTACAAATTAAATGAGGAATATGAGTCACGGGAAAAAAAACCTGAGAGCAAAGGAGAGAGGAAATGATGCATCGGTGTTTCATTAATTTTGCAGAGGTGAGCGATGGGGGATCACCAGCTCATCTCCCCGGGTGTGTTACCATGAGCAGGAACTGCAGATCCAGGCCTGTGATTGGCCACAGAGTGATGACGAGCAGGTCGAAGCTGGACTGGGTGCGCTCGGAGACTGGGAACTCAAACAGGAAGGAGAAGACGGCCAGGAGGTTGGTGTTGATGTTGTAGAGCGAGAACTCAACAAACAGAGAGCGCGTCCTGCGAACGCACACATAGACACACACACAGACACACACACACACTTAATGAACTGTGATAAGATCAGGAGATATTTCACGCAGTCATTTTCCTCTTTTTGGCCGCTTCTGTCCTTTGGAGCTGAATTTTAGAGGAGTTGTTTATTCAAACCTCGCCGGGTAGAAGAGGATTTATTTCACGAAAAGAAAGCAACCCGCCCTAATTCAATTTTGCGAGAACGATGGAAGGAGACCACCAACATAGATTTATTTCAGATTAATATTCTGATGCTCCCATCTGAATATTACTTGTGTTTGTTTTTGCCAACAGCTGCTTTTGCCTGAACAAAGTGATCCCACATTTTTAGAGCATTCTTACTGGATTGTTTTGTATTATTTTCGATGTGTGATGTTGAATAATTTTTTATTTGTCAGATTTTTTATGTCTGTGGGCTGTCAGGGTAACTGCACTTCAGGGACAGTTAAACATTCCAGATATACACAGCCACAAGTGCGCGTGGTTCTGTTTGATTCCAATCGTTGTGAAACTGTGAGTGCACAAATTATTTTTCACTCTCCCAACATCTGGCGCCTGGACTGTGAAAAAACCTGGCCATAAAAGCCCAGTGAGATCTTTTTTAAAGCAGCACATACTTAATTTTTATGGGCCTTTCTTAATGATTTTGTAATATCCCATCACGCATGAAATCTCATAAATTAGTTTTACATTAAAAACACGGTCTGAGTTTCTCCGCGTCCTTCTCGTGTTGTACCTGTGGTCGAGCCAGTGCGTCTGCTTCAGCAGCTGCAGGGATGATGAGGCCTCCTCCAGGCTTCTGTTCAGCTGGAGGACCGAGTCGCTGCTGCGGTTCACCCTCAGCTGACCCCGACGCCACACCCTAGCAGGAAGAGAGGAAGGAGGAAAAACATATCAAACCCCTGATGTGATATGAAGCAGACACTGAACCTGGCCTAGAAAAAGAAGCAATGACGCCTGCTTCGTGACAGCAGCCTTTTCAAAAACATCCTTGTACCAGTTTTCGGCGGATGAATCAAAAGGTGAGACGCCGTCCCCGCGTCTGCTGGGTGATGTAACCCAATCCTGGCCCAGAAAACTGCCTCCTGACCTGGAACCATCTGGAAGTGCAGACAAAGGTACGTTTTACATCACATCTGTGAGGATTTTGAACTAAATTTTTGTAGTTTAAGTTACATTTGTACAGGATTCTTTCTATAGGGTATTTTGTATATTGTATTGGTTTGTACTATAGATGGGATTATTTTGAATTTAACTCTGCTGGCAAGGTTATACTTGTTTCCATTATAGGGTACCTGTACATTGTATTTCTATAGGATTTGATTTTGTATGTTGTATTTGTTTAAAAGTCAAACTGGGGACTGGAGTTGAAAAATAGCTGTAACTATAACTCAATATGCAGCAGATTCATACCTTGTATTGAAACTATGTTAACTACATTGTCACTATAAAAAACAAAACAAAAACAACACATGAAAGACTAAATTAATTACGGTGGATTATTCTTTTGGAGTTCATCCACACACAATGCACATAGTAATTGATGATGTCTGCAATGTCAACATTTTAAACAGCTCACAGTGTCAAGTCAGTGTTTTTCAACCACTGTGCGTAATACTGCCAGGTGTGCCGTGGGAAATTATCCAATTTCACCTAATTGGTGTAAACAACATTCTTTTTATGCAAATGAATTATTATCTGCAAATAATGTGCCATTGTTGAGTGTCTGTGCTGTCTAGTAACTGGACAGAACAGACTTTATATTGTTAAGGCTATAGAGTTTCATTTTTTATAATTTTCGGCTGGTGGAGTGCCTGGTGATTTTTTCAATGAAAAAATGTACCTTGGCTGAAAAAAGGTTGAAAAACACTGGATTAAGTAAGTCAGAGATCGTCCATCAGATCTATGCGGATGAGGCCGACAGCTTGCTCACAACGCCACCTCACCTGGATCATCTTGGATTTGCCGGAGCCTTGCTGTGCCAAGAAGCACACTTCCTGTGTCTCTCAAGAGGGCGGAGTCATCCAGTAGCCTTGGCAACAAGGAATTGTTGAGCCACACCAGAACATCCTCTCGGCTAAAAGACAGAGTGGATAATGAATTAAAAAAATAAATAATATTTTGTAAAAAAAGATTTCCCACAGTGTTAAAGCAGCATTACATAGCTGTCAAAGAGTGTGTGTACCGTACAGCTGATTAAAACACACAGTCAAGGACACGTGTTTCGGGAGCCAAGTTTATTTCACGCTAGTTTGTTTCCCTTGGTTCAACGAGGAGAACATTTCCAGGTCAAGCCTCAGGGGCGTGTGAGATAAAAACTGGGGCTCCGTCATTGGAGCAGCCGCGGAAATCAGTTTCTTGATGACTTAACATGCTGCTTGTGTTTGCCAAAAAAGAATCATTCGGCGAGGCACGCAGAAGGTCACCCTTTATTCCCTCTATTTGTTTGTTCACATCACCCTAAACCAGACAAAGTTGTTACAAAATGGTCTGAGCTGCTTTTCTTTCTTTTTTTTCACTGAGTGTAAAGTTAACTGTCTGTGTGTGTGTCTGTGTGTGTGTGTGTGTGTCTTTACCTGCTGATGTTGTGGTACTCAGGTGTGTGTAGTACGTGTTGTAGTTGGGTGCGCAGCCGCAAGCTGTGTGTGTCTTTGGCGGAGTCAGAATAATTGAGGAGCAAAACTACCAGCAGGAAGAACATGTAGACCAGGAAGTTCTGCAAACGAGAAGCAACAATGATTTTCGTAAACAAAACACAAATTGAAACACTGAAAAAAACACAAAAAAACAGAATTACTTTTACTTTGCTTTTACCTTCAGCATGGTGTGCAGCATGTGGACTTTGCGAGCCTGGTGCCGGGCCTGAGAGAGCGCGAAGCCCTGCGGCGGGCGCACCCGGGGGACGCGCTGCACCACCCTCTCCACCCGGGGGAACTCCACCAGCACGTCCTGGTCCTCAGGACGCAGGCGGCACACACACACTGCATAGAAAAAGGCCTCACACAGCACCTGCAGGACAAAAAAACTGTTAGCTTTGGAAAACACTCTGAAAGCTTAAGTAGAACTGATTTGATTTGATAAACACGAGACGACAGCGCCACTCGGTTCCGAACCGCCAAAGTGAAAATAGGAAAACCTCAGCAGAGATACGAAGAATTAACTTGACCACAACCAGATGGGAATGCAGTCAAAATAATTTCTGGGTGTGTGCAGTGTTTTGCATGACATT
>CAESWR010000676.1:555481-581640 GCA_903171835.1 Mullus surmuletus | reverse complement strand
TCTGTGTCATTACTCTTCCTTGCCAAATAATCATCAGACTCGGCTCGTGGCTTAATGACAGTTATAAGTCTTGCACTATAAAAACCAAGCGGGTGATTTATGTGTCCTTTATCGCCAATGTGACAACGTGACTAAGCGGCTTGAGCAACAGCAGGGAAGAACAGCATTGATCTGAGGCAGAAAACTTATAACAGTCCCCTTTGATGCACAAACATTGATTTTTTTTTTTTTTACAATCACTTTGCTGGAACTGTTATGAAAGATTTGGTGTCTGTACGCCATTGAAAATGAAGAAGGAGGACTTTGAGCTGCAGCTGGAATTCTAAACTACCTCATCTCCTGAGAAGACACATGGCTCAGCCAACCCCCCGCCCCACACACACACACACACACAAACACAAACACAAACGCACCTGTATTTGAAGTGAAGGCAGTCTTGGGGGGGTCTCGTCTGACAGATTCCAGTGGGAGAGGCTCATTCAGCTTCTGGAGGAGAATCACTTCGGTGTTATCACCGAGGATGCTGGACCTGACGCGAAGGAAAAGGAAAATGAAATGGAATCTTAGAGGAGATCCAAGTGTTTTGCATTTCACATACGCTGAGCGAGTCAGTTATAAATCAGAGACACGTCTTACAGGTCCGCCATCTCGCTTTCATCTGCCTGAGGAAAGAAGTTCTGCCCGTCCGTCAGAATGTGTTTGATGAGATCCTCATCTGTGTGCAAAAAAAAGAAGCACTTCAGATTGAAAGCATCAGCACTGACATATAGTGCGATCTAGGACTGTTGCAGTATACTGATATTGTGTTAAAAAATGCGCATATGATAATATGGTGCAAATGATCCAGTGTGTGTTTTAGATTCGCCCCTGTTCTCATCCCCTCTGCTTTTGATTGTGATTAATCTAATCCAAAAGAAAAAAAATCATAAATAAAGTTAGAGATCAATTTCATTGATTGTACCATATTTAAATTATTGTTGATATTGTGATAATATCGTTATCGTGACATTTTTTGCCCACAATTATCAGGAAGTGCAAATCTGATATCGAGAGAGCCCGAGAACGATCCCAGACTATTCATGCCTCGGTAACCTGAAGAGGTGAAATATTTGTTGCGCTGGTCGGAGCCTTCCTCGTCATCGGGGTTAAAGGTCATGTCAACGCCGAGGTGCCGGCTGCCTTGACCCCTCTTCAGTCTGGGCATCCCGGCTCCGTGTCCTGCGCCTCCAACCACCGACACGTGGCCGAGCAGCTCCGGCCAATCTCTGTCGTCCGCCTCCTCCTCTGCCATCCCCCAACTCTCCACGCTGAAGCACGCACGCACGCACACACACACACGCACTTTGTTCACTTATTCATCTTTGACGTTTCATTTCTTCGCGAGGAAAAAAGAACGTTTTCCTGAGAACTTAATGATGGCCTTGTATCAAAAGACAATGATGGCTTTTGAATTCATCACATTCACTTTGCTCCTTTATCATGCAAGTGGGGCAAATATGAAAACAACTGATCTGCTCACTCTCCCCAACTCCCCAATTTATGCTCTTTATTTCTCTCTCTTATGCTTATTTGATGTGACAGCTTGCAATTATATTTAGCATTTTGAATAAAGCTTCAAGAAAAATCATATGGAATCTCAAAACAGCTGCCATAGCAACCGGGTGACTCACCTTTTAGTTGATGGAGTGGGCAAATCCACATTGGTCTCCTCTGAGTTGGTCTGTGAGACAGAGAGGGGTTGATGGATGCATAAATAGATGACAGATAGATGTGGAGATACACGGAGAGTTACACTAATGACCTCCTCGGGGACAACAGTTCACTTTTCCTTGTCTGCCTGCGATGCTCTGCTCTCTCAAAAAACAATCATGAGGCCGGAGCACCCATAGGACTCACTCTAAATTCCTATACTGGCAACATTAAAAATTAAAATATTCTTTACTATGTCAGAAGATTAATGCAAACTTTTACAGCCCTCTTCTCCCACTGGACTCTACCTCGCCGTTAAAAAAGAGGAAGGAGCTCCCGGCCATGGAGTTGTCCAGGAAGTCATCAATCTCCACCGACTCCTGGTCAACCTGCGGTGGCACCTGCTCCACCGACACACACTGACGTCCGGGGAGACGTGGAGAAGAGAGAAAATGTTCACTTTAAATTTCGACACTTGAGAGCTCCTTAGAGCTTGACTTTTTTTTTTTCTTCTTTTCTTAAGTTGTTGCCGGGTTTGCGTTACCTTGCTGCGGCTCATCCTGAAGAGCGTGAAGACGAGCAGGTAGAGCGGATAGGCAATCAGACAGGTCACCACGCCTGCTGCCACCGTCTCTCCGTTTAATGAAGACAACCTTGACACGGCCCGCGGGCTGCAGCGCAGAATAACAGTGAAATATGGGTGTGAATTAAAAACAGTGCACATACATAGACAAGACAGAAAAAACCTGACACACACACACACACACACCATGGCTGGGTATCGGTACTAGATAACTTTCAGGTATCGACCTCAACAACACGGTGCCAAATAGTATCGAAACTGCTCCTGTCAAACAATACCTGCAATCGGTTGTTTTTGTACCCAGATCTAGAAAAAAAAGACTGTTTCTATGGTTTTACTCGCACCCAATCACCGCAAGCGTAATTTGAGCACTTTCATAAATGTATTTGTGTAGAAATCTTTTCAATGGGGAGGAGTGGTGATATTTGCACAACTGATTGCTTTCTATTCGCATGATTAATATTGAATGCAGTAACAAAAAGCATCAAATGCATCAAATCAACTGGTATTGAATATTTTTAAACAATACCCAGCCCTAACACACACACACACACACACACACACACACACACAGGTGGCTCACCTGTATCTCTTGTCCACTACGATGCTGTACCACAAGGTGTTCGTCAGGAGGAAGAGCTGCAGCAGGACGGCGCAGCACGTGGCTCTCTGCAGGCGGGTGAAGGGGCTGCGGGGGGGCTTCTCCCAAAGCGACAGCCACAGGTGACTCTCGCACAGCGCCCTCTGCAGCTCACACCCCAAGAGGCGGGGAAATTGCCGCAGCGTTGCCTCCTCTGAGGAAACAGGCGGAGACATGTGAAGGGGACAATCCTGTGTGTTTGTTTCCCATCACAGTGATTGTTTCTCACCTGAGGCTTCCACCTCGATCTCCACCCGGCCGTCAGTCCTCTCGTTGTCAACCGAGAGCCACTCCTCAACCAGGAAGTAGTAGCTGCTTCCTGTCTGCAGGTCCTTGACCAAGACGTACTGCAGCATCCACGCTGGCGACAGCCCTGAGGGAAGCCAGGCAAAGGACAGTTGCATCGCTGCCCCAGAAAAATATCAGCTGGCGTAAACCTTCTGTGCTTGTGTGTGCGTTACCTTTGTTGTCGTGCCAAACTCGGATTTTCCAAATACTGCCCAGGCTGGTGTCCGTGGCGATGTGGAAGATGTCGAGAGTGTTGCGTGCGAAGGCTCCCCTGCTGTCGAGGTGGCGATGCCCGCTGCGGCCCTCGCGCCCGTACAAGCTGACTCCCACGTGAGCCGTCGTGCCTGCAAGCATCAACACTCAAATTCATTCAAAGTTCCCAAATCACAGAGCAATGCCCCGTTTGGGCACACCCCTTAGCATTGGGATTGACCTTTGACCTCCAACATACTACATGTATGCATCGATACTGGTGCTCAAGTGTGACAGGAAAAATGTAGTGAATGTTGAGTAGCAGAGATGGGGACTCGAGTCATTGTGGCTTGGACCAGAGACAGTGTTGTTGATTTAATGTTTTGAGTTTTAATATAAATATAAAATTAATCTAAAGTTTGATTCCATGTATTTTACCGAATATCCGTAATATCCGAATAAATCAGATTGTGCGGGTAAAATAAGGTGACTTGACTTGGACTATTACAGGACTTGACTTGACTTGACATAACCTATGACTTGACCTTACTTGCTCAAGAAAGACTTTCACATGTGTGAATTGGTCCCATGTCTGTTGAGTAGAGGATCTTTTTTTGAGGGTTGCAGCTCACCTGCCCCGCGGTTCCAGCCAGTCTTGACCTGAACCTCATATTTGAAGAGTCCGTCGGGGCCGCAGAGGGGCACCACAGCCGCCCGGCGTAAATCCAGCTGGTCCAACTTGTGCAAGATGGCTGCCGCAACAACGTAGCACAGCAAGCCCAGCACGCACACCAGCAGCACGACCAAACTCGGCGGGCCTGAACGCTCCTGGCAAGGGTGAGCAAAAGTGAATTCGTGCATTCATATCTGTGTCGGTGTCATGCTGTGTGTTTGTCAGTGTGACGCTGACCGGTACTCTGAAGCTGATGGCGTTAGACGGTACGAACAGCCCTGCGGCGAAGGATGTGAGGTGGTGGGTGCGGCACACGGCTCTGCTGGCGTTGGTTTCGGCGAGGGGCACCATGCCGTCTGTCCTCCACTGCTTCTCGCTCTCGCTGAAGTACTGACAGAGGGAGGCAAACAAGCCGACCTCCAGACGGACGCCCATGGTCTTTGAGGCGGCGCTGCTGCAGGACGTGCTCACGTTGATGAAGTAGTCCAGCGTGGTGTCATACACCCTGAGAAAAACAGGCAGAGGAAATATTGTTTATTCTGGTTTCGCTATCGTTATGTTATAGGCGCAGGAGTGGGAGGAGTGAGTGAGGTGCTCTTACTCCGGAGACAGGAAGAAGGTGTACTTCTTGTGGTCAATGTTTTGCCCTCTGGTCATATTGAGAGTGATTCGCTTCCTGTCTGTGCAGTTGAACTCGTTGGGATGTTCATGGGAGTGAAGATAGGCTGTGATGTATGGCTCCTCTCCCTCATCTGCTGCTTCACCCCTCCCTCTAGTATCTGGACAAAAGAAGGAAAGAATACAGACTTTGATTTGTCCTTGAGACGATCCTCAATCAATGCTGTGGAAAAGAGACACATGCAGTACATTTGGTTAAAGTGAAAAATGAGTCCAACAGCTGATTCACCCAACCTGACGCTTCCCTGCATCATTCAAAAAGTGCATTTTACATGTGAATACGTCTACATATACCATAGTATTCAATTTCTACAATAATTGAATCTGAACCCATTCATTATTCATACTATTCATTATTCATACTATAATTCTGTCATGCGGCTATTCATTACCGAACAGGTTCATAATTATGTACAATTAGTGGCAGCTGCAGCTGCTTGGACACCTGAATACTACAACGATGAAGAGAAAAACACAGCGACCAAAAAAGATCAACCTCATTTCAACATTGAAACACCCTGCTGCCACTTTCAGCGAACAATGCAGGCTGACCCAATTAGGGTTTGTTGTTCTGTCCTCAATGCAATTTTTGTCACAGCTCTTCTCACTTCCATACCCACAGTAACTAAGTCTTACCAAACACACTTTTTTTCAATTGCAAATCTTGGCTGCTTCTCTCGAAAATCTAAAACATATTGATTCAGGCAAGCTTTCAACCTTACTTTAAACTTTATCATACTTCAATTCAATTTCAGGTGAAGCTAGTTCTGTAAATGTATTTCAAATCACTCATTTCTGTTACTGAGTGATGTTACTCAGCCCTTTGATGCACAGTAAATGTAATATTCCGTTTACTGTTCAACTTGTGTGTAAATCCTTCCTATGCCTATATGATGGTTGCCTTAGGAACATCTGTCCAGGGACAATAGATCAAATCTAATTGACAGTTTTGTTCTTGACCAGTCCAAAAAAATTGATCTAACCTTCCAGAGAGGTGAAGTTGAGCTGTACAAACAGCCCTGCCTGTCGGTTGCTGTTCCCCGCGCTGACCCTCACAATGACGGATTCGCAGTGGCTGATGTTTACAGCACCCGCAATGGGGACTCCTCCGGTGCCGGAAGCGTCGGCGCCCACCTCTCCACCGCTGCCGTTGTTAACGGCGACGGTGATGGCCAGGCTATCGTCCAGGCCGGAAATGGGAATGTGCGTGCCGTTTTCCGTGCGGAACTCCATGGACGCCACCTCTGTGGAGACGGTGTAATTTGCCACATAGTTGAAAGGGAAAGGATTGGATTCCACCTGAGGAGAGAAAGAGAAAGAGGTTTTCTTTTTTTTTTTTGATTGTGTGCTCATGAGAGTTGGGCATCAACGGATTTCATCCTGGATAACCTCTTTGATCCAAGGGATCTAAAGGGATCTAAAGGAAAAGTTCAAAAAGAGAACTTTGCATTCAATTTAGAAGCAAGCTGTCATGTCAGATGTCCACTGATGTTACCTGAAAGAGGAGTTGCATGATGCTGTTTCCTGCTGCAGCTCGGCCAAGACTGTTGTTGAAAGCCCGGGGGATGGAGAACCGCTGGCATTCTGGAAATTTGAATAGGGTTAGAGGGGAGGAGGGAGGGAAGGGGAGGGGAGAGGATGGGAGAGGAGGGGAGAGGAGGGGAGGGGAGGAAAGGAGACGAGTTAAAGACATCAATATCAACTGCCTGCTTTTTATTTTGCAATCCTGCTCATAACAATCTAAACATTCTAAGACGTGTTGAAAGATTGGGTCCACATCAAACATGACTCATCAGCGCATCAGACTCCTAACACATGGGTGTACCTGGAATGTTGTTGCCGTCATAGCAGAGCAGGCTCTGGGGGTCCGCCAGTTTTCCCGTGGCAGCAATCTCGGCTCCCCTCAGCGTGAGCGGCTCTTCGTTGAGGACGCGGGCGTGCATGAGGATCAGCATCAGGACCGAGGACAGGCTGTAAGCCTTGGCGGCCACTCGCAGTGGGTGCGGCTCCAAGGACGACGGGGATGGATCCAGCAGGATGTCCATGGGGGAGATCGACGAGGCTGAGGGGGAATCCAGGTAGGCGGGCTGGAAGTATGACTGGGATGCTGACTGGCTGACCTGATGGATCAGATCACCTGGAGTGGAGGAAAAGCAAAAACAAACAAATAGAAAGTGAGTTTGATTTGATTTAGTTTACAGCCAAGTCGATGTATATACAATACAGACACACACAGACATGAGCACTTATATTTGTATCCTGCAACCAGTACACTGCACACTCATTATATAGATCAGCATGTTCACATCCTCATATACAACCTGCACCCTCCTTATACAACTAACTTTTATGCTCCTGCGTGGGCACACATGAAGTTGTGTGAAGAACACAGAGATTCTCTGGCAGGAGGGGGAGCAGCTCACTGACCACCACCGCCTGCAGATCCTGTCCCCACTCCTTATGTGAAACTGTAATGTCTCCCTCTGCCTCCTATCATGAGATAATATCCAAAGTGCGGTCACTTTGTTGGATGTTTTGGATAAATATAGGTTTTTGTTTTTGGAAGGGAGCATTCTTGTAGGCTCTTTATAAAATGTTAAGAATTTCTTCCCTCCCTGAAAGCAGATCTGACTTTAATGAATGGGGAGGAAGAGGGCCATATGTGGGGGTGTTTCTTGATTGTCTATTCTTGATAAGAATTATTATAATTTATTCTCCAGAATAAAGCGAAGATCCAACTGCTTTAGTAGTAAACTTAAACAGCATGATGGCTCATTATTATCAGTATACTGAAATTTGCAGGCAGCTCAGTCAGCCACAGCTATAGTTTAAGGAAGAATAAAAGACACGTGTGCAGTGACTCTGGCAGAGTGGAGGCAGCGGTCTCTTGTTTCCAGTGAACGTGCTCGCTCTCTTACCCATGATGTTGAGGATGTTGTCGGCTATCTCGGTGGGAGTGACGGTGCCCTGCTTGGTGTCAGTCTGGAGAATCTCCAGCATGGACTCCAGCTTGTTCAAAGTGCTGTTCTGACATTCTTCGCAAATAAACTCCCTACTCACCGCCTGAAAAGACAAACACACACACAAATCATGATTACTGTTTGCCGTTTTGGCTTCACACTCCTCCCCTCTCTCATCGTTCTCCTGCTCACCGTGCACTGCGCCAGAGCGGCAGATGTCTGCTGTATGTCACTAACGGTGGTGAGGTCCAGAGCAGTCAGAGCCCTGGTGATGTTGCTGCGGACCCTGACTCTGTAACTGCGCTCGGCCAGGGACAGTCGGCTCTGCTCGTACTGGAAGGAGGCAAATATGTTACCATCCGACGCATGACTGAACGCGTGCAAGCTCAGCTCAGCTCAGCTCAGTTCAGCTGCTCTCACCTCGTTCAGGACGGTGATGAGTGCCAGGGATAACTCTCGAACCCTCTGGGAGTCTCCTTGCTCCAGAAGCTTTTTGAGTGTGGTGTCCGTCAGCTCGGACAGCCAGTGGGGGAGGCTACTGTACCCAGGCGGTGACGTCGGCAACACAACCTCCATGGACCTGTGCATGGACAGAAACAGAGCACCCTTACTAACCTGCACATGGGAGATATCACAGTTCTGTTGACAGAGCTGCTGATAGGTCAAAAACAAGAATGAAAGAGCAAATTGTTACTTGTTGAGTGCAGTGATGGAGGCTCCCTGGTGGTCCTCCACTGTGATGGACACCGCCACTCGGTGCCGGGCTGAGCTGAAGCCGGGGGGCAAGAAGGCCGAGTGCTCAGGGCTGCTGCCCTTGTACACACAAAAGTCCTCACAGTAGTCCTCTCTGCAGCGCGTCACCAACAAACTGTAGAGCAAAGGGGTCTCCGAGACGCCCAGATCGCTGTAACCTGGAGGATGAAGGCCAAAACACATAGGGCTCTATTTTCGTATACGCCACAAATCTGGCAGGCTGCAAATATCGGCATATCCTGATTTTTGTGTCAGCGCAAGTCCCGCCGTGTGTTTGCCAATGTGGTAGACCGGTCTGCGCCAAGATGGCGTGCCGGCGCAGAAGAGGCTGTGTTGGCAGAGATACGCCTGGCAGAGTGACAATTTGGTGGCAGAAAGTCGACCTCCCATATGACTGCTCAGACCACGTCTGACTGCCGGCACAACGCCATTTTGGTGGTTCTGATCGGCGCATGTGGACGGATGCCGAACCCTCGGAACAGGTGTGGTGGATGTCAGAAGTACAATATTTTGTTCATAAATATGTGAACAGCTGTCATCAAATCCTGAAACCCTGAATTATTTAAAAATGAATTTATAAATAAATGAATCAAAGCATGACGCGTCATGACGCACGTGAAATTAATTTGTCTACAGTAGATTAGATTACATTGGATTAAGTGATGTAACTGAAACTGAATGTGTTCGAGATTAATTACTTATTAGAAAGTGAAGTGGAGAAGTGAAACCTCCACCTGCTGTTATGAGCTACTCGGGTCTTGAAATCGCCCCATTTAAAGGGAATGAGAGGAGCCACTTTGATTGGCCATGATTGAAGTTTGCTGTGATCACACGCACAGCGGCGCTGGTCTACCAAAGTACCAAAACTGATCTAACCCCGCCTCCGGCTCAGCTATACCACGCTTCCGCTGGTCTACTGCCTGGTCTGCGAAAATAGAGGGCAAATAAAAAAAGAGGGGAGAAAGGCCACGCCCTCCTTTTTCCCACCTGAGCAGTTGAAGTGCACCCTGTCCACGAGCGACCGTAACCTCCAGACTCCGCCTTCCCCGTAGTCCATGCCCGCCTCCCCGCCCCCTCTCAGGTGACACTCCCCGCCTGCTGGGGGCATGTTGTGGTGCAGCGTGATGGACGCGGCGCCCTCGCCGTCCAGGCTGCCGTCGGTCACGTGCAGAGTGAAAATGTAGGAGTCTCCGTGGCGCAGCACACCCTGCCGCAGCACCAGGTTCATGCCGTCGCTTCCTGTGGTGGTCGAGGAGGAGTCCAGGACCAGGGTCTCGTTCTGCAGAGTCATGGCACTCCAGCGCTAAAGGGGAGGATGTGTATGATTACTTTTGGTGAATCAGTACATTTAATATGCACCAATTGTGGTGGTCGGTGATCAAAAGTCTCACTGAGATGCATGTTCGATTTATTTTATTGGGTCGCGTTTTCTTGGGAAGCAGGAAAAAGTAGTAGTTGGGCCTCCGGAATAAAGCTTAATGAGGTATTACCATGTAAAACCCTAAAATTGTTTGACATTTGTCCTTGGCCTAAAGATAACAAAATCCTCACATGGTTTTAGCACATTAAACTAATCACACAAAGCATGTTCATGAGTTGGCTAACTGCCCCTTCATGCTCCGTCTGAGCTAATTGACAGCTGCAGCTTCATGATTTTCTTCTTTTATCTCTTACAAGCAAGAAAACACACTAGCTGTTTAGCCATGACAAACACATTTACCCCAACGCATGTAAGCCCCCCCCCCCCACACACACACACACACACACATGCACTCACACCCCCCTCCCCAACCTGATATTTCTGTATTTTCTCATTTTCTAATATTTCTGTGCCGGCACATGGTTTCGTGAGGAATGTTCGGAGACACTAATCCACGCCTTTCTGTTACTCTCATGGGTAATTTATGATAATTTTGTCTCAGCTGAGGAGCTTAGGCCGCTATTGTCAGAAAAACAGCATACTTTGCTAAGGCAATAATCCTGTCTTGGCTTTCCACCACTGACTGACAGGAGCCACAAGAGTTCAACATTCAACGTTTCAGGCTCTAATTATAATCGCCTTGGCCAATCCAGTGTCTGCTGAACATTCTTAGAGCTCAGATAAATATGTGTGCAATGTAATTCCTGTCAATTAATCAGCCTCTTTTATATTTGGTGGAAAAAATAACAATATAAAAATCTATTGATTACATTTTGCCTGCTTACTCTGAATGATACCATACACACTTTGATGTGAACCATGTTAATGCTGTTAATGACGTGCTTTGATCCTTCTGAGGTGGCAGTTGCAGAGGTATGCAGCAAAGGATAAACGCCTAATCTGAGTTTACAATCGGTATGGAAACTTTAGCCCGGAGAAATTCTAAGAGCAGCCAGCACAAGCGCTTTAAATCCCAATGACTCAACAAGTGTTCCGCCTTTTGAATTGTTTCCCTATGTTAGTAAGGCCATAACGCATTCTCTGGCTCCAATTGGACAATGACCTCATTCTCACACCCACTCACTGCCTGAATCACACAGAGAAAGTCTGAATAAGGTAAAGATGAGGAGAGTTGGAGGGAGGACTCCATTGTTGCCTCTAATGCAGTGACCTAGGAATATTTGTGTGTGTGTGTGTGTGTGTGTGTGTGTGTGCGCAAGCGCTTACCCCGCGCTGCAAACCCTGGCAGTTGCTGCAGGTTCCTCTGAGGTACACATAGGAGTTCTGGCTGACCTCGTAGATGGACTGGGCCTTGCAGGACACACACTCAAGATAGACCATAGGGATGTGGCCACTCTGGACGAGCACCTGACTCACACACATAAACACATAGGAAGTCAGGAAGTGACTGACTTTGGCTTTCCATTCAGACACACAAAATATAAACCATTCAAATCATAAATCCAAAATCCTCAGACCTTCTCACAAGTCAGTCTGTTTATTCGGAATTATATGAAGCACCACCTCTTACATGAGATGCCATGTTCATTTTCATCTCATTTGCTACATACTCTCTCGATGTATCAAACCCCAACAAAAAACAGCAGGGGCTTCTGCACATGCTATGCTTAATAGAATGCTGCTTGAGTAACTATACACAGTAAGAGCAAAGGTTTGGACAGAGGAACAGCAAGTTATCATCAAGTTTTGTTTGTTTATCCCACAAAAACAGCCCCTTTCCGGTAATATGGGTTTATTACAAAACAAGCAGCATTGAAGCTTTGAGGGAGAAAACATTCCTTAAGTAATTTAAGAATTCAGGTGCGGTGTCGGTGTGATTTAATCAGGTTTGACTGATAAAAGTGGAGGCACGAGGTAATTTACTGAGCTGATCAGGCAGCTGTTTTTTCATGCTTTTTTTCCAAATTAATTCAATTTGAATCTTGGAAATAAGCACTTACACCTGTTTTCCAGCTGCACTCATCTCAGAACTCTGAGACACAGGAGGAAAAACTAAGAAATGAGAGGGGTCTCCTGTGGAATAGCCATATAGATGAGAATATTCAAGTTATCTGAAGGACACATGGAGAACTCTGAACTCTGTGAGAACAGTAGCTCACACCGAATAATACTTTTCTCAGAAATATGACTTAATATTTATGATGTTGATGTCAAAGTGCCTTGATAGCCTCATAAGAGTCCTTGTCAAGCTTCCTGAAAAGAACTAATGAAAATGTCAGAAATCGTGTTGAGGAAAGAAAGAAATGAAAACTCAACGACCAAATTAAATGTAATGTTTTGGCTTCTATTGAACATTAATGAGTCGGTCTGCCACTGAGCTGGTCAAATATTGGTCCTGTCTACTATGTATCCCAAATCTCCGCGTGTCACAGTCTGGCAGCAGGCAAGGTATTTAAAGCCTTGAGGCTGTTGATGTGGCCGAGCAGTTAAACTCACTGCAAGACTGAGGAAAAAAATGAACTTTATCATGCTCAAAGTGTTATTACATATTAATGTCGGAACATCAGATAACTGGGTTATTTTGAGACAAAAACTACATCTATGAAGTTATTGTGTCATGAATTTGATTAGTAATGTCTCTAATAATGTGTCTCATTTTCAGTATCTCCATTCTTTCTTGTTCAGAAAGTGCATAACAGTCAGCTTTAATACCATATCAGGATCGGCACCAGAACCTCAGTCGTTCGTATTGAAAGTACTGCCAAAGAAAAAAGTTTCCTGAAAGATCCGTACGTCATTGAGCAGGCTCATTCATCTAGTTTAGATGCCTTCATTTGTTTGTTTTGATCTACCATCATTTGTCTGGTAAGGGTCAATGTGTGAAATCTCCTGGCATCTGACTTCACTTTGGGAACCACCAACACACAGGATGCATGCTTGTGTGTGCAGGAGAAAATGGACACTCACGGTTTGTGTGGTGGACTCTGGTGTCATGCCGTCTTTGCTGATGGTCAGTCTGAACGTGTATTCAACACCCGCCTCCAACTCAGAGCCCGATATTCCCAGCACCGGACCGCTGGAGCCGAGACCAAAGTTCAGACTGGAGCAGTGCTCAGGACCCTGCAAGGAGAAAGTGGGTTTTTTTAACAATTTTGTTTTTCTGAAAACTGAGTTGTTCAGATTGTGAGGGTGTGGAACAGCAGGACTAATGAGTAAGTACGAGAGTAAAGGTTAGAAATGAGACTCAAAGAGACTTATTATGATGATGTGTATTCCTGCAGCAGAATGAAAGGCAATCAGATAGCAAAGTCTGACTGTTAATTACAGCCTTTTGCCATTTCAAAGCCACAAACATTTGCCATCATGCCTTTCTGACAAATTGCTAAGATTATCTGCATTCTTCATTCATTAGATGACCAAAAATAACACAATTATAGGTTAAAATAATTAAGACTGCTTCAGCCAGCACTGTGTCTGCATCCTTGAACAAACATTTCAATTCTCTCTTGTGATGACTTTTGAGTCTATAATTCAGTTTATTTTTATGTGCCTCCATCCTGAATGATGCTCTCCTTGATCTGACTACAACAATCTTGCAAAGTATTTTGGGTGAGAAATTAAAGACATATGTTCTTGCTCTGACTCCTTCAGTTTGGGAGGAGGGGGCCGTTACCACACGAAGTAAATTACATAAAATTGCTAACAAAATGACTAATCTTTCTTTCTCCACACAGAGGATTTTCATTCTTAAAATCTTACTGCTGAAAACCAGATGAATGTGGAGCGCCTTGAAGTGAAAACTAAGGCAGATGTCAGAGGTTGTCATATTTGATTTAGTCAGCCCGGCCCAGCTCAAGTTCAGTGACAACATTGCGCAACATTCTTAATTTCCCTCACAAATGGGTATCCAAGGTCCAGTGCATTTAATTAACCATGCTTCTGTCAGCTCCTCCCTATGTTTTTACGTTTGAATGGTTCACTCTTTGTGAGGCCTTGTGCTTTTGTGTGTGTGTGTGTGTTTGTCTGTGCGTGTGCGTGTGAGTGTGTGGCGTCTGCGTGTTATTTAAGCATAATTGTCAGGGTGGGGAGAGAAGCACCAGCTGTGGAATGCCGAGTTTATCTCTTGTCTACTTAGATGTATGGTGCACGCGCACACATACGCACGCACACACGCACGCACGCACACTCTCTCACCGGACACACCCATTCCATTGGGCCTTATATTGTGGTCTTTTACTGCTAAAAGAGAATGTGCTCCCACCCAGCTAAGGAAGTGGTGGGTGCCGAAAACACTAAATGGATTTATACTCACACACACCCTGTCAAACTCACACACATGGCATGTACTCCCCATACAAATATACACAAACAGTCCTGAACTGCGTTTTCCTCTTCACATCGGTGCTGTCGAGTATCTTGAAGGCAATCACAGAGCTCGGGACCAGATGAAGGTTATGTAATTTTCCCGAAGTCTCCGTTGTAGAGTGAGAGCTGTACCCAAACAGTCACACTTGTGAATTCAACCAAATAAAAAGAGCCAATAAAATGATTTAGACTGAAGCTGGGTTTGCCAGGTCATGTCTTAAAAATTCTGTTAACCTAAAGCCCAACATTTTGTGAACACAGAAAAGGGGGGGGGGGGCATGTTTCCGTTGGCATGCGTGTCCTCACCTTTGAGGTACTTCGGCACTCCCAGTGGTAGTGGAGGAGTGACTGGCTGTCTGGATCCATGTTGGGGTCGTAGGACTGCTCAGCGCTGAGCTGCAGGTCTTGGGTCCTCGACCAGACCCTGTAGGTGCCCCCTTCTATGATAGGCATCAGCCTGTCGAGGAGAGGAGAGATTTAGAAATTCCACAAGACGGATAACATAGTCACAATAGTTACCAGTGCATGTGTGAACATGTCACTCTGAGAGACATATTGCAATTACAATACTCATTTTTGTCATATTTATTACAAACAGTAAAGATGAGACGGTATCCAAAATTGTTCTCCACTGACCGGGCAGCCATGACACCGAGTTGAATACAGGCCGCCTTCCTGAGTGGAACGCCCTCATACGACAGAGAAAACACCAAGCTGTAGTTCCCTGCTGGCAGAGCCATCTTGGGCATTGACAGCTGAAGCCGCCGCACATCCACTTCTACCGGAAGATGAATCACTTTAACAGGCAGTGTCTGAGAGGCAGGAGTCACCGCCCCAGAAGGAACAGGATGGTCATTATCACAGGAGGGTGTAGAGAGTATTTGCCAGAAGTACTGAGCGCCATATCGCACACAGCCTTTCAGGTCCACACTGGCCTCCACCAAGGTGGGCTGGGATCGCCAGATGGTGAGGCGGGGGGCTTGAACCACCTGCACTTCTGGCTCCTCGCATTCTAATACACTGATGTTTACCTCCACATGAGCCAGCACCCAACTGACCAGGTTACTGCAGTTTACCTAAGAGGGTAAAACAGACTAGTGAGACAAAAAATATGTTGTATTTTATGGATCACCAATAAGTAAATACTGTTGTTAAAAGAAACACACCTTGACCATGTAGTGTCCTGGGTTTTTGTACTCGTAACCCACAGTCGTGGTGTTGGTGTGAACAGGAGTAGAAGCATCACCAAAGTCCCACAAGCACTCCACAGGAGTGCATCTGGGTGTGACAAAGGCCACCAGGGACACGGTCTTGTTGATGAAGGTGTCACGAGGTGTGGCATGCAGAACGGCGGCTGTCAGCAGGTTCTGCACCAGGATGTGCTTGGTGATGTTCTGACCATTCAGTGCATTGAAGGCTTTGAGGTAAATGGTCAGTAATCCTGCTTCCTCTGGCATGTAGGACACCTACAGACATTAACACCACATGATCATCCCTGCACTTCCACCACTTACACTGTCACATTCATGCTGGAATTGAGTACAATACCAAGTATCAACAAACTGACCTCTTTGCCAATAAGTGCTGTCTTGTGGAGGTGGTGCAGGTCAAATGTCCACAGGAAACAAACAGGTTTGCCCATCACGATATTGGCCACAAATGATTTCTTTACACCCACAGGGATTGCTGCATAGTTTCCTGGGATGGAAAGTCCCTGTACCAGCTCCATCACCTCAAGGTGCAGATGCCGCCTCTTGGAACTCACCTGTATTATTACACAAAGATGAAAAAAATATGTGTACTGTATAATTCTGTTTAATAGATATAATGCTTTTTTAAGGTATTCAAATATTCTGATGACATTTTCTTTTTTTATTATAAATGCACAATACAAGTAGGAAACAGTATGTGTGTATGTGTGTTTGTGAGTTGAGGGAGTGAAAAGGCTGTAGGGGTTTACTCTTGCCAAGTGTTAACTTCTCCTAATATAATAATGACGGGAATGTTACGCCCACGTCGTTGCTAAGGTGACCAGCTTATGAAAGGATGTTTCCCAAAGACCTTTGTTCTTTCACCGTCGTAAGGTGGCCTGGCCTCACTCCTTCTCGAGCCGATTGCCAGTCAATTAATAGAATTTCTGCACCATTAACAAACAATATGCACAAAAACAAGCCCCCCAGCACCACCACCACACACACATACCCACACACACACACATATGCATACACACAAAAACATCTATCTCTATCCTGTGTATTTTAGTTGCCTATATTTTGCTGTTCACTCCATTTTTACAGTATATGTGATTTTTTCCCCTATTTGGCATGTAGCTGAATATGGCTATGTTTCACTGCTGTGTGTAACTGTTATGGAAGCTCCCAAAGTGCACATGCAGGTACATGTCTAAAGGAACTTTCAGTCACAACAAAGACCTTACGACCCTGACCACCTTTTGGATTTCTTTGTTTGTTCGGACCTTTGTAGGCTACGAAGCCCTAAGGAGACCTTACGATGTCAGAAGAGCTTCCAGAAACCTAACCGTTCTCTATTTTAAAGTTCAAAGTATGCAAAAAGTTTCTGCATTTACCTGGTTGTGAGCCGTCAGATTCAACATGTAGGTATCCACCCTGGTGAATATGTGGACATATGTCTGGTTGGGTTGAGGGGTAACAGTCTTATCTCCACTGATGCTGAGGATCAGCTGAACGTCAGATCCCGCCACCATAGAAATTGTGAACTCCACCTTCTCTCCGACGACTGCAATCTGCTTATTTAACTTCAGCTCCAAACCTTGAATCTTATCCTGTACGAAGAGCTCCCTTGAAAATATTTGCCCACTGACATCATTGGAGGCATTCAGAGTAACAGTGGTCAATTTTGGCTCCTGAAATATCACAGACGTATTCCTTCCCGTTTCTGTTCTTCCGTCGAAGAGCCATATCCATGTCACATTGGACCCTGTCAGCACCTCCCCTTGGAGCGAAACATTGACACCCGTTGCTACGAAAGCGTGCTCCGTCACGTTGGTTGCTTTGAAAGTCAGGCCTGAAATTGTGTCCTGCACACTGACTACCTCTGACACAAGTTCTGAGCTGACTTCATTGGAGACCTCAACAGTAACTAGCTTTAGGCCGTGAGTAAGAAACGAGTGCAGCTTCCACGGCTCGTTCCCCTGCAGAGCGTCCCCATTCACGGACCAGCGGTATTGTAAATCTGAGCCTTGCGTTGATGTTACTGTCATGTTAGTTGGAGTATTGACTGCGACTGGGTTGGTGCTGATCTGCAAGCGTATTCCTTCAGCTGGCTCCAGGAGGTGGATGGTTCTGTTTACAGATAGATGGCCCAGAAGGTTCGCTGCCCGGAGAAAGATGATGCATGGACCTGGTTTGGCAAAATGAACCTCCATGGTCTTCCCACTAACGTTGAAGATTGAGCTGGCGGGGTCTTGTTCTCGGATGAGGTTCCAGGTAAAGGTCATGTTGGTTCCTTCCTTTAACCCTGCTTGAAGGTGGAGAACACGGTTTGTAGCAAAGCAGCAAATATCGGATCTTGGGCCTAAAATCTCCTCCTCTGCCAAAATCTGCAGCCCCTCCAGCTCCCGTTGAACGAACAAGAAGATGCTCGCTTGTGCCGCTCCTACATCATTCTCCGCTGTTACGATGATGTTGAAAGTGCCGACGGAGCGGAAGGTGTAGAACATTGTGTGGGTCCCTGGGATTGAAGTGCAGCGGTCACATAAGATCCAAGAAAATCTGACATTATCTCCCTCTTCCATTTGGGCCTCAAAGTGGACAGAGGCATTGAGAGGGACATTTATAAGGCTGGAGTTAACGGTCAACCTACGGACTGCTGCGAGCACGGCAATAGGTAAAACTGTCTGATTCCGGCTAACTGTGTTGGCTGCTGTCAATGAAACATTGTAGACTCCAGAGAAGTTGAACGTGTGGAGGACATTTTGGCCTGTGAGACTGTATCCATCACCAAAGTTCCAGGTATAAGTGACATTGGAAGCCAAGGAAAGAGTTGTAAAAGAATATGGTGCTCTCAGTGTAAGGTTATTGTACCTTGTTCCATTATGTTGAATAACAATAGGTCCAATGGGCATTTGGACCGGAACCTGAACACTAGCGTTACTTGCAGAGATGTTATTGAGGACAGTTACTGTCACAAGGTAAAGCCCTGGATTTTTATACACTGTCACCATATTCCCAGAACCATGGACAACCTTGGGGTCTTCTCCTCTACCAAAGTCCCACTGGTAGCTGTAGCTAAATTTTGGTTCAGCTCTGACTTGGAATCGGACCTCCTCTCCGACAGCATGGTGTGTTTTCTCAAGGGCAAGGCTGACGTTGGTTAAAGCCGGCTGTACACAAACCCAGCTGAAGAACTGGTCCTTGGTATCCTTGTTGATTCCGCTGAGAAGAAGCAGCGAGAGCTGGAAGTACCCACTAGTCATATAAGTGTGCGAGACTCTAGGGTTGCCATTGTGTGTCTCAATAGTGCTTCCATCCCCAAAGCTCCATTCATAAATGTGAGCTGATGCATTCCCAGACACCCAAGCCAGAAATTTGATGGGAGTCTTTTCTTGAACACACCCGGATGGTTCCATCCTCATTACTTTGACCACAAACACCTGCACTGTGAGGATTGTCCAGCCAGAGCTCACAGCATTGGCAGCTGTCACATTCACTGTGTAGTTGCCATCCTGAATATAGCTGTGTGTCACGTGAGATTCGGATGTCGTGTAGGTCTTCCCATCGCCCATGGAGAATGTCCATGTGATGTTGTTCCCTGAAGCTAGGCGTGCCCAGACTGTGGTGGGACTGTGAAGTTCTGTGGGAGAGGAGCTCTCAGCTGTTAATTGCTCAATCTCCTCATACACAAACATCTCTGCACAGGCCTCCGTGGAACTGATAGTGTTGTTCACTGATACACAGACATTGAAGACGCCACTCTGTGCGTAGGTGTGTGCTACTCGCCGACCTTGAAGGGTGAAAGAGGCATCTCCAAAGTGCCAGTCATAATGAATGCCATAAGGGGAGGGCAAAGGGTGAGCCTCGAATTCAGCTGATTTGCCGGCAAGGAGAAGCCGGGGTTCCGTTTGTATGTCCACACGCGAGAGGATGCTGTAGACGCTCATGTTGATGCTTTGACTGATGTTTTCATATCGGTTGGACACTGACACCAGTGCTGTGTATATTCCTGCAGAAAAAAGGGAAATTACATTAGGATGACTGACCTTTATATTCATAGCAGCCATTTTGACATTAATTAGCAGGCAAACATGGGCGTTACTGATTACATTACTTAATTAATGTAACCACTAACACCAATGTTTTCATTCTATTTCCTGTTAAAATAGCTGCCTATTGAAACAGTTATTCTGCTAAGGAGTGCTAATAGGAAAATGGGCAAACCTGGCTGAGAGTAGATATATGTGATGTTTTTGCACAGGAGGACTTGATTAGATGAATCTGGATTGAGGAGGGCAGGAGAGTATGGAGGCTTCAGTTCAAACTCCTTGTATCCCCCATCACCAAAAGACCATCTGCAGGAGAGACAATGAAAATGGGACTTTGAGTAAAATACAAGTAGCTTCAAAGAAGATATCAATTCCATTCTCACACACACACACACACACACACACACACACACACACACACACACACACACACACACACACACACACACACACACACACACACACACACACACACACACACACACACACACACACACACACACAGGAAAGTGGGAATCGTTTTTGACGAGGGGTTTGGAAGGGGAGAAGTGGAAACTCAAAACTCAGGAAGCCTCACTGGACCAAGAATGGTGAGAGTGAAGGGAAAAGTAAGTGAAAGAGTGCGCCACAGTCAGGACGGTGGGAATGTGAAAGAGGGAGGGAGGAGAAAGAGTGGAAAGAGTGGAAGAAAAAAGTAAAGGGAAAACAGCAGAGCAGAAGGGAAAATTCTTGTCAGCAATCTGCTCTAACCACATGGTTATAAATCTAAGGCTATTATGGTGCAAAGGACGGCAAAAACAGAAGAGAGAGACAGAAAGACAGACAGATAGAGAAGAACGGGCCAATCAGACACCAACAGATGCAATGTGCTCATGAGGTTGCCCTTGAAATGACAATCCTACCGAAAGGTGGCTGTCACAGACATGTCCACGAGCACAGATGTGGTAAGAGTCTGCATGGAGCCCTGGGGGACCACATCTGGAACACCCTTCACTGTGAGGTTGGCCATTGGCTGCAGCCGGTCCACCGTGACATTGAAATGCTCCGTGAGGGTGCTGATGTGGTTCATGGCCGTCACCTGGAAGAGATACAGAACAGCTGCTTCTGAGGTTGTGCTTCACATCTGACATCCATTAGTATGCAACTGTGACTTCCACAGTGATATGTAGTGAAGTCTCCTGAAACTAAAAAGTGATTTTTATCAATTAATTAATCTTTTCGGTTTTTGATTTATTCAGTGCATGGATCCCACATTGATCTAAAAAAAGGCAAAGAATGCGTAAAGATAAAATTTGAAATACCAGTGAAATCAAAGCCCTTTATGTAGTGTTGAATGATGAAAATATTAACAAACATTAAGAAATTAACTCATTATGGCTGCCGGAGCTTCTTAGTTTCAAAAGGTTTTCTACAGATCCATATTTCTCACATGCTGACTGTGATAAGTTGAGGGGAGAAAGAAAAAAGTACACTACGGTCAATTGTACTCGCCGAACAGATGCGGCAAATTTGATTAGAAGGGACATTGTTGAAGGTGATGAGTTGAAATTCTAAGCAAATGGTGTCTGTACAAAAGTAGTTGCTTTGGTGCAGAGATGATGACAGAGAGGTCAGTGTGCCATAACATGTACTGCAAGAGAATATTACCGTGAGCTTGTAGATGGCAGCATGCTGGTAGATCACATTGAGCACCGTGTTGTAATAGGTGAAGTAGGGCTTGTCATCAACTGTCCACTTAAATGTGGGATTAGAGCCTTCAGTAACAGATGCTGTGTAGCTCTAGGACACATAAACAAACACTTTTAAGCCATAATAAATAATACAAATGTGAAATATGGTCCATACAAATACAACATAATACAAATGGAAGCCTTAATACAAATTCCCACTAGCAATAATTAACACAGACTCACCACAACCGACTCCATCAGCACTCTGTGAGCAGGGTTTGGCTGTACCACCAATTTTCGGAGCGGCTCTTCCACATGGACAACCACAGTCAAGCTGGCCTCGGTCACATTGTTGCGAGCCTCCAGCTCCACCTGCACTGGACCCCTCTGCTCCTCTGGCAGAAGGTTTAGATCCAAAACTGCATACAGGCCTGGCTCTGCAACATCCGTACCTGACCCTGAGCGACAGAGTGCTGGATTGGACGAAAACTCCGAGGGGCAGGTGGACTGAAAGGTGACGCTGGAATTCGGGCCGCGCCGGGATACGGTTGTTGTGTATCGAGACTGGACACGGAGCAGCAGCCGGGTGTTGTTGGGCTGCAGGTAGATGGTGCCGTTCCAGGGAGCTGGGTGGAGGATGGTTAATCCCAGGGGAGGGACAACACGCAAAGGGCATGACGCCAACACTGGATACGAAGGTTCAACAGAGGTCACCTGTAATTTAAAAATATATCAAGGCACGTACATATTTCATAACAAGCTTCCCGTTGTTGCATATAGTTTGTTTTTATTAAGTTGCCTCATCTAACATCAATGTTACAGAAGAAAACAATTCCTGTGGAAAAAAATAATTAAGGTTATGCATCTGTGGCCTTTTCTAACAAGTTGACATTGGTCAGATGCATGCTGGGAAATGACACACTGCTTTGAAATCTTACCAGCAGGCTGTAGAGTCCAGGCTGGGACAGACCAGTAGACAGATGTGCCCCCTGCAGCTGGGTCTCGCTTTGTCCCACATAGAGTACTCTGACGGGGCAGACCGCGTCCTCCAGCCAGTCTCCCTCGCCGTCCCTCACCAGCACCTCCAAGTCGAGCTCCGGCTCAGGCAGATGGTCGATAATATGTTCAGCCGTGTGGTCTGCAGACTGCTTGGTGTTGTTAATCAAGAACCACTCTGACGGGTTGGCGACCAATACAGGTTGACGCCACGGTGATCGTGGTGAGGACTGGCAGTGGAGAAGAGATGCTGGACCGGCATCGTGCTGCAAGGCCAGGATGTCGCCCGGGGAAACCAGGAGGTTCTCCAACTGGTCTTGAAGCTATTGACGGCACAAAAAACAAATAGATATCACATTTTGATTTATCAACATTGAGTATGTTTCATCTTTGCATCAGTCAAAACTTTAAGCAACATTATCCAAGTTATTTGATAATAAACTAAAGATTTCGACTATTGCAGAGGGTAATCTTGACTAGCTCTTTAAGTGCCTTGATATAACAGTTATAAATTGCTGCTATATACATTTAAAAAAATGTAACTGATTTGATTTTGTGTTCTTGCTAGTGTGCTGACATCACCCTGAGACGTCTCTAATCGCTAAATCTCTTCTGAAAAAAGCTTGCTTTGATCTATAACACATACGGCATGATGTCAATACTAGGAAATGGCTTCTTCTTAAAGCAGCATGAAAATCCGATCAGGATCAAATCTGATGGTCTGTAATCTGTTAGGTACACGAGGTGCAAGAAAAACTGCTTAATGATGTGAACCAAGAGAGTATCTATTACAAATCGGCATGTCAACAAAATTAGGTTGAATCAGTGTACATTGTAAATACTTTTTTTATTTATTCATTTTTTTATTATTGAAAGTATTTCAACCTTTGGTGGCATTTTAACATATCTTATATTTATTTCATAAGATATAGACAAATACAAAATGGGGAGAGAGAAGGAGACCTGTGGCAAAGGCTCACCCGGTTGAGGAGTCTATACAGCACCCTGTCTTCTATTACTTATGGCTTACACTCAAAAATTGCCTTGATCACTCACCAGAACGTTGGCAGCTGGTCCTGGTGGTAGTGTGAAGACCACCTCATCCTGTAGCGTGTATCGGGGTCTCAGAGCCCCGGGAGGCAGGCGGTGGTTCTGAGTGCAGTTAGGACAGGAGGACGGCTGGCAGGGACTAGAGAGGGCCAAGCACCCCCGCTGGAAGGGACACCATTGTTTTTGTTGTGGGCACAGAGGTGGGTCAGCGTTCCTCGTGTCGTTGGGGACGCAAACAGCCACTGGAGCGCATGCTGGACCACCACAGCCTGACACGCAAAGGTAGATTCATTTGTCTGGTTTTTAATGAGTTCGCTCCCATTTCAAATGAATAAAAAACCTTAAACATGTATACAAATGCCATCGGTAGTGTCACTGCCATGACAAGAGCATCAATATTTATGACAACATATGTAAAAATTATAAGGATTTATTCTTTACTCAGTTCTTTGTAGGATAGATAGCAAATAGTGAAAGAGGAAAAAATATTTGAGGGGTCTATTCAAACCCGAATCATTTTCCATATTTGATTCCTGCAGAGACAGCAGTTGTCCTCAATTGTGGAGCAAAATACACAAGCTGAGCTGGGGGCCGAGAAAGGTAGGCCAATGTATTACAGTAAGTACAACCAGGTTAATATTGTGCAGATATTGCAAAGTTACATAATAGTGTCCATTACGGATTTTATATTCAGCTGGTATTTTTTTTTCTACACCCACAGACAGCAATCCCTGATCCTGTCTGGTCTGCAACTAAAGGCACAGAACAGTAGGGAGAAAAAAATTGATCGAAGAGATGAAATCCAACTGGTAAATCTTAAGAGCACTTGAGCAATGTTATTCAGGTGTGTGTGTATGTTTTTGTTAGCGTGTTGTATCATAATGTCACATCTCAATGTAGGGCGACGCAAACTTGCTTCCCGTGTAATTAATAACACACACTTGCATAACCCCGCTTACGTGTCATCCGCAATCCCAAAATGAATGAATTCTTCACCAAAAAGTTGCTTCTCTGAGGGCACTCTGATGATTTCTCACTCATCTTTCACGCGCAATCGAGGGGTACAAAATAAAAACAGTAGGCATCTTGTGTGCCATGGAGTGATGGCAAAGTTTGCAGGGGGTTATGGGGAGGTTAAACAGAGGGGCAGTGACCTTCATTGGTCTTGTCTCCTCCTGATGCCCTTGCTTCTCACTCTTTTTCCAACCCTCCCTTCATGTTCTCCCCACTAACAATTTCAGACAAGGCTTGTCAGAGTGTTTTTGCATGTGTCCGTTCGCCTGGAGGTGCCGGCGCAGGTGGCTTAAAAACCTGCCGATGCACAGTTGGAATGTGTGGATGGTTTTAACAGCTCATTTCTGTGTGTAAGTAAGAGTGTGTTTTTCGCGTGTGACTTACTAGGCAGCAGCAGGTGCAGACCGAGATAATGGCAGTGAGGTCTGTAGGTCTGGAAGCGGACCTGAATTTCTGAGTTTAACTCCTGAGTGACAAACTCGAGGGAGGACAGACGACCCGAGTGCACGAAGCTCAGCGCCGGAAACAACAGCACCTGATTGGAGAAGAAAAAAAACATTAAGAGTTTGAGAGAGATTTTAAAGAAAGAAGTTTTGATTTTATCCGGATGCCTAATAAATAATCAAGATGTTGCCTCACCTCTATGGCGCCGCTGGGTGTTGGCGCGCCCGAGAGCGCAGCTGAAGTGACGTGATGCAAAGGATGATGGGATGGAAACACAGCCAGGCCCACCGTATAGATCCCTGCATCTGGCACGTGCACTATCGAGGGAGACGCAGCGTGAACATTGAGGCATCAAAGGAGGAGAAAGGAATTAAAAGGAGGAGAGAAACTTGGCAGGGATGGAGCAGAAGGACAGCGGAAACATAAAGCAAATCAAAGTGACTAGATGCGATTACATCAGTGTGCAACGACACAAAAACAGACGGGCAAGCAGGCAGAGAGGTAGAGGCAGCCCTTATTCGCAAAATTTCACACTGTGACAGTGAATCTCATTTCAGTTCAGGGCAGATTTAGACTGGTGCTGGTTCCTCTGATTATGTGACATTGCTTGGAGGTATTCAGCCTCATTAAGACCCTAGCCGTGGCTCCTGCACCGAGCGATATTGCGATCCTGGCACTCATCCCTCGAAATGGAGAGCAGGCAAGAACAGGAAAAGAGCTAAATTAGACGGACCAAAATGGCTGCTTGGAAAAATTTGCTTTCAGTCCCTCCGGCATGCACCGAAGTAAAGTCACCCACGACGTTTGGTCGCACACACACATTAAATTGGCCCATATTCAAAGTTGCGACCTCCAATTCTCTTCCTTCCACCACCTTCCCGACCGTCCCTTCATGAGCACCCGTTTATATTTGAATTTATGTGTGTGCTCATTACCAGGAGGTGGGTTTCTGCCAGGGCTTTGTGACGAGCTGGCTCACATCAGATTTGTCCCTGAGCAGAGATTATCACTATCACAGCCACCGCTGCCATGCTAAAATGCACAATTTTCCGTAAAATGTTTTAAACATTAAATATGCTCTCCGCTGAGCACATGAAATCAACTCTAAATGCAGCAGCACTGACTTGGAGTCACTCAGACTGAGTGTGTTCACATGTTTTTATACTTGCACTAAACTAGCCACCTCTTGCCGAGATGTGCTACACTACACACTTGTATGTGTAAAAGCCTCTATAGATCCTAAAAATCTTTTTTTACCTAATTCATATTGATGGACAAAAATATTCTCTACATTGGCATTCAAAAATGTGAAAAACGCCACAGGAGGAGAGTCATAGGTCGCTTCTTCTAGCAGGAACAATTTTCTATCAAGTGCGTGAAATAATAATAATTACAATAATAGTAGTGCCGGTTCTGGGAACCAATCATGTGCCCATGATCAGTTATGAAGAGGTTGTTTACTCTTCCATCCAAGCTTGCTTTTGCAACAACTTAATTTGCATAATACTGAAAGTGAATGTTTGAATCTTTTATTGTCTCCA
>CAESWR010000676.1:528150-540342 GCA_903171835.1 Mullus surmuletus | reverse complement strand
GCGGCAGGTGTGAAGGGGATGCGAGTAGAGGAGAGAGCTGGTAGCGAGTGGGTGGGACAATGGTGCCACTGTGGGCCCACCTCGCCCACTCACGGCGCAGAGCGGATCTCGGAATGAGCCGGGTACTTTCCGAAGGAAAAGGGGGCAAGCATGAAATTGAAGTGGTGGTGCTGTTGGTTTCGGGGGGGTGGGGTTGGGAGTGGGGGGGGGGGGCCGGCTGGGAGCTGCCTGATTGAAGAAGTTTCCTCTAAACCGTCTGACATTTTGTTTCGCAGTCCGTCCGCCTGGCCCCGGTCACAAACACGCTCCCTCTCCTCTTTAGAACATTCTGTCCATTTTTCCAGCTGCTGCTGCCTGGGTTGTCTGGTGTCCAGCTGGAAAGTGTAACGCAGCTGTGTGCAGCGGTTTGACACACTCGCTCAAAGCGAGACGCACACACACACCCTCTTACATGCTGTCAATGCATGCAGGAAAAACAAAAAAAACAAAAAAAAGAGGAAAAAATCTGCAACGCTGTCATGTGCTCATTGGACGCTCTCTGTCTCTCTCTTTTTCTCGGTCTTTCTGGTAAACGAAGCCGTGTCTGTCCCACAGTCGTAAACTGCGGGGGAAGATCAGAAAGGAGGCGCAGGCCTTCGCCGCTTCTGCTGAGAGACGGTACAAAGGAAAGTAATATCTTTCAATGAGGCTGAACTCCTGCCACGATTTAAGTGAAAATGGAAAATCATAATTAGCTTTAATTAGCTGCAAATGGCACTAACTCGCCCTCAAACACAGAGCTCGTTTTCATTCCCACACGTTGGCTTCGGGTTTGCACACAACAAAAATCACAAAGAGTCGGCAAAAACGGGGAAGCAAACAGGAGCAAACATTTTGAAAGGAGACAAGCATTCTGGGAAATCATTCTACCTCCCTACGACCTCATTTTGTTTCCGACAGATGCGCGTCGCAGTTTTTCGGCCAGTTGCAGTTTGGTTGCTTGTAACAAAACCACAAGTAAATTCACAATCGACAAAATGTGACCACAGATCTGACTTTCACTGGCTCTTGTTGTCAAACTGTAACAGAATAGATTCACGTCGCGCTTAATCAAATTGTGTTTGAAGCTGCATAGGACAGCTTTGTGCAAGAAACAACAAAAGGACTTCATTTCCCAGAAGCACTCGCAACTTAGAACTCGGATTTGGGACCTCCTAGTTTGGAAAAGTGCGTCCATTCGCTGTGACTACAATCAGTCCTCCTAGTCTCTGTTTATAGCAAACAATTTCAAACGGGAAGTGCTCTTGAACACAGCATGACAACAAAACTGGTATATCAGAGCTGTTTCTCCACATAACCTCCGTGCAAGCGTCACTGAGGGTCGCTGTAGTTTTGCTGAGGGTTTTATCCTACGAATTCTTGGACTTCATGCCTTCTTATGACCCTAAAACTTTTTTCTTCACATTAATCGAGCTTCCATCTGCCTCCGCATTGATTGCTTGACCTAGTGAACTGCTCGAATTGGCCATCTACCGGTATGTCCCTGTGCAATTTGGATTCAGCACTGCTTAAATTTGAAGTGTCCCACCAGATCCCTTCATCCAAAATCAAACAATTAAGAATATAATGGATGTTGTCACAGAAGGATAAGTGATATTGATTTGCCCTCCCTGAATCTGCTTTACATTTTCCTTTCATCCCCCATTCTACCAAACCAACCCCACTCCCCTGAGAAACTCCCATTAGCACCGGCTCCGTGTTGGTGCTGCTAAACATTCTAATTTGTGACAGGAGGGTGTCATCATCTTCAAAGGTATGAAAATGTGTACATTTTCTTTTGTAGTGTTTGCAGGACAAATGTGACTATTATGCAACTCCTTAGCAATTTTCCTCAAAGGAGACTAAAACCCCCTTTTTCCTGAAAAAGTTGGCCCACTGTTAATTTTCCCAACTTTTCCAGTGTTGTGATGCAGAGATTTCACTCCAGTGAGCCTATGCGTATATTATATTGTATTTTTGTTAGGCAAATCCTCACATCCTGCTTCCAATTACATACAAAGCAGCCTTTATTTGAGTAATGTGGTAAATACAAGTGAAAGAAACCAATTAACTCAAAACTGCTACAATTGAGTGAATTACTGCAAAAATGTAATTGCTGGTGAAGTGGAGTGACACATCCAGATCTGATGTGAGGAATAACTTCACATCGTTACAATCTGGAGAGGCATTGCATCCCTGTGAGACGACAAAGCCTGTCGAGTTTGTTATTCTACATGTCTGATGTGGCACAGCGTGAACACTGATGACTGCACTCCTTTGCTTCTATTTTCATTGACGGCTTGTGAAGGCGGCTGGATCATTATGCCTATTTCTGATCTTGAACGCACACATGGTTTTTATACATATTTTCCCGCAGGAATCGAGCCGCACAAGTCTGGAGTGGTTTAATTCTTTCTTTTTTTCTCATCGTGTTTGCAAAAGCTGGAAGTACCGTATGGGAGCTCCACGAGAACTGATGCAGTGAGCAAAAGATGAAGAGTAAGAAAGCAAATTGCACACTGCGGCAGGATTGGAACACGACAAGCAGAGCTCAGAGAGAGAGGGATGGAGCGCAGTAATGAAATTTGTCACTCATTGAGAGTGGCCCAGACAGTGAAGGGGGCCGGCTGCCTTCTTCTTCCTCATTTTCTGTGGTTTGTTGTGGTCACGCCCCCTCAGCCCTCCCTTTGCTTTCATTGTTTGGAATGGGGCTTCACTTACAAACGAAAATACAAAACAGCTGCATACCATGGGATTCCTTTTCAGTAGGACTCGATCATTTGCGCTTTTGGACAACATAGAGAGTTCAAAGGTCGAGTCACTTAAATCTTTATTCAAATGGCACCACATCATCACAAGTTACTGCCTAACCTTTTTACAGAGAGCAGTTCTAGACAATGGCAAATTTCACTAGGACCCAAACACGCGTTGCAACCAGGCAATTGCCCCCAGAACGGCTAACATTTTCCCCATGTTTAATTATTAGGATCCCCATTACTTAATACCCAATTGTCAGATTCAATGACGATAGAGAGCCGACAATATTACCAAATGTGACTCACACGACCAATGCGACAAAATTACATCCAAAGTCAATATAAAGACTTTGGGAGGGTGGTCATGGTGGTGGGGGGTTCAAAGTGCTACTTTCCTATGGCCACGAGAGGGTCTAGAAACTAGGGGTGTCCTGATACAACTTTGAGTATTGGCCGATACTGATATCGATCCGATAACAACAGGAATCGTACATACTTTTCTTACTTATTTTGTAGTGTGGAATATTAAAGAAGGCTTGATCAAGTGATATTACTCAAACAGATAACAAAGGTCAGCAACAGTAGGTATGAGAAAAACGGACCCATTCATATAGAAGTTAAAGAAGTTCTGGAGCAGACTGCTTGTATCAGAGATTTTAGCTGCAGGCCGATATAATCTGATACTCATTTTTCTTGCCGATACTGGACCCATATCAGATATCAATATCTAATTGGGATACCCCTACTAGAAGCATCCCCTGTTGGCCCCTGGCGGGTAAGCACATGGTGGCAGCTTGACAACTCCCTTTAACCAAAGAAACCTCCGAGTAGAACCACACTACGGTCGGGCGGCCAACTGCCTCGACTGGTTGGCTCGAGGAAGAAAGTGAAGGAAAGACAGGAGGTGGAGGAAGATAGAATCTTTCATTTTCAGAATTCCAAAAGGTACATTCAATGACTAGCATTAGAGGGAACAAGTTTTTTTTTTTTTTTTACTGGAACACCTTGTTGCCATGGTTCCTCTCACTCCGCACTCTCTCTCGCTGCCAATCACAACCCAATCCATTTCTTCAATAAGCTGCATACTAAACAATGGCTATTTCTATGTTTAAAAAAAGGGGACAATAATAAAGATGGGACTCCTCTCTCTTATTTTCTGTTCAATTTATAGGAGCATTTGCCATTATTTGGCCTCAACAGGCGTAAAATAAACAGGTTTTTGTCTAGGCTAATGATGATGACTTAAATAGAGTAAAGCTCAGTCATGAGATAGTGCATTAGATGTATCGAGCTCATGCTGCTGTGGAAAATCGATGTTGGTACCGAGGGTCAGCGTGGCTTTCTCAGATGCTATTACACAACAAAGAGTGTGCATTCTGTTGGACGTAATCTATATCTCCACTCAATTTACTATGATGATTTCACAGTATGTTTCTCTGGCGCGCAGCTGCAATCTGCCACATGCTGCCCAAACACACTCAATCAAACATACTTCTTTCTTCTACACTGTACAGACACTACATCTCCAAACATCTGCATTCTCCTCTTTTTTTTGTTGGTATAATATGAGCGATGATAATGCTGACACAGCGGTGCTTTTTTTCACCATTCCTCCAAGCAGGACAAAAAGAAAAAAGAAAATGTTTCGGGCATGTTTACTCCACAGGCATCTCAGCTCGAGGTATTTTGGGTGGGTGATTCCCACGCCTGTGGTCTGACAGTTGCTCGCCTGCGTTGCTAGGCGATGAGAAAAGCACTGACAACTTTCGGGGTGCATTGTCGAGCCGGGTGTGTCAACAATGCCCAAAAAAATGTCTTTCGGGGTTGATAGGAGATTATTTATTCAGTTTATGAGATTTTTTTTATTACAATTTGCTGACATTATACCGGATCTGAACGAAAAGCTCATATGCTGGTGATCGACACCACTGAATAAAATTATCTAGTACACGGCTTTTCTGACATGCAATTAGCCCATCCAGGTTTAAACAATTACCACGGACAGGCTCGGGAATATAAACAGGAAATTCCTCAATGCTCCGAGGAGCTCGTGACACATCGACAGGCTTCAAAAGCACACTGGCATTCTGCGATCTCTTATCAACAAAGCCCATGACAGCTTACACCTGCACTGATAGCATCCAAGGTTAGAAAATATATGTACTATTATCTACCTTTCAAGCATTATAGCACCATTAAATGATAACACATGAGAAGAGTCAAAGCTGCTCTTGCTGTGAGCTACTTTTCAGGCCATTTACCCGCTTAGTCACTTCAGACAAAGTAACATTGAACCTCTCTGCCTTTGCTGATGATTATACTTCAGCGAACTTTGAAATCCTCAAATTGCAACTGTAGCTACTTTAAATTCAATAATATACAGTCTGTCAAAGATCATAATGATCGATTGACAATAATGTTATTTTTGATCTTTAGCTCAGCTATTTCCATTCTGGCACCTTGTTGCCCAGTCTTTCATGCTGTAATTGAAAGTAAATTAAGACAAATCTCGTAGCGCATTGCAGGTGTGTGGAAAATAAATAAATATCTGGAGCAGGGTTGCTTCTGGCAAAACAAACATGACTGACGTTCACTTAAAGGTTTGACCAAACCAAGTTTGACCAAACCAATTTCTGAGAATGAGCGGCCCCCACATGCGCAGGAGAAGTTCTCTGAATATTAAAGAGCCAGGTGTTTGCTGCAGTGTCGCAAGGCTTGAGCTTGAAAAGAGTTGCCGGGCGAAACTCAGAAAGATCTAGGATACATTTACTCCACTGGGTGTTGACTCACAACACACACACACACACACAAACGCTCCTTACAAAAAAAACTTCCTTCCTCAGCCTGCCATGTAACTCCCCACTTCAGGGAGTTAATAATGAACCGAGACACTGCTGTTACCAGCCACTGAAAAACACACAGCAGAGGGTGAGAACTGTCACAACTTCTTCTTCTCTCCAGCTCTCTTTCCTCGTCTTCTTATTCATGACCTGGAATGTCTGCGCCTTCGTGAATGATGTAATAAGTTACTATTGCTATGGTAACACAACAAATTCTCCCTCGCATATGTTCATTACATCCAATCTTTCCTCTCCCACTTCATTAAAGTCCGTCCTCCGTCCGTGTGTGTCCGTGTGTGTGTGTCCGTGTGTGTGTGTTTGTGTGTGTGTGCGGTTGATAACCGCGTCTGGAGGAGTAGGAGGCGAAGGAGCGCGACTTTGAGATTGACAGCTGTGAAGCCTCATGACCCAGTGCAAAGCTAAAAAAGCACATTACCGTGCCTCCTTTACTGTGTGTGTGTCTGTGTGTGTGTGTGTTTGTGTGTGGATCTCACTTCCATGGCAACATCAACAAATCCTCCTGTGGGGGGCAGACTGGCCACAATGAAGGAGTCAAACACTGAGTTTACAAAGCAGGTAAACTGGCCTTTTTAGTCAAGAACACTTTGCGGGAAACTTGACTTGGAAAACTATTGTTCCTCTGGAGTGAAATCACACTGCCAGGAATCGCCGTATTTTGGTCTCTAAAATAAGAAAGACATTAACCGACGTCACTTAATGTTCATTTACTTATGTGGAGAATACATTGAGGTATCTTTCTCCCATGCATTTTGATTTGAAAAATGAAAAACACAGAACACGCAGAAATAAATATCATATCATACCCTGATCAATACACTTCCACAATCTAGTTTAGTTTATTGAATCGGAAATTCTGGCAAGTCTCCAAATCACAACTATATCTTTAGATTTGATCAAATCCTGCTGAATAACCGGGGCAACATGGTGACACACTATATAAGAGCACAATGACCCATAACAACAATGTAATAACACATTAGCTTATGCCCCTTTGCATTTATATTAATATTATTATTATTCGAACATCTGGAATAAGAATCTTGAATTGAATTTGTGCCTTTTGGAAGGTGGTGAGATGAAGAGCTGAACAACAATACAACCAACCACACACACACCCACACAAAATTCAGAAAATAATGACAACAAAGGTATCATATGTATAATCTTCAACAGCTGTATTGGCTCAGGATCGGAAAACTGCGCATCTCTGGTTGAGATTACTTACTGGAACTCATGACCATGAGCTTTTTCTCATTTTCCTACAACCTCACCCTCAAAGACCTTCACCTGAAAGCCTCGGGGCCTCTGCCTGCCTGCGCCTCATCTCAACATCGGCACGCCAGAATCTGGACGGGTAAGACAATGTCCCTGATGTGGATGCTCCGCTCCTGTTACATGATTACAAATTCCGTGTCAAGTCGGAGTAGTGGAGGAATGCTCCTTAAACGCCAGTTACCCAGTGTGTTAACAAGATCGGCTATTAAATCATAAAGCTGGGGCGGCTCACAGAGAGAGCGGGTGACGTCAGGGAAGATTCTCTCTTCACATTCAAATACAAACAGATACTTCCCTAAAATACCTCAGCAATGAAGGTTAATCTTATTTTCCGTGGCAGTCACAACCAAAGAACCCCCGTCGCCTGCCCACAAGTGCTCTTTCAATGCAAGTACAAATACACCCAATTGATCCAACAACAAACACAAAAGAGCCACCCGTGGGCATTGGCGAGCGAGTTAAGAGACTTTTATTATTAGTGTGTTGTAATGGATGAAGCGCTTCCCCCTGCTGCATCCTGAAGCACGATACTTTACCACCGTCGGATGACTTCTCAGCAAACACGTTGTCTCCGGTGGACGGTGATCCAAACACAATATAGTTAGTTACATTTGTTTTTGTTTGCTATATCAATATAGATATACCTGTCGTCGGGGGGGTTTTTATCAGTCAGTTAGCCTGACTTTCATGTGGTGAATCACATTTTCTTTAATCTATTCGACTTTGCCAATGAATATTGAGACCAAAGCGTCTTCCAAAGGCCAGACGCATCTCAGATCCTGTTGATCGCCTTTTCCCAATCAGATTTCTTCTTATCAAAGCAATAATTCAGATGAGGCGAGTGGCGATTGAGTAACATAGAGTGCTGAGCCTTCCTGTCACTTTTTTCACATTATCAAGAAAATGTAGGACTTTACAAATATATTGTCCTCACACACCTCTACAAGTAGCAGCTCAGTCCATATGAATCCATAAATCTCTCCATCCCCTCTGTCACGGAAGCACATAAAGGTCACATCACATCGCGTATTTTCTCGGGGAAAAGTGAACATCACAACTTTTCCCACACCGCAAACAAAGCAAATGTGTCTGACATTTCATCTGATGACATTAAGCGAGGACGCGGCGCAAGCGGCTCCCCCGGCGGAGGCTGCACCAATGAACTTTCGCGCCCGTTCACTGTAATGGTCGTCACACTCCGCGGACGCCACCGTGACTCACTGTTGTGGGCAACACTGTATCCTTTCAATCTGCTTACTGCGGAAGCAAATAAATGACTAAATGATTGGGTGGAAAAAGCATTTGTGTTCCTTGTGATTGAAGTCTGTCTGGTGTCAAAGCGGACCATCGACGCCTCCCACACACACACACACCCTTCATCCAGCACTACTGCTCTATAATATCAGATATCTAATGAGGACTCTAGTCTTTACAGTTAAGTCTACTGGTGAATTTCTTAAGTTAATTTAAAATGAATTCAGGCTGAAATTTTCCATCATTATGAAAGTTCTTGATAATGAAAATAAACATTTGCAAACTGTAAAAAGATCAATTCAACTGAATAGGTAGGAGCACACTTTGTAGGTATCCCATGAAGCCGTACAAAGCACATTACTGCATCTATTTAACGTCACACAAGTTAAATATAACTATGATATTTTTTTTGAACTGGGTAGCCTCCATTCTCTTGTGACCTTAAAAAATGTCGAAAACAAAAGGCCAAAGCCTCGCGCCCATAAAATGATGAAACTCCAGGCATGCTGCCTGAGTTGGCTACTTTTTTTACTTTAAGAATCTGCTATAAAATCATGACGCATGTAAATTCTGGGGAGCAAAGCATTTCAGAAAGGCCTGACGCAGCTGTTTCTCACACAATACTAGCGGAGTGTGTGAGTCATCTGTACATGGATGTGTACAGATGACCCCCAAACACACACACACACACAACCAGCACCTCTGTCATCCTATTTATTCATTTACAGCCCGCCTCCCAGTAGATGCGTTCAGGTTTTTACTGAGTAAGCGTGAGCCTGTGATTAAGTGAGACCTAGTGTACACCATACACACAGTATACACAATGCACACCGGTACAGCTGATCTTCATACTAGCGATCCACACCGCCTCAACAGCACTGCGGAAGCCGTTGCACTCAGAACTTTCAACATAAACTGCCCTTCAACATCTACGACGTGCCGTTGATTGATTGATGGACTGATGAGGGCTGCGCAACAAGCATATTCATCAGCGTGAGCGTGCCCTCGCATTAAATAATATTTCCACCAACATACTGCTCATCATCAGTGGTAAACAGCTTGTACTAATCAGGGGGTGTCTTTTCCCTGAGAGCTTAATGACATGTCCTTAATATTTGTCTTCTCTCACCCACTTGCAGTCACACTGCTAGCCGATGCTGATATGCAAGGACGCTGAGCAGCTCATCAGGAGCAATTAGAGGCTCAGAATAAGGACATTGCACAGGGTCTTGCATCAGCATGAGTCCTCCAGACCTGTGGATCAAACCGGCTCCCACCTAGTGAGCCGCACTGGCCATGTTTCGTGTCCGAAATGCTACCAGCTGCAGCAAATAAATCAATCACTACAAATGACTGAAGTAATGAAGTATCAGAGTACCATTTTCACCGAGCTGGTCGGTGCAAACTTGGATCTTCCCGTCTCGCAGCGCTTTTTATTTTCACCTTGTGCAGAGTCTACATGTTCTTTTGTGTCCATGCCATGTGAGCGACGTATTCAAGTAAAGTCAATAAGATCTGCTGCGGGCGCCGCATCTCTGCTGCTGCGTGATATGCACAATTAACGTGGATGCTTCGACCGAAATTCTAAGCTTTGTCAAAATGACACAATTCCACTGATAAAGAACTGGACAAAGGCCCGGAGGCGCGTTCTCCCCACCATTCACTTACCCGGTGAGCAGGGAGAATGCACCGTGTTCAATCTTTTATGTGAATGAATAATAAAAAACATAGATATTATTATGAACCTCTCCCACAAAAAAGGTAGTAGAAAGTAGATATAACTCCACACACACTCAGCTCGGTCTTAATGACCAAGCATCTAATCATTTCATGCCTCACATCATTAAAGGTCACCTTCCCAGCCAAATTCATTTTCTGAGGGTTTTCTAACAGTGATATGTGTCTCCGTAGTATGAGTACGAAGGACAAAAATGAAAAAATTCTGTCCCCTCATTTACTAGCTTTCACCATTTTTTGCCCACTGTGAGCTGAAACAAGCGGATCTGAGAGTTGGAAACTTGTGATGTGGAAGTCACTGTCCACTCCCCCCGGCTGTAGTGGAGGCTGCAGCCCCCCCCCCCGGATAAGATGAGCCTCACTTTTAGCTGGAGCTAGCGTTAGCTAAATGAAACAATACATACGATCAAAATAAGAGATTTAGAAAAAAATTAACCAACCACTGCTGCAGCCGCAGAATCTGAGCATGTTCGGGAACGGGAAGCTCTACTTATGTGTCCGATTGTGTCATTTTAAAGGCATTTGACATTTAAAGGTACAGGCACAGAAAAAGGACGTTCTCAGGAGAGCTCACTCGAGTCACTTTTAGACTGGCTGAAATGAGGTACCAATGCTGAATTTGCAGGGAAAAAACTTTTAAATAATGTTTTTGGGCCTCTGGCAACTAAATGAAATTGTGTCAAATACCCCATAGAAGGTGACCTTTAAGTCCCGCCATCTCGTCTCCCCTCCTTCAGACAGTGGGGAGACCATTACCCATCCAGTCCCTGCATGTAAATGACCCTTTTTTACACTCTAAAAAATGAGCACACGTCTAAACTCGGCCCAGCACCGTCCACAGCATTTAAAAAACAAACACGGCGAGGCCTCCTGGATCGTCACTGGATGTCTCTACTCGAATTCAGAATTAATTTGAACATGCACACCTGATATTAATTCTGCTGCTTGGAAAGCGGCGCCAGGAAATGAGAGGCCAAATTAGCCGGGACAGAAATGTTTACAGTTAAGTCACTTTACCGCTTGGCCTCTGTTCGCTCAGTGACGAAGTTTATCTAGAGTGGTCCAATTATCTCTGTGACAGCGTTTCAGCATGATTACAAGCGGATACTGCGGTAGGGTCCGCCTGGAAGTGCGATGCGAGATCTAATTAACGCAACACCTAACAAAGAACCCTTCCTCTCTTATGTAAATACGGTCGCTAAAATGTCAAGTGTCTTAAGGGAAACCTGTTGAGATGAGAGGGAAGCTTTAACTGCATTTCCAATGTGTTAAAAAGAAATAGCTGCATTTTTTTTCTGGCCCCCGTGACCGACCCATGTAAACAAGACCCACAAATAATGCGCATTGATTATAGGTCTGCTATCTCGTGGGGGGGGGGGGCTTCCAGTTATATAAAAGAAGGTAGGGAAATAAATAATTGATAACATATGGCTTCTGTCGGCACAGAACAGAATGTTCTTGCTGCAGCAGCACCGGAGGCTGAAGGCCGATCTGCACCGCAAACACCAGGTTCGCTTTTCCGAGTGACCAACTTCATTTTAACAACCACTCTGATGCACACACACACACACACACACAAACACACACATAAACATACATAGTCTCTAGCATTGCAGGGTCCAACTAAAACACGAAGCGATAACCTGAAAGAAACCTGAAAATAAAAAAAAAAGCACCAGTCCTTTCTGGTGCTATCATCGTGTGCATACAGATGTTGTGAAATATTTTCCAAAAGCATCTTTCCATCTAAGATTTTCTTGCACCGATGTGCCATGCAGGTTTAACGCAAGTTTTTCCAGGCCGCGTGAAATCACTTCAACACATCTGCCAGGGCGCTCGGCCGCACGGAGGCTGCAGCGACTAATTGTCATGTCGTGGTCATGTGTTATGCAGTCATCTCCAAAATTAGTTTAAAATTAAACAATTACAATCATTACTTCTTTTAAACATCAGGGAAAAAACCAAAATCAGGATTAATTCCCCAAACCAAAGGTCATGTTTGACCAAACAACACACAAAAAGCTCAGCACAGCTGTGTAAAACAAGCAGCCAAAATAACATCTGGAATTTTTGCTTGAGAAGTGCCTTAAAAAACAATCGATCATAAAAAAAAAGACCCGTTGTAGGTTGATGACACAGCTTTTCTGCGGATTGGGTTTGGATGTCGGGGATAAAAAAGTGTTACCTCACAGCTGGATGATGCAAAGCAGAGGGATGTGATGTAAATAGCCACATGGCTATGAATGACAACATAGTGAAGCCCTTTCTGGCAAATGAGCACCAATGAAAAC
>CAESWR010000676.1:493102-518075 GCA_903171835.1 Mullus surmuletus | reverse complement strand
CTCCACCCTTTACCCACCTGACCAAATATGTGTGTGTGGCACAGGAGGTTGATATGTGGGGCTGGGTGGGTGTGGATCTCTTCTCCTTCAAGCCGTCTTCCCCTGTCAGAGAAAGAATACAGCAAACATGGGAGGCGGCTACGCAGTAGAAGAGAAAGATGAATGTTTTTCGGATCATAGAAGCGCATTAGCACACTGATGTATCTGTTTTGTCTGCTGCTTATTTGTGTGTGTCTGTGCGTGTGTGCGCGCCCTTGCAGAAAAAGAATGAACAGGTAATAAAATAATTTAATGACGGCTGTAGAGATGCACATAATGAGAGCTGTGCCTTGATGTGCACTATTAGAACTGAGTCAGGATGAAAAGGAAAAATGCACTTAGCGAAATGTTACACAATGACGAGACTTGACAAGACAATAAGTGGGACAACCCGTTGTGGTTTTGTTAGAATCTGACACCGTCCCAAGATGGAAATACCTCCGTGTTTTCTAGTTTGAATTGACCGCTGATGACTCACAGGGCGGTGAAAAAATGATTTCTTTATAGACGCACTACGATGAGTGAGGATCCTGCAGCTCGATAGTTTTCTTTGAAGTTTTTGTGATGTGATGTGATGTGATGCAAAGTCTCCTTGGTTTCATTTTTTTCTTTTTAGAGGTGTGACAGTCGACCATCTGCCGCACAATCGATCTAAACTAAAGTGAGCATACTGAGACTTCACACTGGATTTAATGCTAATGCAGTCACTGCCCTGAATGCACCGTCGCTATCAGTGAGGAACTTCTTGCTGCAAGTGTGAACCAGAACCAAAAGAAGAAAAGAAAAAGAAAGACCTATTGTCAAACACTGAGATAAACACACTCCAAGGCTACACCTGAATAAACGGTTTCATGGTGTGACGATATCAGATTGTGAATTCATATCAGTTGTGAGAGGAGTGTTATTGAACATTTTAAGTTTTATCATATTTGTTATTGTTGTTCTCTATAACCGTTGCTGCTGCAACTATTAAAAGTTTTGCCACTGTGGGAGTAACTATCTCATCTCATCTCATCTCATCTGGCAATGAGAGTGAAGAAGAGGTTTTGCAATGGTCAAACTGGGAGTAATCAAAGACATCATCATCTCACACGAAAGGTCAGGCAAATCAGGCATTGAACAGTTTTGATCGTTCTGTGTTCTGTGGTCCAATAATCTCAACACAGCACACAGCACACACAATGCTTCTGTCCCGACATCGATCTAGAATCTCATCCTCCAAGACAGAAATCTTGCGTGGTCAAACCTTATCTAACAAAAACGAAGAAAAAATAGCAACATAGCAACAACCGGAAGTCAGTCAGCTCGCTTCTTAATTGGCTACGTGCTGCCGTCTCAATTCACTGAGTCATGACTCAGGAGTTGTTGGCTTTTCCCACACACATGAAGATCTTATAAAACGTAAAATAATCTGGCGTTTGCCGTCCTTGGCCGTGAAGGGGGAAAGTCAAGAAAAAAACAGCCCAATTATCTTTATGTGTAGACCCCACTCTAGCAAATTCAGCTTAAGCACAGTCAGCTGGCTGGCATGAATGTAAAAAAGAAAAAAAAGAATCAAAAAACATAACAAAAGGGAAAATTGCTTTCCCTCTGTTTTTATTGTCTTCTGAGGAGGATGGTGCACTCAAGGAAAATGTACAAGTTTGGTGAGAAAAGCACTTCCTGCCGAAACATAACAAGGCTGATGCTACATTTAACAGGGAACATAGGCTTTTTCACAGACCATCAGCCACAGACGCACTCCTGAGAGGTAAGGCTGTCAATAGTTGGTCCTCAGAAGAAGACACCAGCCAGACACACACACACAGACACAGACACACAGATATGCAGTGGTGTCTTAGTGCCTTATTCCCATCTGATAACATCCCTTTTCCATAGCTGAGGCCGTGGTGTATCTCGGCTGTGACGGTAGCCAGGTTGGATTCATTCCTCGTGGGATTATTTTAGGATTTATTGAGGAATGCGCGAGGATAAACCACCAGTACCAGCCTCTGTGCATATATATATATATATATATATATATATATATGGCGTATATATATATATATATATGTATGTATGTTCCCCCCACTGAGAAGACACATCCACTCCGCGATGCATTGCAAGTTGTCTGGCTACTGTGGATGTGGGGAAATGCACCTTTGCAGCACACTCACGGTCCAATAAATGAGTCTTTAACGGCGTGATTTCCTACTCAGACAGTGTTAGAAAATGTGCTTCACTGGAATACACAATAAGACAAACGAGAAGATTACACAAGAAATGTTGATATGTGCCTGCCTGCTTGCTGCTGATTTGTTCCTGCTGGCTACTTGCTGCTGATTTACTCAAGTTTATGCCAATCTTTGTGGAGATGCGTCAGAGCATCAATGCGTCATGGTCTATTTCCTGTTTGGGGATGGTGGGGTCATCCAAGATGGCGGCTGAATGGGACATGTCTTCAAAGTGGGGTCATGAGTGGACGTGTTAAATATGGTGTTGATAGGTCAAAGCGTTGATGATTTAGACCCTACTTCATGTTTATCGGCTGTGGCGACATCCAAGATGGCTGCCGAGTGGGACATGTCTTCAGAGTGGGGTCACAAGTGGACATGTCAAATATGATGTGGATACGTCAAAGCGTTGATGATTTAAGGCATTCCTCGTGAATCTGACTTGAAACACAAGGAAATACGGCTGAAAGAGTGTGTGTGTGTGTGTGTGTGTGTGTGTGTGTGTGTTTGTTTTTGCGTCTATACTCTGATGTGTGGAACACAGCTGTCAATCAAGATCAGGTGGGGGCCTGTGTATTTCAGGTCACCTGGAGTTCTTGTGTGCATCAGTCAATCATAGAGGGCCTGGGGTCGTTAAGGTCACCTGGAGTCCTTGTGTGCAGAGGAAGCCTCTCACCTCGGCATTTCAAAAAAGCATATCAGCAACAGGTTACTTTAAGCCAAGGTTTGGGGCAAAAACCTGCACCCAGTTGACACCGGCGTCTAAGGGGGGTAGGATGTGCCGTTGGTATGAGCGGGCGTGTCAATCATGGCATGGATACGTCAAAGCGTTGATGATTTAGGACCTACAAACTCTCGCGTGGGGCGTGTTGCTCTGCATGTTGGGACCCTGCGAGGAGAATAGCAATACGTGCTACCATGTTGTTCGACGTGGCAGGCACATAATGAGAAAACATAAAGCACGACATTTGAAATTAGTCTGATTGTAAATCTACGTCTTCTATACTTATTTCTCCTCAGCAGCATTGTGATGTTTACCTAATGAGCTAATTTTGAGTCAATATACCAGATTTTTTAAAGGCAGTATGTGCATCCACCCCCACGTGCACAGCGGCTGTTTTGTGCCGATACAGCTGAAAGGATTTTTCCATTGCTGTGAATGACGACTTTTGCATTTCTTTATCCTGTCTTTCCGCATCGCTTAATCTCATGACTTCCAGTTCAAAGTGCTCACAGATTCATAGTGAGTGACATCAACCCCTGACACGTGGTCGTCATCACCCTGGATGAGCCGTGGAGCTGATGTCAGCCACACAGAGTGGTAACATAACACAAGATACGCTCGCTCACTGTGGCTGCAATTTTGAGCATGTTGAGGATATTTTGTGTGAGCGTTGTCCTTGTTTCATCGCACATTTATCTTCATCAAGACTGACACATCAGATTGATGGCAGTGGTCCCACTGACGTCTGACAGATGGTCGGGAATTGGGGATGTTCACCTCACAATTTGGTGCAAAGGCACAATCGCACTAATCTATGACAGACAAAGGTAAAAACTCACATATAAAAATTAAAATGGCAACATTAAAATCTGGTTTCTTGATTCGTGATTCGTTTTCAATATCATAATGTGCTTATCACAGCAGACTAATTGATAGACAAAAATGGCATAGAAAAAGGAGAACACCAAGAATATTCATGCAAGACAATGTAAATCTTGTATGCAAAATTCAGATTAAATGTGAAGAGACAGTTGTTGAAATAAACCCTTGAAACAGTTGTCATCCATTAATGTATTCTGCATTTTTCACATCTCAAGCAGCATTTGATATAACACTCAAGAAGCCCCCCCGCCTCTCTCCTCCTCTCTCTCTAAAACCAATGTCAGGGAAGCAGCAGAACAGTGCGTGTGTGCGTGTGTGTGTGTGTGTGTGTGTGTGTGTGCAGGGGGTAACCAGCCTGCCCAGCTCAGCACCACGGACAGAGAACGAGCGGAGCGTCGGACAGAAGCAATCCGAGGATTTGGGGAGAAGAAAATCTCAGGCAGAGATTTGGATTCGCGATCGCGGAGAGACTCGCGGATTTACGCGCAGCTCGCCAAAGTAAGAAACCGGAACTCCGAGCATATATTGTCGTGTTTGACCGCCGCAGACCACAAACGGCACAGCATCACAAGTGCACGAACCCACAAAAAGTACCTGAACGGCGCAACATTTGTAACGGGACAACTGTGATGCGGGGAATCCGCGCGTAAAATCCATGTCGCGGCTTCTCCTTGACGCGCGGCTCCCGCGGATAACTTGTCTGACTTTGCGGTGTCGGTGAAAAGACGCAGGGACACAAACAGGAGGGGGGTCGCAGCAGCCTGGAGAGAAATAATCCTGACACTGGAGACCACCCCCACCACCCCTCCTCTCCCCTCCCCTCCCTTACCACCCCAACGCACTTACAAGAGCAGGATGGAGACGAACCTTTCTGACTGAGTGAGCTCGCCGTGACGCATCGTGTCTGAGTGGATTTCCCAGTAAAGTGTGTGTGGACTTTGCTTGGACTCCTCATTTGACAATAAACTGCGTGTGATACCACTGTCATCTGTTCCATTTGGCAAATTACGCACGGCTCCATCGTCGCTCTGAAGTTTCCCGACCACCTCCCGCTTCGAGATGGAACAGCCGGACGCTTCTCCCTGGCTCCCCGTCTCCTCCGAACTCAACTCTTCCTTCGCTCCCACTCCCACGCTCCTCTTCCCGCCGTACCCGCGCCTCTCCAACGCCTCCCTCAACGTGTCCACGCAGAGCGCGCCGTTCCAGGGCAGCAGCACGGTGCTGACCGCGCTCATCTCCGTCACGGTCTTCTTGGTGGGCCTGACGGGCAACACGCTGGCCATCTACGTGGTGCTGCGCTACGCCAAGATGAAGACTGTCACCAACATCTACATCATGAACCTGGCCGTGGCCGACGAGCTCTACATCCTCGGCCTGCCCTTCCTCACCACGCAGAACGTGCTCTCCTACTGGCCCTTCGGCTCCTTCCTGTGCCGCGTGGTCATGACCGCGGACTCGATGAACCAGTTCACGTCTATTTTCTGCCTCACGGTCATGTCCATCGACCGCTACCTGGCCGTGGTCCACCCGATCCGGAGCACCAAGTGGCGGCACCCACGCGTGGCCAAGGTGGTGAGCGCAGCGGTGTGGGCCGTCTCCTTCGTGGTGGTCCTGCCCGTGGTCATCTTCTCTGACATCCAGGTAGAAAAACGCCGGATCCTCCATCCTAACTAAGATGTGCTCCAGAGGCAGTGATTATGGGTGGACCCTCACCCCATAATCAATGTTAACTTTCAAAATGTGACCTCGGGCATCAGAAGACAGTAATTAGTCTTCTGTTGGGAGCGTCCAATCATTGCAGACTCTCATCATAATCATGACCAAATCAGATGTTTCCACTTAGTATTCTTAAGAGCATCCATGCTCATATTCCTGTATGGCAATTACACTAACCTTCAATTTAAGGTTGGCACATATTGGGGAAAAAAAAGCATCAAATGATGACCCTGTTTAATGTATGCATGTTCTACAGGCAGGAAAAGGGTGGTGGGTGTGTGATTATAGGAACGCTAAATGCATCACAGAATATATACACCAGATTGAATTAAACCTTATCATCTGCGCTCCGGCGTGCCACAATGTGAGCACAGCCGATTGCTGCAGTTCGGTGCATTGTAATTTTCTGTAATGGGGTTTGTAAAGGAACATGAGAGGAAACCAGTTTGGCTGCTTCCAATAAGCTGCGGACAATGTAGCAGTTGGGAGAACACATCATTATTCGTAAAACTTTAATTGAAGAAACTCCATCGTCTCATTTCTCCGTCCCTCTGCCCCCAAAACCTACACAGGCAAAGTCTCAGTGTTTGGATAGAAGATCTTCCCTAAGCTCAGCATGACATTGGTCCAAATGAGATTTTGTTGGGCACTGACTCGCACTCAGTAAATGTGCAAAAAGCTGAAGCAGTGAAATTGTAGATATGAGCATTCCAAAAACCACTCGATGCACTTTCAAACATTGCTAGGCACTGACCACATCAATATCCCCAGGCCGGGGATCGGGGGGTGGTTGGTATCTATAGTGAAGCACAGTTGGGCAGATTTCTCCCTGTTGTTACTCTTATGCGTGTTGCCTATAACAATGTTTGCAACCATTGAGGTGCGACTTGTTGTTAGGCACTGTCGTCCAAGGATGAAGTCAGTCAGACAAACATTCGTAATGGCTTTAATGGACTGACAGACAGACAACTGGCCGCTCAACTTTGTCAACCTGAAAAATATACTGATATATTCAGCATAACTACTACTTCACTGAGAGACAAATTGTACTGCCTGTTTTTTTTGTATTCTTCCCAAAGTCACAGGGTGATAGTTTGAATGTGGGAAGCCGTGACAAATGGCCAGACTTCAAATTACATGACCACGACAACTCAAATGGATGCTTTGGTTTTTCTTGAGTGAGCAAGTCATGTTCAGTTGTGACTTCTTTTTAACCCACTCACACATGAACCCTTTACAGAAATGGATGATGGTCCAGCAGGTGACCCTAATCTGGTAGCAAAACATCACGACCTGCTCAGGGAGCCGGGCATGAAGTAATGTTTCATCACTTTGGCATTTTGTCGATTTCAGCTTGTTTTTTCAGTCTGCCAGCTGATTAAATTATTAATTCATTTATTTATTCTAGTGCCATCAAAAAGCATTCCGTCTATACCCTTTTCCAACCATCCCTCTCATGAAAATAGTGAAGAATTTAGCAGTCAGAGTCACATTCTGTGAGTACTGGGCTAAAACTCAAGTGACCAGGAAAAGGCCTCCACATGTCGACATCATGGGGTGACGTCTGTGTCACGTTCAAAGGATGCGCTTATCGATCGGATTAATTATTGCAGGTTTAAAAGGTTCTTAACTCCATGAAAACAGATTCATGGTATGGTTTCTTTTATGATTCATCCTATGGTCTTCTGTGTAGAATTAAGGCCTTTCATAACATTGAGGCAGGACTAAATAATAAAGAAGGCAGGTCTGATGATGTAGGAGAAAGTAAGCACAGAGACGCACACATTTCACATAAGTCCCTGTTTCCCCGGGATAAGCACATCATGATTGTCATTTTCCAACCTGTGACTAAACAAGTCCTCTGCAGTTGAACAGATGATTGTTTACCTCCTATATTGGATTTTTTTCCAAAAATTCTGTCTGTCCTGATCGTTTTTTTTCCCTTCTTCTTCTTTTTTTCTTTAAATCTCTTTAGGACTCATTTAATTCGTGCAACATGATCTGGCCAGAACCGGCAGACTTGTGGTCGACAGCCTTCATCCTCTATACCACCACTGTGGGCTTCTTTGGGCCTCTGCTCATCATTTGCCTCTGCTACCTTCTTATTGTCATTAAGGTATGTGCGTGCGTGCGTGTGTGTGTGTATCTCTATATGGAAGGTTGATTAAAATAAACTCCTGTGTAATTTAAGCGTGTTATTTGCATCAGCGTAAAGAGGATTTCCGTGCTACTTCCCCTCCTCCCCCTCATCATCTCATCACTGCAATCATCGTCCCATATATTTTCATCATCATCCCTTGTGAAGCAGCCCTCTGCGTCTCTCCCTGCAGGTGAAATCCTCGGGCTTGCGCGCCGGCTTCACCAAGCGGAGGCGCTCGGAGCGGAAGGTGACGCGGATGGTGGTGGTGATCGTGGTGGTGTTCGTGCTGTGCTGGCTGCCGTTCTTCATCATCAACATCGTCAACCTGGTGGTCATCATCCCGGAGTCCAGCGCGACGGCGGGGATCTACTTTTTCGCCGTCCTCTTGTCGTATGCAAACTCCTGCGCCAACCCGCTGCTCTACGGCTTCCTGTCAGACAACTTTAAACAGAGCTTCAGAAAAGTAGGAAGTGCCGATTTTCTCCAAGTAGTATTTCCTGCAGATATTTCGGAAATAGCATGTTCAGGTTTTGTACTGAAAAGACCAAATTAGATGTTGTTCAGTGCCCTTACTTCATATGAGGGGAAGGTTCTCCAAGTGAGAAAACAGGTATGCACAGTTTAAAATGATAGAACATTCAAATGTATTGAAGACGCAAATACATGTTGCAAAAAACGGTTCTTTGAGGTGATAGTCACCGTGACCTTTAGCCAACTTAATATAATCCGTTCAACTGTGAGTCCAAGTGAAATTGCTTCATGATGTTCCTGAGAGTGAGAGTTAAGGAGGGGAAAAAGCATTTTTCGTGAGGTCACGCTGACCTTGACCGCTCTCACTGCTCTTAACGTGTAACGGATCAACACATCAGGCAGCTCTTTAGTGAAACTCACCTATTCATTGGGTCGCCGTGGTAACTTGACAGTCAATAAGCTACTTTTTGCCAGCACAGTGGAAGGACCGATGTTGCAGTGCGCTTCACTTATTTTCACAGCTTGTTACCGGCTCCCAAAGGACCATCCGGTGAATGTAGTTCTAAGAAAATGACTTCACTCTAAAACAATTATCCAAAACAAAGAATTAAGGTTGGTGTTTCGTGTTTCCTCAAGGTGTTGTGTGCCAAGACGGTGTCCGTAAACTTGACCGAAAACTGCAGCACAGAGGAACAACACATTCTCGTGCACCCTGGTTTGATTCCATTCATGCATTTGTGTTGGTCTCAACTCAGCTTGTATTTAATTTTTTATTAGCATAGTTGATTAAACAATGAAGCAGTGCAAAGGCTTTTCAGGAACTTAGGTGATAAACCCAGTGGTAAAGGCAAGCGTGAGACCCTTACCTGGAGAACGCTACTGCCGCCCCTGTCTGGAATTGCCAGTTCAGCAGTGTTAGACTCCATTTCGTCTCTGGCTCTTTGGCTTGTTCTTCTGGTGTGGAAGAAGAATCGCTGTGATTTGCTTTCAAAGGTCTGAATATTGTGCCTGACAGCGTATCTGTTCATTGAAGATTCATTATCGAATGCTTATTCGAGGACCACCCGCCTGTGTGGACGGCGCTCGCGGCAGGACTGCCTGTCGAGAAACCTCCACTTTTCCACCACAATTCAGCTTAACAGGAGGATTTTTTCAGTCTTGTTATTTGGCACCCTATTATGAGAAAACATCAAAGACCGCCTGGACTGCTTGAAAGGACATGCATTTTATGGGTAATGAGAAACAAGCCGCGTTTCATCTTTCAAACAGTGGCCCGAGGGATGGAAAACAGTAGCGATGAAGAAGTCGTCTGCTTTTCCTGATCATTGATAACGATGCTTCGATCTCCGGCCCAACAGGTGCTGTGTGTGAGGAGTCTGCGGTGCAAGGCCAATGGCGTGGACGACGGAGACCCCAGTGCTCCTCGCACCGAAAAGTCCACCCCCAACGACTGCGCCCTGCTCTCCCCTCATAGCCACGACCCCCAGAGCAGCCAGGTACTTGACATTTCAAAGGGCCGACAGAAAAATGCACTAAAAGAGATTCCTCTTTTACGGTGTGGGAAAAAGACCATTTCAATCAGGACCACTTTAGTCCAAAATATACTTCATGGGCTGCATTAGCTGCATAATAGCATTTTGGCAGCCATGGGGAATCTTACCCAGAAAAAGCTTTATATTTATGCTGTCTTCTGTTATGTCTATAAAATATGAATTGTTTTCTAACTGAAGTACTATGCTGTTGTTTATTTTCGTAAGATCACATAAAAAAGTAAAAGGGTACAGCCAAATGAGCCAATTTTACTTTGTAGCTTTAAAATGATACTGGTAGGAGATCACTGCAAATCTGCAAACTAAATATGCCAAGGTGCCAGAAACAAAGACGTCAAACGTGTGTGATAAAGATCCAAGTGTGAAGATAAATACTCTTTCTTACGCGCTTAACTGCGTCCATATTTCCATTCATGTGATGACTCGGAACTGCTCGGAACACTATCAGAGCTCAGATTAGATAGCTACCTGTCAGACAGTAAAACACGGATTAATTCACTCTGGCTGCTCTGATGGTTATGTGGGTCCCGTCGGAGCTTCCTACAAAAAACATAAGACTAAAAAAAACATGTTGGGGGCTGGAGCCGGGAATGCCCCAGGCTCCCTGCCCTTCCAGAGAGCAGCAGCAGACTTCTGTTGACGGAGAGTAAATCAGAACAGAAGAGGAGGAGCTGGGGAGGAGTTGGGTCTTAGGTGAGGCTTTTGCTAAGCGATGCGGCGCAGATTGGCCGGTAGATGCAGTTGAAAGAAAATGCACGAAATGTTTGACCTTACCAATGGGAAGCTGTAACGGGCGTCAGCTAATGAGGGGCTGCCTGAACGACAGATCCGACAGCTGGTTTGACTGTGTGGCCAGACAGAACCTTGCTTGATTTCGATCTTGAATTGAAACTCCTTTTTCTCAGGAGCCAAAATGAGAAACATGGAAGATTACGCCACACTTTCATTTCGATTACACTCCAATCCTATCATTTGTAAAAAGAAATAAGACTTTTTTGTGTTCTTGTTTCTTATTTTCGTTTCCTCTGGAAGCTGTCGCCTCCTCAACTCCGTTTTGTATTCGGTGGCTTGAAATACACAGTATACACAATACCAGCTCTGTATGATTTTGTCAGGGCTGTCACAATATCAGATTTTCACTTCATGATTATCGTGGGCAAAAGAAATTCACGATAACGATATTATCACGATATAAAAAAAAATAAAAAAAATAATGGTACAATAAATGAAATTAATCTTTATCTCTATTTATGATTTTTCCCTTTTGGTCCCACTGTGGGACTAATAAAGGAGTATCCATCTATCTAATTACAATCAAAATACCTGTCTAAGGTGGTATAAAGACAGTATGAATGGTATTGGTATTGGTATGAAATGGTATTATCTAGACAGCCCTAGATTTTACTGTCCATCATTCCTGAGCTGTGGCTTTGACAACGCTGATGGCCTGCCAGTGCATCAGTTTAGCTCATTACAATCTGTTGGTTTCGAATGATTGGCTTGATGGAATCAATATCCACTCTTGTGTAGAAAAATGTACAGGCTCAGAGCAATGTCAGACTGAAGGAGTGTTAAGAGTTCTGTGTGATGATATTTGCATTAATAAAGTAGTTAGGTTAAAATAAAAAGGAAAGGAACATGATAATTCATGAATTCAGACCCTGTCTTTGATTCACCTGCGAGACGTGTCAGGTTTGGCAGGTCTCCTAAAAGCTCTCGAGCACTTGGGATGGAACAAACGCGCAGGTGGAGTGTGTATGGTTGCACTAATTGAGAGTGTGTGTTTTAGCTTCGGAGGTGGGAAAAAAAGCTTTGCCTCAGAGTTGGGCACCTCGCGTCCAAAAAGATAACGTGTATCAGAACGGTGAGAGAGTGGCTGCGATGAGACACTTCAAAAGGTCCTTCAGCGGGTCCAAAGTTATCACAACTGTATCTTCCTCCTTAAATTAAATCTTAGGGTCAACGCAAGAGTCCAGCCGCTCCATTATTGATGCATGAATCACACTCACAGCAGAGATTGCGTCTCTTTCTCCTTGTTCCCGGTGGAAATTCAAAGAGAGGCGAGCTAACACTTGAAACCAAGGACCACAGACCGTTTTTTTTCGTTTTTTTTCTGTTGATGCATTTGTATTGATTCCATCGCGTTAGTTTCTCCCACATGCCTCTTTCACATCACATCTCGCCCATGAAATACATTGACTGAATGTCTCAGATACACTCAGGCGGTGCCTCTGAATATCATTTGTCGTGAAATTCTGGAATGTGGCGGGCGAGGTGGGGCCGTACATTCTTGTCAGAGAGTGAAGAGGGAGCACTGCAGCAGAGAATGTGCCCATTGGTACTTACAGTAATAATCCCCCCACATACCCCATAATAGCCTACAGTAATTATCATTGAGCTTTTTTTTGTTTTGAAATGGCTCTCTTTCCTGGTTGCAGATTTCCCGAAGCCCGCTGACTAATTAACTTTCTTCTCTTTGTCTCTTCCCTTCCTATACGCATTAACATGCCGCCTCAACACCTTTTTTTTTTTTTTGTGATTTTTCTTACTTTTTACTTTTCATACGCTTGGCTCACCCCTCTTTGAAGATCTCCCCTCAGCCCACAGGCTCACCTACTTCTCACACGGCCGCAGACTTGCACTGCTGCATGTCGACACGTGCGCCCGCCTCCGCTTTCTCAGGAGCCACCAGCACCACTGCGGACTCCGCAGCCGCCTCCATGGTAACCGCGGCCGCCCTGGCCACACACCACTCCTCCTCCTCAGTGACCATGGTCCCATAGGAGCAGTGAGCGACCTGGTGAGTGTGGGTGTGTGTGTGTGTGTGTGTGTGTATGAATAAAAGCAGAGCGAAGAACTTCCTGCGTGGAAAGAGGAGCCAGGAAGCAAAGAGGAACAAAGGTGATAGGTTGCAAGAGGCTAATTGAAACACAGAAGAAAAAATAAGGCTGTTTTTCCACGGTTCCAATGTGAAAATCCATCTTTGGAACAATTTTCTCCCTTGGGTGTGCAGCCATTCTAAATCTGTCGCATCATAAATGCGAACAACCTCATGAATGTTCCTTTCCCCCCCCCCATGTAATTGGACCGGTGAATCATCCAGTTGCCTTTTTTTTCTTCATCCAGGCATCTGACATGAAGTGCCTTTTTAGCTGCTCTCACTCAAAGGGAATGGAAATATTTATCAGCAGGTATTTCTCTCGGTTGCTTTTTGAAGGCATTTTTACTCCAGCAAGTGTCTGTTCTCAACTCCACAACGCACCAGTGTTTCACAGAGAGAAGCTGTTTCAAACATAAAAATCAATTTGTGCTCTCAGTAAAAACACTAGATCACCATTATTATTATTACTTCTTTAACATCAAAGTGCATTTTTTTCTATTCCCTTGTGTTCATTTTTCTCAGTCAATGTTTTCGAATGTATTTCACCGCCATAAAAATCTGTGCAGCTTTGTGGGCAAAATCGAATATCAGAAAATGTGCTTTTCCGAAGTGACTTGACCCGCTCATTGTCTTTCTGTGACCCTGTAGCCTGCATGGTTCCAACAGTACATTGTTGCTATTGTTGCTGCCTTGTTTACTCTTTTTGTCTTATTGGCTTGTGGGTATATTTTTTTATTTAATTTTTTTTTTATTAATATATATCTCTTGTCAACCACATATGCCAAAGCAGGTAACCATAGCGATGGGATGTCAGCTTTGTGTGTTGTTGTTCTCTGTATTTAAATCTGTCTTTCTTCTGGTCTTTATATTGTACAGACTTTGCAATTCATCTGTGAGAACAATCGTTGTGGTCAAAGCTCTTCAATGAATGACACTTAGAATTGTAATTGTAGTTTATTGTGCTCAGACTCTCAGTGACGGACACATGGACATCTTTTTATATGAGTGTAAGAAAGCCGAGTAGGTGTATATGATGAATGTAAGTGATTCCAAAGTAATTAAGTGATCTGAAATGTTTCATATGTGAATACGCCATCAGAACTGTATATTTTACAAGATTCTTTATAGTTGTTGTCTCTATTTTAATGTTGTGTTCGTCCATTTTGAAATTAAATCGTGTTATTGCAAACCAAGGGACTTTTTGTTATCACAAAAGCGCAATCGAGCGGCGGGCACAATCTATGGAAATGATGGAGGCTGCCAAAAATGCACTCACTGTGTTTACAGCGATAACTTGGCTGAGAGTCAAACGGATTAGGCTGCGAAGATATCACGTCGAAGCGAGGAATTCCTGATCCAAGCTGCGAACAAGTGCAGCCCAGTGCTCATCACGTCAAAAAGTCACACAGATTATTATTTAACGTTATGTCTTAACGTTGTGGTACAGCCACAAGTTTATTAAGCGCTTTATAATTCATTAAAAGTCATATCTGATAAAGCTATTATTAGATATACTCATAGAATTACATGAGGAAAAAATCAACACCATAGATTAAACCTCTCAGGATTGCTGAAAGCTCAAACCACAGACCGGAATATGAAGGCTTTTCATTAACACCTTCCGACCGTACCTTGCTATTCTCGACAGCACCGCGAGATATGGACGAAAGGGGGGAAAAAAAGGAAATGCGTGACCCTTTTGACCTTCCAGAGGTATTTTACGTTGCTCAGTTCAGGCATAAACTAGAAGATCTGACAGCTACATTGCACCACGATCTTAACTTTATGCATTAATCATCGCCTGGGAAAGGGAAAGAACTGGCTCAAATCACATTAGAAATGCCTGGACGATTATCTGACTCTGTGCGCATGTGTTTCTTCTTACCTAAAGAGGCCTTCGGAGAAAACTAGTCCTCGAAAATGAACACAGAAACAACACATATATCCAGCAGATGAGAGGAGAGGCCCAACAGGAAGCTAAGAACTAAGACCAGCAGTTCCCTCTTGGTTTAAAATTGGAAAAGAAACGCTGCAAGCCTTGTTTACTCAAAGCCGGCTGCTGATTAAAACCTAATATTGTACTCAGTATTCCTTCCTGTTTCTCCTGAGCGTTGCCTTTTAATAAAATTAAATGAATTCACTTGATGACCAGGCAGTCTTAGTCGAAATATTAATAGCTTTTTTCAGGACCCACAGCTAAAGAGACAAAAACCTTTAGCTTTCCTTTATGTCAGCTGATCATCCACCCAATTAACGGTTCACAGCGTTATTAATGTGTTGCTTTTGGGATCAATTTTTTTTTTAATCAAGATGTTTCACACCAATTAGATGCTTGTCCCCGACCAATAACCCTGCCAACACATGAAAATACACCGGCACCGGGAAACGGCTCAAACGAAGCTCAGGCCAAGTTTTATTTGGAGCTGTAAAATTTGCATCCAAAGATCAGTGTCGCCTCTGGGGAACGCGATCGTTGTTAATGACGGCTGTCAAGAGGCCGTCAACGCTCGCTCCCATGCAGACGCTCCATCTCCTCAGGGTGGACGCTAATCACCTGGAGTTTTTAACTGTCACTCGGTATATCTGTCTGTGTTGAGGCACAGTTCGCTCCACTGAGATGATTAAAAAAAAAGTCACAATGACGAAGGCTGAGTTGTTACGCAACAGTTGAACAAAGCAGGCAGGCAGACTTCTAAGGTAAAAAAGCCACTGTGGGAATATTTTTACAATATGAACTTTTATGAAAGCGCATATTTCAAAACAGGCGCTGTGACCTTCTCTTATGTAACGGGCTTTGGTCAGAGCGAGTACAGACACCATCTTGCAAAAGTTTACTTAATTCATCAGTCATCCAGTTAATCGCAGAGAGCCCGAGGATGGGGTCAGCCAGCGTGATGAGCCGCCGGATGAATGGTTTCCACAGCTTCTGCTAATGATTATTAGCACTGGCAAGCCAGTTTGTTTTGTTTCACCCCATTGGCGGACTTGCCCTGCACTCTGCTGCGCCGGAAAGATGCTCAACGCACTTTAATTTCCATTACACATACAACACATAGCGCCTACAGAAGACCAGTATTTCTGATGTGCTTCTACCAAGCCTTTAAGTTATTCCCTGCACAGCCCTCGGCGGGACCGACCTCTGGCATCTACACTCTCGTACTCATCTCATGTTCTCCGTGTTTGTGGCTGCACAGACCCTTGGTTGTTTTCGTCAGGAACAAAAGAGCGAGCCGAGTGTGACGATGGTTGACGGTTGACTGCTGCGTTCTAGTCGCTGTCAAGGTCGGCATGCAGGAGATGGACGCACGCCTCCACATCTGAAGATTGAAGGCATTCATCACCGTCCATGCCAACATTTTCATTTACATTTGCGAATAATCATCTCACTTAGAGATGAGGAGATGATGACGCTTTGCAGTAAAATGGATATTGCAATACTTTCCAAGATTTGAGTTTGAGGCATAGTAGCCTCAGTGGCCGCTCGATCCCCAGCCCGGCCATGTCGCAGTGCCTTTTGGGAAGACCCTCAAATGCTCCCGATGAGCAGGTTGGCAACACAAATGGTGACTCAGTGTGTGAATAAGGGGAAAAATGAAATATTGTAGTGTGTAAAAGACCATTGAGTTGCAGAAAAGCGCTAAAGAACTGTAGCCGATTTACAACAAAACCTTCTTGTTTATGTTCAGGTCTTGATATTCAAAACTGCATCACAACCTTTAAGACACTCTCGATACACCTTGAATGGAAACTAAACAAGAGAAAAGAAAATTACAATAAACAAACAAACAAACAAAAACAGCATTAAGTGAGCCAGAGGTCGAGGCTGTTTCTTTGTGTTGATCTCTGTTAAAGCAAAGAATTAGCAGCAGAATATTCAAAACAAACTCGACAGAATTGTGAGTCACTAGCAAAGTTGGTGACCGCAATATAGTGGACAAGCAGCAACAGGAATATAATATCCAAGATATCATCCTGGTTTGCGTGTTTGGCTTCTCGGCTGTGATCCTCTAATAACCCGGGACTCCACCATTTAAACAGAAAGTGCTAAAACACTCAATGTCAGGCTTCAAAAACACTTTGGCTTCACCCTCCCGGTTGTTGAGGCCGATATCTGGTCCACTTCTTTTTCCACTGACGTTGTAGTGCTTGAATTTTGTACATTGTGTTTATCCTTCTAGAAATAGAGGATAAAATAAATGAGGGTTATTGAACATTTTGAGTGGAAAGAGGACAGTGTTGGATCACCAAGACAACAGACACATAACTGTTGCTATGTAACTGATGGGTGTGAGGACAATCGATGGTTTGCCCTCAAAAACAACAACAACTCAACAAACTCAACTTTCCCACCTTGTCAACATGGTGTGGACTGATTGGATGTGGGAACGCGAATCCGGGTGGCATTTATTAGCAGAGCAGAGTCGCAGAGTGAGTAGGCTGAGATTGAGGACGGGCAGGTGAATGCGAGGCCACAGGAGTTTTTTATTCGTTTTTTTTCTTTCTTCTTTCTGGGACGTGCGGTTTTGTTTTGCTGCATCGTACTGGACTCGGGATGAGTCACTCTCATGAATAAATAAGGATCTGAACAAAGGACAGGGAGTGTAAATGAATGAGAAAGGGGTTTGTTCAGTGATGTCAGGGAGCAAAAAACGGTTTTCGGGGCTCAGATGACTACAACAAGCAGATGCAGGGGGGGGGGGGGCGGGCTGGATGACAAGCGGGTGGGTGGTGATTGTGTGGGGGGCGGGGGGGAGGTGCTGGCTGGAGGGTAAGAGGATGATGAGCGGCTGCTGATGAAGCTGAGTTGGTGAGTTGATAAGTTGAGGGATGTCGACCGATCAGTAATCAGTGAGCCAGGAGACACACGCACGCACACACACACGCACGCACACACACTGAGTTCGTATCAGCAGCCGTGATAGACATACTCGCCGCCTCCTGCATCGGCTTTGTCCGGAGCTGTATGACCTTCACCTTCGCCTTTTCATCCTCCATTCAGCGTTTCATATGCCAATCAAGGATGTTTTTGGATTGATTACACACCAAAAGGAATAGCAAACACAAAAGAGCAGCGGCAGCACCTCAGAGACCTGTCCTACGAAGCTGGGTTCACTTGCGGTTCAATTCTAAGCTTTCCGTGTCACGAAGCTGGAGCAGATTATGTTCAGAATAAAAAGCTGAGCCAACGTGAAAGCCGTCCATTGGCCAATCAATTCTCTTGGAAAATGATGGATAATGAGAGGCATATTGAGGCGAGAGTTGTCACACATTGCAATAACCACTTCCTCAATAATCCAATTCAGAATCAGAATCAGAACCGGTTTTAATTGCCAATTATGTGACACATACAGGGAATTGGTCTCCGGCAGTTGTTATCACTCTAGTACAAAGGGTAAAGTAAAATATTCCCCCCATTAAACAAAACATTTCACAAACATACATCTATGGAACATGACAGAGATGAGAGATTTACTCAGGGTCGTCATTCAAGGAATTTATATTGTAATCCCACTTTTATCCATCAACATCATGATTGTTATTATTGTTGTTATAGCTTTTGGCAGCTGCGATTCTGATATCCTGATATCCTCCTGGTCAGCATCCCTCAGCTTTTTTTCCCGCTGATGGTTATCTGGATAAATGCAGCGAGGTCACAAAAGGTTGCTCCGGTTGTGTTAATCCCGTTTAGAGGTACAGGCCCCTGGAGATGACCTGGCAGGAGAAGAAGAAGATGACCTAAGGGACTTCTGCTGATTGCAGAGACATGATTATTTGTAACTGTGCAATTACTTTCCAAATAGGAATCCCACATGGATTTGTTGGAGCCTGATTGACAATTTTAAGTTAAAGAGGCCCTGGGGTCAGGGGTCTGCAACCCCCGAGCCTTCCTTCCCTCTGATCTCGCTGTGAAAAAAAGAAATATAAATATGTATAGATAAAAAATTAAATAACAGCTATTTTTATGTTTTTGTTTTACTGTCATTGGGGAAAGCTTATATTAGTACCAGGCTTCAGAGGAAGATTATTTGATGTGGAGTGGAGTGGAGACAAATGTCACTTCTGATTGTAAAGGTTGCAGACCCCTTCTCCATAGTACGCATTTGGGGTCTGTCTTATTGTCTCGAACTATTAAATATAAGTTGGAACTAAAAAAAGGAAATTAGGAGAATGTTTGCTGTGTGTCACTGGAGAGTGGTTGACGGTTGGTGCAGTGAGTGAGCCGGCCGAGTCGCTACCCGTCAGCATCAATAAAGTAGGTCGCTGATTTGTGGCCTTGTGGGTCAGACGGGAAGAATAAGGTTGTGTTTTATCTTCAGTGCGGTTGATGGCGTGTGATGTTTTAAATCTCTGGTGGCAAAAATGACAGCAGCGAAGATCAGCCACTTTGATTATTATGACATACTTTGATCCTACTTAACATGTGAGAGGTTTGACAGTAGTGGAAAATTCCCACAAAAGTCGATTTTTGATACCTGAATTAGAATGAGAAAACTTAATTACACCCAAAAGGGTCAGACTAGCTCATCTGAAAAGAACAAGCAATATAAATAAGAATTGAACACTGACCAGTATGAAAATGAGCCCATTATCTTCTCCAAACACACATGGATGATATGATTAACAGTGGTGGAGGGTGATGAATGTTTCCAGCCTGTTAGCATGTTAGCCATCATAGCCCGTTTGATCCCCAAATGATGCACGCTCTGTCACTCCTGGATTTGCAGGATGTTTTCAAGATCCTATAACATCATATGGCTGTACATGAACAGTATTCACAGTGTCTAAAACAAATGAACTTGAGCATTTACCGCACACTTTGCAAAAATAGGTTTCATATTCATTGTACACCGGTATCTAAAAAGACAACTGGCATATGGGCATCTTGGATCTATAAAGATGCGTACTTGTATTTCCTTTTCCTATACTTGAAGATGATGAATTTGCCTCATGCCTGCTAGACAGACAGGACTCAAAACTCATATGTTGTTTAACCCATTTGATTGAAATCATACAAAACAAACTTTCTGATCCTGACATTAATTTTTTCTCAACAAACTCTAATCTAGGTCGATGTAACTATTAGAGAGAAAGTCAATTTAATTCCTACATCAAATCACTTTCAAGAAAGTCAAATATTTTCTCATTACTGCATCTCAATGTTCGTAGCTTACCAAAACATTCTGACCAGATTGTGCACTATTTATCACTCTTAGAACATGACGTTTCAGTCGTTTCAACGTATAACTCTAGTCATGTTGTTAGGGAACATAACATCAGAGGTGGTGTTGCACTTTTTAATTATAAAAAACATCACTTTGCTAATAGACCTGATCTTTCCCTTAAATCTGATTGATACAGAATCTGTGTTTATTGAAATTTCATACTACAACACTGGAAAGAATGTGACTGTAGGCGGTATATACAGACCACCAGAACCAGATATAAATAGCTTTAATGATAGTTTGAACAATACTCTGGAGCTAATAAATAAGGAGGGGAAAATATGTTATATTCTTGGGGACTTTAATATCAACCTTTTTAGGGCTGAAAATCATTCTCCCACAGAAGATTTTTTAGAATAATTTATATGCAAATTATTTCTATCCAACCATTAGTAAACCAACAAGACTGACAAATAAATATGTATCTATGATTGATGATATATTGACAAATTCCATTCAAAATATGACAAATTCAGGAATATTATATACAGAAATTTCAGATAATTTTCCAGTCTTCCAACTTACCATGATTGGTGGAACTAGGACTCAAAATCAAGCTGTCACAGAAACTTATAGAAAATTCAATGCAAGTAACAAACGTACATTTAAGGACATGTTGGAGAAGATGTCTTTTGAAAATGTATATATGGAGAATGATGCAAATTTAGCTTACAACTTATTTATGAAATCATTTAATTCTGCATTCTTTAAAAGTTTTCCATTAGTAACTAGTGGTTGGTTTACTACAGGTTTGAAAAAATGAGCCAAAATAATAAAACAACTTTCTAAAAAATATATTTTATGTCCTACACCCCTAAATCTAGTAAATTACAAACTGTATAAAAATAAATACAATCATTTTCTTAGAATGGCTAAAAAAGTTTTTTTAAGTGATTAATTTAAGAATCCTGCAAGTAATATCAAGGCCACATGGAAAATTAGAAATCAATTACTACAAAAGAAAAAAGCATCCACAAGTTTTCCTCCTAGTTTTTCTGATGGGTAAGCATCCGCCACAAATCCCTTTGATATTGCTTGCAAATTTAATGAGTTTTTGGTAAATGTAGGCGTCTCTATTTCTAAATAGACTGGTAACACAAATGAAAGTCCAACTGTTTGGTTGTTTTCCATCAGTTTGCTATTTTGAACCTCCTGATAACAAAGAGATAAATGATATTATAATAGAGCCAAAACATTCTGCCGCAGGTCATGACAGAATTACCGCATGCCTTGTTAAAATATGGTGATGATGATAAGAGGTAATAGAATTAATTCTGAAACCATTATTACATATTTTTGCGGTATCCATGGAAACTGGCGTTGTTCCCTCTGAACTCAAGATTGCATAGGTTATTCCAATTTTTAAGTCAGGCGATCCAGAATATTTTATAAATTACCGTCCCATTAAAATTCGATCATGCTTTTCCAAAATGTTTGAAAAACTGGTATATAATAATTATAATAATAATTATATAAATTAATTCTTAAACATTTAAACACATATGAAATACTTTATGAACACCAGTATGGATTCCGCAAAAATCATTCTGCCCGTATGGCTCTGTTACATCTAGTAGACAAGATTTATATTGCTTTAGAGAAGAAAAAGTTTGCATGTGGTATTTTTCTGGAGCTCTCAAAAGCATTTGATGCTGTCAATCATGACATTCTACTTACAAAAATGCATAGATATGAATTTCATGGCCAAGCTCTGAAGTGGCTTAGTAATTATGTGCATAATAGACTTAGAATAATAGAATAGATGTCAGCATAAATGGTATAGAGTCTGAGAGGCATATGATACAGTGTGGGGTACCACAAGGTTCCATTTTAGGGCCCTTATTGTTTCTTATATACATTAACAATCTTGCAGCAGTATCAAACACTATATGTCCAATATCATTTGCAGATGATACCAATTTACTTATTTCCAATAGAAATTTTTCTGCACTGAAGTGAACAATGGCCTTCATGCATTTTCAAAATGCTTTCAAACAAATAAATTGGCATTAAATGTGAAAAAAATATTATGGTGAAGAAATGATTAAAGTTACATCAACAAGATTCCTAGGGATATTAATTGATGAGAAACCTAGTTAGAAAGAGTATATCAGTTTTGTTTGCAACAAGGTCGCGAAATCTCTGTGGATAATTAGAAAAATTAGCGCTTTGGTACATTCATCTTGCTTTTAACATTATATTACAGTTTAGTCTATCCATATCTCACCTACTGTAATATTGTATGGGCCAGCACTTTCCCCACATATCCTCATAGAATTCTACTGCTGCAAAAGCGTTTCATCAGAATGACAACTTTCTCCAAGTCATGTGCCCCAACCGCTCCATTTTTTTTAAATGCCATGTACTGGCTATTTTTGATTTAAATATTCTTACAAATATGCACATTTAAAACAAAGTTTTCAAACATTCTTTGTTTTCTCTGCACAATTACACACTCGTTGGCCCAGCTGATTATGGTGACAATTGTAGCCACTTGAGCAGTTGCCACGTTACACTCCCAGGCAATCATAGTGATTTTCAAAGCCCCCATGGGGGAGGGGTCTTTTATAGGAATATCAGCAGGAAGCCCCTTATTTGTGTTTCCATGTTGGTGTTGATGAACCTTTTCTTTTCGTCTCTTTAAATCTGGAGCACTCTCCGTTGTACTCGACCTCCAGCTGCTGCTCCCTTGCCCCCCCGCCCTTTGTGACCCCAATTTTCATGCAGCTGCCGCCACTGCTGTGAAATCCCAGGAACCATTATGCCAACAATTTCATCCCTAGTTAGAAAATACCACAACAACATCTACATATCAACATCCAGTATCTGCAAGTGCCATCTCGAGAGCAAAAGTTCAATACTCGGTGCTCTTCTTCCCACACAGGCAGTGGGGGTCCTCGGGAGTGGGTGGCTTCACGCACAGCTCCACTGCTTCCTGCTGCCTCCTGTGTTTCCTGTCTGTCATTAATGGACACACTGATTGATGAAATTTGTGTCTGCTCTGTGTTGTTCCGGCAGTCAAGCACATCTGGATCAATCAGTGGTTCCAATAACGAGAGACGGAAATAGGAGCTGGATTAAATTTAGTAAAGCTGTGTATAAAGCCCATTGCTACTAAAAGCTGTAATACAATTTAAGAATAATTTGGATAGATGAGTACAAGAATAATATAAGGACATTACAGAGAGTAATCGTATTGATCTATCTATATATTTTATGTTTATGTGCTAGATTGCGACAAATGAGGGATCCCATTATTTTGCATTAGAAAAACAGGGATAGTTAATTGTTTACAATCCACACTTTTACCACTAGATGTCACTAAATCCTACACACTGATGCTTTAAGTTAATTTAGACCCTATTTTCTATTAATGATATATAAGATATATAGTAATAATAGTAGAAGGAATAGTGGTAATAATAACGATAATTATAAAAAACATTTTAGAATTTTGTGATTTAAATACTGAGTCTTATATATCATAGTCTCTGTTGCGGTGGAGCCGTCCCACGGCAACAACAAAAATCGTCTGTGGATGGATATTGAATGACAACAATTAAAGTTCATTTCATACTTGGATTGGGTATTTATGCCAGCACTGACTGCTGTTTGGGTGGCTGTAAAAACAACACTGACAGATTATCACCGTCATCTCAAGGTCACATAGTCAACATAAGGGCAGACAGTGGCTCATTTTTACCCTCAGTGAATACATTAGCATCCAGTTAGAGTCACATTTCTGCCGATGTGATTAATCACTCTCCTTTCTAGCTTCGGCCTTCTCTCCACCCGCGTCCTTGTGAAACACCTGGTTCTATAACAGCAAATTGCTCCACTGTGTTCAGGTAGTTGCAGGTGGATGCCAGAGAGACGCACAGACCCTGGAACCAAAATAATGAGCTGCAAGAGGCAAACTGAAGGGTTGGATGGTACGTTATGGCCATTTCTGCAGCTGTGCACATCTCCCATACATCCATTCATGCCAAGCAATGAATTCAATAAATTCCCTAAAACACATTTCTTTCCTGCTCCGCATCTGACGAAATATCCTGATATTAAAAAGATTAAGAAGCGGTGAATCACAAGCCCTAAAGCTCGCCAGACTCACTCGTTGCAATTTATGTTCAAACAGCGCTGCAGTCACTTCCTTATCACCATGGCAGAGACCGGGAGCCCTGCAGACATCTGTGTGTAAAGTAATTTAGGCAACATTTATTTCCATGTCAACTCTTAATCCTGCACGTTGTTTTTTCGAGCGACCGGTGACGTCACGAATGTGTAACATTTGCATCCCCAGTCCTCAGCACGACACGCAGACGAAAGAGCAAATCAAACATCTCTCACAACTACTGTGCACTCATCTTCCATCAGGGAATCCCCCAAAATATTTTGTCTCTAATAGGGATGCAGCGATACCACTTTTTTTAACCCGATACGATACCGATACTTGGATCCGAGTACTTGCCGATACCGAGTACCGATGCCAATACTACTACCACCACAACAACCCCCTAAAAACTATTAGGCAAAATGCAATTAATTGGAAGACAGGTTTTATTTTCTTCTCCGCTTCTTACAACGAATGATGATAAACGAAAAATAAACATTTTCATGAAATTTTCTGAGAATTATTGCAGTTTCCACATTTTAATCAAACGAAATATCATTTAACTATTTTGCACTGTCTCCAGCTTTCAGATTGAACATTTATGAACCTATTGCAGAGTGTCCATATTTGAATCAAACAAAATCTCAAACTTCAGTCAGCATGCAATGGTATGGTCTGGTCTTTGAACTTGGTATCAGTTCTTGGTATCAGCAAACTTTTAACGAGTACGAGTACGAGTGTATTAGAACAGTATCGGCCCGATACCCGATATCAGTATCGGTATCGGTGCATCCTTAGTCTCTAATGTTATCTGCCTTGCAAGAGTTCTTCAGCAATATTTAAACAAGGCTCAGGAGTTGTTTCATTTATTTCCTCACACTTGTATATCAACACTGCAAAGTCCGATAGTTGACATTTGGCTTTTTCGGATTTGAAATGTTGTAATTTCATTGTTGTGTTATAATATCTTGTAAAACCCTTGTCAGTCGCACAGACTTTTTAAGGTGTTTCACCTCTAAAACA
>CAESWR010000676.1:429990-445847 GCA_903171835.1 Mullus surmuletus | reverse complement strand
GTTGGGTTGGTGGGTGCGTGTGTGTGTGTGTGTTGTGGTGGTGTGTGTGTGTGTTGTGGTGGTGGTGGTGTGTGTGTGACACACGGAAGCTCTGACTGATGTGACGTGTTCATTGACCTCGCAGGAAAGCGTGTTTGTCCTGACCGTGCTGTTTTCAGCCACGCTGGGACCCTCCGGGTGGATTCTTTCCCACTTGGAAGAGTACAAGACTCGGGACTGACGGGGACTGTCTACAATCAAAGTTCAATACACCTGCTGTTACTTTGTGAACACAATAAATGAAGTTCTTCAATTCACTTTCTTTTTTGGAGTGTATTGTGTGCAGTTCAGCAGCCTCGCCGCTAGGTGGCTGCAACACCCGGAAGTGAAACCCCTGCTCTCCCAATCGAGTTCCTCTCCATGTCCGACATTCGTCAACATGAAGCCGCAGCTGGTCGAGGGCAGAAAGCAGCAGCCGCCCCCGGGCTCCTGCTCCGGGGCCGAGCCGCTCTCTCCGTCCATGCAGCGGGAGCTCTCCGCCGCCATCCACGCCGCCTTCGAGGTGGCCGTGGAGATCGTGGTGCGGGAGGTGACGGAGCTGGTCAGCCAGGCAACAGGCAGCATCTACGAGCAGACGCGCCGGGAGAGCGAGTCCCTGAAACAAAGGCTGCGGAGGGCTGAGGCGCGCCTGGAAGCCGCCCCCACGGAGGACGGGGTCGTGGGCAGCCTAACCCCCGCGCAGCCGCAGGAGCGGCTCGCGTGCAGCTGCGACGCTGCGGGTCACAGCCGTGGGGATCGACCCCCCTCACAGCCCGGAGGGGGGCGGACGAGCACTGGGTGCCAGCGGGAAGAGGAGCAGCTTGTCCAGGCGTCAGGAGAACCCACTGATGGATGTGCTGGTATGGAGCAGCTTAGTCCCAACAATGCCAGAATAAACTTAGTAGTTTGAGAGATTAGTCAAATCAGCTTTATTTCCATGGCACTTTTCAGACATAAAGCAGTTTAAAGTGCCTAAAAACGAGAAAAATATCCCTTACACGCGTACAGGGTACACATTGAAGAGGCTTTGCTTGGCAAGGAGACCCAAGGTGAGGAAAAAGCCACCTTTGGGGAAACGTGGGAACTAAATTAAAACCTGAGGTATTAAACAGTAAGAAAAGATATAAGACCAACAAATGAGTAAAAACAAGTGGAGAGATAAAAACTTTAAATGTCAAATATGATCTAGGAAGAGGAATGAACAAAAGATGTAAATGAACGGGTAAGTAAATGGATTAAGAAAAATCATTTAAAAACCTGAACAAAATGAATAATCAGAAATCCGTCAATGTTTATGACCAGAGTACCAATCTAGGTGTGAAATACATCTGCACTTTTCCCTACAGCAGTAATCATGAGCCTGGTAGTTCTTACCTACTTGCAGTCAAATAAGCTTCATCACAGGTTACTGAAGACTGTTAGACCTTCAAATATGATGGTTCCTCCAAAAAAAAATCCCTGTATCTACATGACTATTGGTACTTAAGATAGCAGGAGGCGTACAGCATCTTCTGAATCTGAATCATCTTATTGGCCAAGTATGTGAACGCATACAAGGAGTTTTTTTTCCTTTGCTCCAATGTACTATTTAAACATGAACACAAACATGCATATTGTAGACCTGATATAATTAACATAAAAACTAGAACAGGGACACCAACAAGCAGAAAAATAGTGTATAAAAGTGAGGTTATGTATTTTCAATTTTTACAGCAGGCAAAAATCATATCAATATAGCGTGCAAATGTAAAGTATGTGTCAACTATTTGGAGTCGGGGAGGTTAGTGACTGAAAGATTCATGAAGTGTTCATCAGAGTGACGGGGGGCCAAAAATAGTTTATTTGTAATTCATCAACATCTAAGGTAATGTAAATGTTATGGAGGTATTATTTGTTGGTAATCTTTAAAAATGTGTCCTCTATCGACAGACATCCCTGGAGAAATCTCGCATGTCCGTGTGGTGAAAGTAGAAAGCCTCAACCAACAATGCCGAGACCAGCGGACGCAACAGTCCTCGCCACCTCCCAGCCGCGACGAGACTTTTGCGACGGAGCACGTTATTCCGAAGCAGGAGAGGCTGGATGAGGAGAGAGACGATTCTTCTTGCTATTTGGATTCTGTCAAAGTGGAGGATTTTAGCCCCGATTGTATGTCAGCCGTCCAAGCAGCCATGTTCGAGGAGTGGAATCAACAAGACCAGGATTTTCACCAGCAAGACCAGGACTGCCAGTTGGCCTGCAGCCAGCTTGCTAATGGTGAGATGGGAAACCACGAGAATCTGAAGGAAAACAAAGGACTTAATATGAAATCTAAATTATTTATGTATGTTTTCCCCCCTACAGGGCTCTCACCAAATTTAGAGCTTCCATCCCTCTCCGAGTTCCCAAACCAGCTGTGTGAAGAGGCCCCCATCCCCAAAGCCTCTCCGCAATTTTACGGGGTCCATGTCCGCACCAGCATCTCCCACAGTGTCGCCCTCCCGTACGCCTGCAAGTCATGCGGTCAGACCTTCCAGCTCCCCAGCATGCTGCGACGGCACCACAACCACTGCCAGCAGAAGCTCCAGCAGCCACAAACGGGGAGCAAGAGGACGAAACTGCAGCTGTACCCCCCAGGCTGCAGCCCCTTCCGCTGCACCGAGTGCAACAGAGAGTTCAATCGCATGGAGAACCTCAAGACGCACCTCCGAATCCACACCGGGGAGCGGCCGTACACCTGCTCGGTCTGCTCCAAGTGTTTCCGTCACTCGGGCGCGCTGACCAGACACTTCCGCATCCACACGGGGGAGAAGCCTTATGTTTGCGGACAGTGTGGAAAGTCCTTCAGAAACTGCGGGGGGCTGAAGTTCCACCAACGGTCACATAGCAAGTAGACCCGGCAATGTGGGATTTAAGGAGCCACTTTAATGCTGTGTCTAACATAATTTTTTTTTAAGACCTGAGACTGATTGAACAGACATAAAGCGTGCAATAGTTCCAGGTAATCCATTTGAAAAGTCACTGCAGGAATCTGTCCCATGTTTTAAGTATTGAAAAAATAAAATCTGACAAACCAACATTCACGAAAGGTACCAATATCCAAAGTGGGTCTGCTGGGTAACATGAGTTTCTGGCCCACACGCATGGGAGCTGCAAGCAGAGGAGGTGAGGAAGAAGTTCAATTTAAAGTGATCAAATATGAGGTGGGCGGAGCTGCATTAGCTGTCCATTGTTTGATTAGAGCCCACTGCTCTATTTGGTGACCCCTGTAAGATGAGCGCCAAAATATTCATGACGACTTTAATTTGTTAACCTTTTAATTGATTTGACAATGTGTACAGCAATGTACAGATGTGTTGTGTCATGCCCCTTTTACACCTCATGGATGCCCATAAAGACTTCTGCGAAGGATAAGGTGTATCCGCATTTATAGCTCCTACAGAAAACCTTTTCACTCCTGGCTCATCAATGTGTATTTAAGAATTTGAGACGTACATCAAGACAGAGTGCTGAGATCAATTTCTGGGTCATAAGCGGAAGTATGGAGGCGCGAGGAGATGAAGACGTCGAAAATACGACTCCCAGACTGAACCAATCTCCCTTCATGCACCCTCGGATTTCACACACCTTAAAGAAGGAATGTTATCTTGTGTACAAAACATTTTCCTCCCTGTGCTCTTTGTCTTGACCCAAACCACGTGTTTCTTGTGTGAATTAGCTTAATTTGTTATTAAAATTAATTCAATTCTGAGTTTATTTGTATATTGACTCTGTCATGGATTTATTTGTATCTGAAGAATTTTAGTTCCTTTTGCAGAATGGAGAAACTAATGCAGAAATAACATGTACTCTGCAGTTACAAAACCTCAATACGAACAATATGGAAAATCCAGCGTCTTTTGTACATTGACATATAGGATTTCACATTGATGGTATTATCCGCAAAGCAGCTGCACGGCCGATAAAGGACAGAAAAATACAGTGGTATTGAGATAATGGAACCATAGGGTTGAACCACCTACTGGGTATTGGAGTTTTGTGCAGACAGTTGACACTTCTTTCCAGTGGAGGGCAGTATATGACAATGGAATGATAACAAGTCTACCCAGTAAGGGAAGGGTTTTGTCTTGTCTAAGTGTTTTTTTAAATGTTTTTCCACAACTTTGAGCAGCTCTATCCAAACCGCATAATAATCTACACGACAGAGGAATGATTTTAACAAAGCAAAGCAATCTCTTTAAACTCCTAATCACCAAAAACATAATTACCACACTTTGATCTTTTTCTTTCATAGCAAAACACACACAATTGCATCCTCGGTAAGAGACATCCCATCTTGTCAAGCCAGGGGCTCGTTGCTGATGCACAGCAGAGATGTGAGTGATTAGGTGCTTATGAACATGCCGCAGCTGCTAAACGGCTTCATTAAAGCTTAAATGAATCACTCATCTGTCCCAAGAGATACTTCATCTCCCATTACACCCAGTCTATGATCACACCCCACTTATCTGCTGACTTAGCAGATGTATTTGTGTCTGTTCATGAAGAAATAAAGGTCAGCATCTTAAAAATCAAATTGGCAGATCTGGGCTGGCAATGTGTTAAACAGAATCTTATGTTATATACCTTAGATGATTGCAATCACTCATCGGATTTTTTTTTCAAATAATGAAACCAATATTTTCCCCTGTAGCCATAAATATATCGATTGCACTCGTAGCTACCATCTAGAGCAGGGGTCGGGAACCTTTTTGGCTGAGAGAGCCATGAAAGCCACATATTTTAAAATACATTTCTGTGAGAGCCATATCATATTTTTTAACGCTGAATACAACTAAATGCATGTATTTTTTAAAAGTAAGACCAACAATTTTAGAGTATAATTTAGAGACCATGCTGAAATGTCCGATATTCTTCATCTTTTTTTCTTTTCTCTATCTTCTTCATCAAAAGGGTTTGCTCTGCATAAAATAGCCAGCTGACTTTTTTGATCAAATGGAGGGAAGTTTAGTTCTGGACCTCACGACTCCTGTAGGCGACTGCATTATCCAATAAAAATAAGAGTTTTGGTGTCTGACCCTCCTGGACCCCAAAGGTCAACTGGGATTGACCCCAGCCACCTGCAACCCTGAACAGCAGCGGTAGAAAATGGATGGATGGATTAAAATGCGTGACAATCATTTATATTTTGAACGTTATTTTTAACACTGTGATTGTTTTACTTTAAATTTCAGCGTAATTATTCATTACTTATCATGTTAAGAAATGTCAGCTAAGATGATCCAGCCAGATGCAGCCACCAAAAGAGCCACATCTTGACCCCTGACCTAGATCTTTCAAATAACATTATAATTTAAAGTGTATCTAACTGAAGTCTCTAAACTTTAGTAGCACAGAGAGAATGTCAGCCACAAACGGAGAAAATAAAGCACTAAATATTTGACTCCATTGAGTTAGTGTCCCTCCAAAGATCGCCCTGCTCTGTGATCGACTGAGCCAGACGGAGCGCGGCTGCTCTGCCATCGACTCCCCGCCCTGGAGCGAAGGAGGAAGTGAGACCGTGCTAACGCTGCTAGCTGCGGGCTGCGGCCGTGTTCCAACAACAACAGCGTTGGCTGGCGGGGTTTTTTAACAGCTGACCACCCGACGCTTTGGCAACATCGTCCCGTTTGAGGCGGTCATCGATGGGACGGGAGGGCCGCCTGCTGTCATGCTGAGCGGGCAGGAGAACGTGGAGGCTCCGCTTTCCTCCCGGATGATGATGATGATGATGGTGGTGATGATGGTGTCGGAGGGACTCGCTCGTCTCGCCTGAGCGTCTCTCTCTCTCTCTGTTACTGCTCGTTAAGTTGGCTGATCCTGGATACGTGGCTCGGGGTGAGTTATCTCCCCATGCGGCGTCTTATACCTGTTTGTGTGACGTCACGCCGGCGTGTCCGCAGCGTCCTGGTGTCAGGAAGTCGAGTTAACTTTCCTGTTTGACAGCATCTCAAAGGCCACATCGCTGACTGAGGGATGGGGCTGATCCTGTGCTAGTTGTCTCCAACCGAAGATCGCTTCTCATGTTGTCAGCTGAATCTAAAGAATAAATAGTAAGAGACGGTGCTGAAGTCACACCAGCTCTTTGGGCCACTGTGTGTGTGTGTGATCCGTTTGCAGGGGTCAGAGGTCATGAGACCAAAACATTAGCCCCTTGTCCTCGATGACTTAATCGATGGTGTGTATTGTGAGTCACTTGAATGTGTTTGTGTTTATTCACAAACTTTTCTTGGCTCTTTTTGATCATTAGTTTCCCTTGTTGAAACTGTTAATATACTATAATATAATAGTAATCTATAGAGAAGTTATAGATGTCCTGGAGCGGATGACTTGGCGTACGTATTAGCCATTTATTATCAATAATCCATATGCAGACTTTATATTTTGCTAAACATTTTTTATTATATTTTACTTGACAATTTTTAAGAACAACAGCATTAATTCAGTGCCATTAATGCCCTTAATTTGATATATGTAGTTGTAGACGTCCTGGAGCAGATGACTTGGCTTATGCATTTGCCATTTATAATCAACATTCCTTATGCAGACTACATATATGTATATATATATATATACTTTATATACAACATACTGCTGTAGGTGGTCAAGTCCCGTGGTCTGCCCATATTATTGTCAGACCACTGGATATTAGCAATCAGGATTCCTTTTCCCATTAAATGTGGTATTTTCTTTTTAAAAAAAACTCCACAGAAACGATGATGCACAGTGGAACAACATCCCAGGACCCCTCCCAGGGTACAGGAGAACGGGGGGAGCTGGTACACACTTTATCCAAAGAGACTCTTGGGTCGCCAGATGCCTCTGAGTTGGGCAGCCCACGCTCCATGCCCAACTTTGACCTCTTCAACATGGTCTTGTCCTATAAGAGAATGGTGTTGTTTCTGGAACCAGTAGTAGATGCGTTGGAGCTGGTCCGCTTCCTGCTCGGGTGAGTGTGTGTGTGTTTGATAAACCTTAAAATAATCAGAACTACTCTTACATTTTTACAGTGTTATGTCTATTGTTAAAAAATGTTTCAGGTGGAAGATGCCCCTGTGCTCTCTGCTGGTCTTCGCTTTCCTTAATGTCTTCTTTTGCACTGTCAGTGAAGGTAAGATTTCTTGCGAACATTGATTCATTTTTAAGTGTGGCCTTTTGGATATTTGAAACATTTATGGAGTCGTACTCCTTCTTCTCCCATATCAGTGGGTTGGTTCACGGTAGGTGTGGTGGCCGTGACAATGCCTGCTGCCCTGGGATACCTGCAGGACAGGTACGGGGGCAGAGCGTCTGAGTCGGAGCTCCAGAAGAGGCGCTATCACGCCGTGCACCGCAGAGATCTGCAGACGGTGCACCTTACCAAGCAGGAGGCCATGCTGGAAGTCAAAGACCTGTAAGCGAGCACAGTTTTTCTCGTTATTGCTTTATTTCCTGTTGTGGTCACAAACTTCAGATCAACCTTTAAACTTGCTTGTTTTCTTTGTTCAGAGCCTCAATAATAGTAGGGAAACTGCCATCTGAAAATGTCAGCCAGTTGCCCTTTTAATAGCAAGCTAGTATTGTTTACCGACATGTCCTATACATCTGTATATGCATACTGTGTGTTCCTGGATCTATGAATGTCTTTGTTCTCGCAGTGTTTGCATTCCTGGGTGGGCTCACGTTTCTTGTCTTCACCAGGTTGAAGCACCTGGATGACATGCTCTCATCAGCCTGTCAGTCTGCAGAAGCACTTTATAAAGTCCTGTACTGGGATAATCACACCAAGTCCTCCAGGTCTGCCTTTGAAACACACACATACACTAATACACCCAAAGATCGTGACCTCTGTCATCATCTAATACATACTCAAACATTTGTTATGTGCCAGACTGATGGGAAAGTAGAGATTTTGAGCCCACCTAATTTGGATGAAGAAATACTTCAAAGTCAACATCTGCCCAATTAATCACTCTCTTTGAATAAACTGAACTTCAATCAACATGTTTTTATACCTTGAAGACATTCACCTATTCTACACACACCGAGATAATTCCTGTAAATGCTTTGTACAATGGGCAGTCATAGATGTCTGTTTGCACGAGCGATTTGACATTTCAATATTTTGTGCCTACTGTTCCTGAAATGGCCCTGGAAAATCTTGTAAGTCACTGATCTTTTTCCAAGGCAGAGAAACACTCCCACACAGGCAATATTTCTCTCACATTCATTTGAAAGCAAGCCATGTGCATGACTGTGCAGCACCCGTTGCCCTCTTTTCTCCGGAATCAACAACGTTTACCAGACGCACACCTGATGTATGAAAATAAATCGGTCTGCATTAATGGAAAATATCATGTTATTCGCCAATAGGCTGCTAAGGAAAATCTGAATAAGTCTGAATAATATCAGGGAGTCTTTAATCATTTGCAAAATAATAAGTAAGATAAGTTTTGTCTCAGACTGAACTAACACTTTCTAAAATCCACCTCCAGGTTCTATGGAGCGATGTTACTCATAATGTGCCTGTTGTACATCACACCCGTTGGCTGGGTGCTTGCCGGATTGAACAGCGCCATCTTCCTGTGGAATCGTGACTTCTGCAAAGGTGACCTCATCCTCACCAGAGCACAACACGATGAGATAACCCTCAAAGAAAATATTATCGAATGTTCAGCGTTGTCTCTTGTGTTTCAGTGTTGTTGGACCTTAGGAAGCTGTTCCACGTGGGTCAGGTGCAGGCTGCGGAGGTGGTCTGTGAAGAGCAGGAGCAGGCCAATGTGCTGGACAGAACGCCCACGCCCACCAGTCTGGAGGTAGGAGGGCACGGCGCAGTGACCAGAAAGGCAAATGTGGGTTTTTCCATACGGAGGGATTTAGTGGTTGGAATTTGCATTAAAAGCAGGCATAGCTGTAAGCCTCTTAACCAGTGCATACCGTGCAATGCAAAGTATTCATCCTGCACCATTAAGGCAAATCTATGCATGGATTTGCATGGGACAGCTTTTCTGTCCCTAGAGAATTGACTCTCTGGTAGTGGCATGACTGGGATTTTGAATGAATGTAGCATTTTGTCAGTGAACTTAAAAATCATTGATCCCAAATAATATTGTGTCCATTTCTAGTTACACCCTTTAAGAATAACACCTGATTATTCTGTCTTTGTCATACAAGTTAAGTGTCAAACGTACCATGACGAATATGTGTGTTCCTCTAGGACTTATCTCCCGGCAGTGTAGAAGAAGCTGAGGAGGCGGAGCCTGATGATGAATTTAAAGATGCAATAGAGGTAAAGGCAATACTAAATCTATATTGTGAACTGCTCATGTACATAATTTCATGCCACGATTTTCCACACTAATCTGTTTGGGCTAGCGTTGCTGCTCTAATTTCTTTCTTTTTTTTGTCGTTGTCTGGCAACTTCTCACTACTTTCATTTGATCAGATCAGCCCGGTGGAATTGCAGACATCTGTTAGAGATTAGTGAGACACGTCAGGATATAAATTGTGTGTTCATTTTGGAGAAATGGTGGAGCTGTGTGCATTCTCACGGCGATCGCAGCTTTAGGCTTTAGGCTTATCTGTTGGTGGGATATGACACTGAGTATCTGGCCCAGAAATGAGAAAATTCTGTTACCTCCCTAACTTGCTAGCTCCAATTTAGTGGGAATGTGTGCTCAAATGATTGGTTCCGAAATTGCCCCTGTTGTGACGTAGGAACAGGCTTTAAGCCCCTCCCTCCGGTAGTGGAGGCTGCCTGTGAAGTCTGGACTTCTGTAGCAACCTCTCCTTCGGGGTCAGATTCAGATTCTAAATTGGTAAGGTTGAACACCAGCCAAAGCCGTAAATCCACAGAAAACCGCGCCTGGTCACGCCAGCGTATGGTTACGCCAGCGTAAGGTTACGCCAGCGTAAGGTTACGCCAGTGTATGGTTACGCCAGTGTATGGTTACGCCAGTGTATGGTTACACCACCGCAGCCGCATCCGCTCCCCGATAGGGTAGGGAGTGGGTGCAGCCAGGCAGAGCTAATCAGCATTTAAAGGTTTATACACAAAATCAATGTGTTGATGTTGACACTCATTAAAGCGACTTTTTGAGTGGCTGAATTTTTTTTTTAAAAGACTGAATTTTGGCTAGTAAACTCTGTGTGGGGACCTTTTAAATTAGCAACTCGCCAAACATAAAAGCCATTAATGGAAGTGTTAAGATGTAAAAACAAGTCTGGACTTTGCATGAAATCATCTGAATATTATAAGACAAAAAATGCTGTGTCGCCCTCATCTGGGAATCTGATGAGATTCGAGACATTTGCATGACGTAAGCAGTTATTTCCCTTAAAATTCATTTTGTTGATGTATCTCTTGTCTTTTTCCCTGCTTTCGTCCGAACTCAGGAAAATTCAATTTCCCTTCAGGTGAGTATATCCCAGCCCGTTTCAAAGAGGCACGTCCCAGTACGCTCTAGATAACCTCCTTGCACACATGAATAGCAATGTTGTTCATGCGTGCTGCTTTTTTGTGGTGTTTTTATTTTTCCTTGTTTATCTGTTCGTTGTAGTCAAAACTCAATATTGGCACTTGTGGGTAACATTGTTTTCATGTTTTATCACACGTCCCAATAAGGAAACCCCTCTGGTCTTAGTGGTAAGTGGAACTCGCAGTACCCTTGTTTCATCAATCCATCTTCGTAATTGGTCTCTGAGCCTCAGTTAGTGAACATCAGGCACATCAGCGTTGAAACTGTCGACTGCTTCTTCTTTTCACAGGAATGTTTGCATGATTGTCTCTGTTCATGTTGTGATATCCTGGTGATATCAGCTTCTCCCTCCATATGCACGTGATGCTGTGCATGTTTTGGATGGAGCATATTAAAGATTTGGTGCATAAAACTTGCATTTTAGAGTTTTTTACTGTGTTGCGTCTTTCAAGCAGCTAGTCTCAGTGAGGTGAAAGACGCTGGGTTAAAGGTTGTCTTTTATTTAACATCCTTCATTGTCGTTTTCTTGTCAAGAAAGTTATTGCTTTCTCCCATGTTTCTCTTTTGTCAAGTTGTTGATGTCATGTGAAGTGGTAGTTGAGCTTGTCACTGGATTAGGTTCAGTGGTGGACGAAGTACACAAGCTGCATTACTTGAGTCAGAGTATAGTTACTCCAAATGTTACTCCAATACAAGTGAGAGTTGCTGAGTCAAATTGTGACATGAGTTAACATGTAGGTGCACTCATTCATCTTTTTCATTCAATTGTGTCATGAAACAGTACATACAAAGAACATAAAAACTCATGACAAAAATCCTATAGAAACGCAATTAAACTTACAGAAGAACCAACACTGATGTAGTTCAGTCAAAAGTAGCATATTTGACTTTCAAATGTCGTGGACTAAACGTTTCCTAAAAATTGTAACACAAGTACAGATATTTAAAATGTAGGTACAGTAGTTAAGGAAATGTATTTTGTTGCTTTCCACCACTGATTAAGTTGAACTAACCTGCTGCCTGCTCAGTGTTAGTCTCAAAAATGTGTGGTTATGAAGATTCTGGAGAAACATGCATGTTTTTTTTCATCTCTTTTATGTGTTTTCATTCTTAGTCCACCTCTGAAGCAGTTGCTCGAATAGTATTTATCATAACGATGGATAAACCGGACCCTATTTGCTCCAGCTTCCACTGTAACCGCCTAATTCACTTCTCCTCCCCCCTCTTCTTCAGGAGGATGACGAAGGGCCTCTGGCAGCCCCCGAGTACGACACCATCTCCGAAAATGGTCTTCTTAGTCGCAACGAGCCAATCCGCAGCAAGGTGTCCAAGTTGACGGAGAAGCTGCGCAAACGCTACCCCACCACCAGCACAGGTCAGTGCGCTGTGACTCATCCGCCTCCGAGTTTGAGAGGTCGGCCTCAACGCTCTTGTTGTGAAAGAACACATTAAGAATAATAAAATCTCTTCTTTCTCTACACAGGAAACTGCTCAAGCTGCAATGCCGTCTTCTCAGTGCTGAAGAAAAGGGTGAGACTGAGCAGTTGATGAACTTGTGGGTATATTTAGGTATCATTTTTTGTTGTTGTCTTGGTTTCAACACCTCGCCTCTTGCGATTGCAGAAGAGCTGCAGTAACTGTGGCAACAGCTTCTGCTCCCGCTGCTGCTCCTTCAAGGTGCTGAGGTCGTGCATGGGAGCGACAGGTGAGATGGCCGACCACGGCACGTTATCCAGTCTCCTCTCTCTTATCTGTCAGCTAACACACCAACCCTTTCCTGTTTTTTTCTTTCTCCTCAGCTCCGGAGGCCCAGAGAGAGACCGTGTTTGTTTGTGCTGCCTGTAATCAAGCTCTTATCAAGTTACAATGAGTCGGCATGTCAATCTTGTCTCCCGGTGGCCTGTGGGAGGTCACTTACTCCTCACCCGCCCCCCCCACCCCCAAGCCCTTGTACAAGCTACTGATGCCCAAACCTGTGTCTTGGGTTTTCAGGCAATTAAATCTGTCAAGAGACCTTCGCTATTGAACTCCAGGACCCTCCCTGCCGTCTGCCTTTGTATCCCTCATTCTTTTTTTTTTTTTTTTTTGCTACTTGTGTCTTTCATGGGACTTCTACTGTAACACAATACTTCCTGCTCGGACTCAATGAGGGACCCGGACCCAACGGATCAATGAGCGCTACAACAGAGCACAGTTGCTCTGAAATCTAAGGACCTTTGATGTGTCTACTCCATCACCCCTTTGCTGAGCAGAGGGGAGCGCAAAACGTGGGGTGGAGGCCAGGGTGGGGCTGGCGATGTCCGGCGTGACAAGCAAAGCTAGCATGGTTCCGTACCCTTCGGCTCACTACTTGAATGTCTTCTGAAGGCAGCGCTTTGTAGCAGAGTTACAGCGACCCCTCCAACGAACAAGACTAACAATGGCACTGTATATGTTTTGGCACAGTTTTTTGGTTGGCAGACCTCTGTGCTGCACAAGGATGAACAAAGAAAACGAGAGTTCGACCAAAAAGGGAGACTTCGAATCGGCTGCGGTTGTGTCATTGCACCCAAGTACACTTTTGACCTTCTGCTGGTCGTTGATGTCACACAATAAATTGTGGTTTGCCCCATTTTACAAGTCGTCTGCTCCCATTCGTAGCCCTAAATGCCCCCCCTCTCTCTGCTGGCATGCAGCCCTATTTAAACAGACCTCAAGCCTGTAGCTATTTGCTCACAGAGCCACTCAGGAGCATTTTTAAGCAAACGTCAGCTTTGATTGTAGCCGGTGATGCACTGGAATGCTCTTCGTGACTCATGAGTGAGGCTGTTTGAATGGTGTTCCCGACACAGAGATGAGCTCAGGAGGCACCAGGAGAGCAGACATGACATGCCGGCTAAGTATGATAATTCCATGCCAGTAACCTGAGAATGCATGGCCTGCAGCGAATCACATTAGAGGTCTGACAGGCTGCCAGCGATCGTGTGCCCGAGGGCAGGGAGGACTCATGAAAACCCAGACCAGCTAGCCCTCTTTGTAATTGTTGCTTCATTTTGGTTGTCTTTTCCCCCGCGTGGGCGTGTTGGACGAGTGTAACAGCCCAAATGCTCCCCAAAGTCCGTTTATCATCTCTTTACTGGATCGCAGTCAACCCGACTGGAGCGTAATCACTCTGGCCGAGTTACCGACTCAAGTCGTAACCAGAGCCTCACACTCTTGCGAGCGGGACTTAAAAGAATTGTCGTGGAGGCCTTGACCACGGGATGTGGACCCTGGATGCAACGTTTGTTTTTAATCAAGATTCAGACACAGATGATTGTAACTGTTTGCTTTGCTTTTATTGTAATCATACATAAACCATTACTGTAATTTCTTCTACATCTAATATATTTAATTTAAAACTCCAGAAAGTGCAAGTTATTATCAACCTAATGATTATTTGTCTATATGTATATTGCCACTTGGTTGAAAGATGCCATGACTGAAATAAACTCTGTGATGATTTGTTTAACTCCAAGTCACGGGTGGTAAGTATGTTTCAGTGCTTTTACACTTGCTCTAATGGTGTCAGTACCTCTGGTATGGAAGCATTAGGGTCACTGTTTTAAATTTTTGAAGCAATAGCATACTTATTCAGACCTGCTGAATCCATGATGTAGAAATTTAGTCGACACTGAATTTTCACTGATGGAGCCTGAAGAAGAAAATGTTTTTAAAATACACATTGGAGAGCCATTATATGGTGAAATATGTGCCACATGGACTTAAACAACATTTGCCCCCCTCCCAGCCTAAGCCTCGACACCCCCCATGGGAAACATTGTGATCTCACACCCCCCTTACCTGTTCCAAGAAGGAACAGAGCCCCCACCCCCCTCTGAACTCTGCAGGGAACCTTCCAAGGTTCACACCTCGGACCACAAGGATGTCCCTCAGCGAATCTGAATCTGAATCCACATCTTCCTCATCTCCGACCACCTGGACTCTCGGTGTCTCCATTATACTCTACTTTGACTGAATTTACATCTCACTGTCCTGCTGACTCCTGCACGTTGATTGGTCACTCTGTCCACCTCCTGCCTAACATTTGGTCCTGCCCTGATATCTTTGATGTACCTGTATAAGAAAGATGCCACCACGACCATTCGAGGTCAGCTCACCGACGTGGACGCGGTCCATGTTGGTGGGTTCACCAACCTGCCGGCACGCTGGTCCGCCAGCTTGCTTAATAAACTCACATCCTCACAGCAAACTTCGACCCTTGGATTTATGCTGCGAATTTCCACAACAAGCCACAAAGAGTTATCACACAATACCGGTTGCAATATATTATTGCATTTACTGTAAGATGTGAAGTTGGAGCTTGGAATCATGGAGTTGCCCATACTGAACTGTCTGCTCTGCTCAAAGAATGACAGGGCAGCAAGAATTTAATGGGAAATAAAACCTTGCAAAAGTGTGCTCGTTAATACATTAGTGACATGGTGGCAAAACTGGTATTAATGAATTAGCAATTCCACAATTGCCACAGCATGCTTTATTTTCGATATTTTACTAAAATTGAATTGGAAGTTGACATAGAATTTCTGCTGACTTTAATCTCGTGTTCTCAGCAGGGTGTGTTTTATGCATAAAGGTAAGGAAAATCATTGTAGAAAAGCCTTTTTCAAATAAAATTCTTTGCAATCGGACTTCTTTTGCAGATGCGTAGTCACCCCCCCTGCTGGCCATTGAAAAGAATGCAGGCTGACTTCAAGCAGAGCACTTTGTTAACTGTTTTCACCGCCACTCATTTGCATATCTATCAGGTGCTGAGCTGAAATAACGCTAAATATCTACAGAGTTCTCAAACATGAGCCTCCTCCATTCAAAACGCAGGAACAGCCGTACTATCATTGATGTAAAGGCGCTTCTCGCTGTAGCCCCGCCCCCCACCCGCCCTTGGCCCCGCCCCTGCTCCAATCATTCCCCGTGTCCCACTAAAGCGATTCCAGGCGCATGCAGGGACTCGGCCCCACGGCCACGGATGGCAACATGGCGACAGAGGTAAGGCTGTCTCGTGCATTAATCCGCGTGAATGATAATAAAAAAAATGAGAAACGTGGGTGAATTTTCGCGGGAAGGAGGACAAGGACCGGAGGGAAGTGTCGGCGCGGTTCACACGGTCAGCGGGGCGGGGGGGGGGGGCTTCGAGACCACACGGAGTCACACAGGACACGCCGATGTGTCCTACATTACGTCTCGCTGCCCCTTTTCCCTTCAAATATCCCTCTTTATTTTTTTAAATAAAAGAGGAAGAGAAGGGACATTTTCGGCTAAAGGCGCACGGGAGCGTGTCCACGTGACGGGTCGCGAGCTCCCGTCGCGCGACGTGAAGCTGCTCTG
>CAESWR010000676.1:406208-417935 GCA_903171835.1 Mullus surmuletus | reverse complement strand
TCACGTGGGAAACAAATACGACGTGAAACAAACGTGTTCATCGCCCGGTAGTGGTTGAGAACCCACGAGGGGACTCCACCTCCCAGAGTCCTTTGCGTTGTGCGGCTACGTCAGAGGTGCGACGAGAATCAGCTAAACATAAAATACATCACGGGTAAGCCGAGAAACGAACAATGATCCTGCTCGAAACTCTAAATAGAAGTAAATTAGAAGCAAACGACGAACATTGTCGTGTAAATACATCGCTAATGTATGTTTAGCTTTCAACGATGAACGATTCCGACGTAAACGAGTGAAAAACTGCGCCATGTTATTTTAAGTCGATAAGCTAACAAGCTAACTGTTACATTTAATCGTCTGGATGCATTGCGTGTTTATTAACCGATTATAATATTTTCTGGAGCGTCGTTTTCGTGAAGGAAAATGCGAATGCGTTGTTGAAATATATATATTTCCACTTGCATTGTTATCTATGGCTTAACCCCGTCTGTTTCCTTCCAAACCCGTCCCAGGTCTCCTCATATCTGCATTCAGTAATGGAGATGGAACAACCAAAGGAAAGCTGTGCTGCTAGTCAGCCTCCAGCATCACCTCCATCCCAAACCAAGAAGCCCAGCCAGCCTCTCTATGTACCAAAACAACGACTCAATGGTCCCAAAGACAAAGCCCAGGCTCAAGGAGAGGTAAAACCGAGACCACGACCTCGCTACACAGACAAGGCACGAAAGAACGCCAAGAACAAGAAGGACAAGGCCGGGGCGGGAGAGCAGACGGCTCCTGCTGGGGGCGAAGCTGGGGCCGAGACCTTGAACGGCGACGCAAATTCTGATGCAAAAGAAGAGTGTCTACAAGATGCAGAGACGGAAGCGAACGTGCCGCCCAACATGGGGAACGAGGAGGCAGAAGGGAGCTCGCGGTTAGAGGGAGCGACATCACCCGAGGAAAAAGAAGAGGAAGAGAGCTGGGACACCATGTTCAATGATGACGGAGATTGTCTCAGTGAACATCTGCTTGAGGAGGTGGGTGCAGTTTATAGTTGATACAACAATGCTCCAAGAAGTCACACCTGCATAAAGTTTTTTTTTGCTGAAAATACTAATGCAAATGTGGTGATTATTTGTGGCAACGTTAATGACCTCGATCCACTTCCTCCTCTCTTTCTCATCCTCCCAGCTGGCAATAAAAGAGGGTCGTAAAAAGGAGTCAATCCAGGATTCCAAATTTGATTACTACAACATGCAACGGGACTACGACGAGGACATCGATCTGACAGACGACGAACTCTCTCACATCGTGGAGATCTATGACTTTCCTGCAGATTTCAAAACAGAGGATCTTCTCGAGTTGTTTCAGTGCTACCAGTGAGTCAAATCCACTGAACTTGGTATTGATTTGAAATAGAAAAATACAATATACCGTTGAACATCAATGTTCAGGTTACTTGTCAATGTGAGAGGCCTACCCTTGTTTCCTAACACACTTTCGCCTCACTTGCCTTTTGTGTCTGACTTGTGTTTTCAGACAGAGGGGATTTGACGTCAAGTGGATTGATGACTCTCACGCCCTGGCCCTCTTCTCCAGCCCCGTAGCAGGTCAGTAAAGCAGTGCCACGCATACCACGGCTGCACTGGGGGGGAAACACCCTGCAATTCTATATCCTCTGTGGTGAAAATGCATGCTGTGACACTTGACACGTCTGGAGTCAAGCTCCTTAAGTGAGGAGAGTCGATGGACTCATGTGGACCCGAACCAAGCTACTCTGCGCGCTGTTTACAGTCGGGCAATTATGGTATTTTAAACGAATACCACAAACACAATAAAACGGCTTTTTTGACAGTCTTTTTCAGTTATGCTTAAATCATAATAATGAAAAGGCCTTATGTTTGTGTGGGCGTTTTTTCTGTTCCATATCAGCCCGTGAAGCCCTCAGCTCCAAACATTCCATGATGAAGCTGCGACCACTCTCCAAATCCTCCTCTGCCATCAAGGCTCAGGCTCGCAGCTGCTCAGGTACAACACAAGAGCTCAGACAGGCCCTTGTTTCTCGTCAATCATTTTAGAGACCTGCACCAGCTTAATTGTGCATTATTCTCTGCTCTCCACCCCCAATTGAAGATTACCTCCTGCCGGCTAAAGAGAGACCTCCGACGAGCGCCATGCTGGCTCGCCAGCTCGTCATCGGAGCTCTCGGCGTGAAGAGCAACGTGTCAAAGGAGCAACGTGACGCAGAGAAGAGAAAACTCCAGGAGGCCAGAGGTAGAGTACGCCGTGTGGAGGAATCCCCCGGTTGCTTCAGATCCTCCATCATGGGTGCACGGTTGCTAAAATAGCTTCCCTTAAGTGTGTGTGCACACAGAAAGCACTCGCATCAACAGGAAACATGCCCTCAAAATCAGAGCAGTCCAGTTGTACAAACAGACAAACAAAAGTGGGCACACAACTTCAGTGGCAGGGATAGTATTTAGGATTGCTCTCTCACAAGCTCAAAATATTTCTCTTTAGACATACTCTTTATTTCTATTTTTCTTTGCGATTTGCCTCCTGTGGTCTTGCATACATTCTCCAGCTCGATTTTTATTTATTTAATCTTAATTCTAGAGCTGGGTATCAGTACTCGATACCTTTCAGGTATCAACCGAGACAACCCAGTACCAAGTATTATCAAAATCTGTCCAACAATACCTGCAATCGGTTATTTTTGTACCCAGATCTAGAAAAAAGGAGACTTTTTCTGTGTTTTTATTGGCAGCTAATCACTGCAAACATTTGTACAACCGATTGCTTTCCATTCGCATGATTAATATTGAATTAGATAACAAAAAGTATCAAATGAAGTACTCAATTGGTATCTGTATCGTTTTACGGATACAGAGTGGGACATTGTGGGTTTTTATTGTGTCAGAAAGCACTTTGTTACTTTTTATCTGTGAAAGGTGCCCTGTGAAAAAAACTTTTCCTGGCTTGCTCACTTACTTACAAAGTACAGCCACAAGTGGGAGCTGTTTTCATACTTTACAAAGCGCGCCTCATTGGAAAGTGGTGATGGAAGTCCCCGACTAGAACGGTTGCCGTGCAGATCGCAGCAGGTCTATAATCAGCGCAGCAGCCATTTCCCCTCAGATGGAACATAAGTATATAGATGCAGAAAACCACAAATGGCCAGCCAGTCAGGAAGTCAGCGCCTTGAGTTCAGCAAAGGGGGGGGGGTGGGGGGGCATCCTTTGTTCTTAACATGGTTGCACTGTCGCTCCATATTTAACTGTAAATGTCGGACCAGTGCGACAGAAGGGAGTCTTGTCCTGAACATCGTGTCCTCAGACTGGGTGCCACGTATGCTCGCGCTCATAGATGAGTTTACAGCTGCCTGTGCAGTCGGCCTGGAGTCCCCGCATGTGGCAACAACAGCGATATAAATTTAGCGCAACAAATCACGCCAGTGTTGTTTTGTTTAAGAGCTTTCGCTGACTGATATGTTTAACTGTCCGTCTCTGTGATTCATCTTCCAGAACAAAAGCGTCTGGCAGCCAAGCAGAGGGAAGATGCTTGGGAAGGAAAGTGATTGGAGAGAAAACTTCCCCCGCCACCCCCCCTCCATTTTTTTTCTTCCCTTTTTTCATTTTGGTTCTTTTTTTAGATTCCCCTATTCCGCAAAACTACGATATTTCTATGTTTCCCGTCCACACTTTGACGAAGACCGGCCTCCCGTCTTTGTTTTTCTTTACTTGCCACTCCCACCGACTACCACACCTTCCCAGAAAAGGATTCCCACCATTTTTCATCCTTTCTGCCAAAGTCATGCTTTTATAAACACCTTGCGCTCCTCTCTCCAATAGACTGCAGCGTTCCCGTTTTGACCCTGCAGCCATTGTCATTTCTATTATTTAATTCCAAATAATTCCTGTCTGTATAGATGTAAGGCAGTCTGGTTTATCTATGTATGAATATGTGTATGCTTTTAAATCCAACTGTAAACGTGAGTAGTGATCAATCCACCTATTTAGTGACTGTACATCATATTCGGTGAAGACATTGTTTAGACTGTTTGTGGGTGAAATGACCTGAATGTTTGGCAAACTGACGCTCCCTTACCAAGACGGTGGATGAGCTCAGACTGAGCGTTAATTGCAGCACTCTGATTCCGGCCCAGGTCATGCTGCGAAACTTGTACAGCGCAGAGGAGAGGACATGCGACCCCCGCTGAGTGTGTGTTACAGTTGCTTTGCGTTGGCGTCGCACGAGGCAGAATAATGAAGCATCTTTGGTTGACTCGAGCCAGAGGATGAAGAGCTCGGAGTAAAGCCGCTGCTCCCCAGTGCTGCTGTGACTTACCATTCCCTCCTGTGGTACAAAGCGGAATTGCAAAAGTCTTCTTTGTGTATTTAAAAAGAACAAAACATATAACATCTTTATTGACGGAAAATCAGGTCAGTCAGCATTGAATCAGTTCAGTTTGGGTTAGGTCGCTCAGCAGGTATATTTAGATGAAATGAGAGCAGATACTGAGGTTTTTGTCAAGTCTGTATTTTTTTTCTTGTCTTCGTCATCCCGTCTGCGAGACAAACGTCAGCCACACGGTGTTTAGTGGACAGACAGGCTTTGTCTTCAGTTCTCCTACCAGGCCAAATTAGATAAAGAATTTGTATGTTTAAAAAAAAAGAAGTGTGTTCTCTCCTGGTTGTGACGAATCTGTCCGACTGCTCTTGTACACTTGAAATTCACCTGAGATGAACCTAACTAACATTTTATTTTAAAAAAAGACATGCAACACTGGAAGACTAAATCCTGCTAACTATGATATTTTCTGCACAGCGAGCAGATGTGTGAAGTCAGTCAACTTGAATACAAGTGTCTCAGCTGCAAACACTTTGTCAAACAGCAAAATGTGTTGCCGAATAAATAACTACAAAAAAATGAAAGTCTGGTTTTGTGTGACATGTTTGCCATTCCATCCGAGGTATGAAAGAGTCGGTCGAGAAAACACCACACGAAGATTTTACCACATGGAAGGTGCTGAAGAACGTGCAGCTCGGCTAAGAAACGGGCAGCTCGGCCTCATTCCCTCGAAAGTACACTTCTGGAATTGTAGGTCTCCCTCTGAAAGGAGCCTGATTGAATTAAAGGTTTAACTTCAACCGCAGTTTCCCAATTCAGAGTCAGCTTTCGTTATTTAGTATCGGCTTCCTCAGAAACACGTCCAGGCGCAGGAGACGCTTTCGGCAGCAGCTGCGTTGCTTTGAGGCTTCGCCCTGGCTGACCGCGGGCCATGTGGCACCGAGTCTACTGCACCTCCTCGGCCAGTAATTAGGCCGAGCTGGAAGAAAGTTGCAAATTTGTCATTTGTTATCAGGCGAGAATCCACTTTGAACTAAAGCAAGCAAACATTTGGCCCCGCTGACATGTGTTTGCTTTATAGTCTGAAAGGGCGATGTATATGTTTGAGAATGCCACGATTCTTATCAAGCTATATCGCTGGTAGACACGCTTTGATATTCAGCCGATGAACCGAACTGTAGATTGTAAAGTCTGCACTCTCCCTGGTCGGGTGAATGACACTGTAATGTGCCACGTGGCTCGTTGTGGGCTAATTAAAGTGCCGCAGCCTCAGAGGAGGCACCAGCTGCACGCAACTTTTCACATCTCTTTCAGGTCACTTGTTCCTCATGTGAAGAACATCTTTTTTTGTTTTTATTTGAGAACATTGGGCCCTATGCATTTTGTTGTGTATAAAAATGCATCATGCACTATGGCCCATCTTCTTCCCTACGTTCCAAAAAAACATGAGAAAAGTGTTGTGCAACTGTGTGTGATCCGTCACCACATAAGTTTGTGCGGCTTTTTGTGCTTTGTTTTATTTCACCAGATTGTGTGTTTTTTTTCTCCGTATTTGCGATTAATTAAAGCATTTTCTCACTTTTGCCGCTCCCCTCTCAGCCGAGGCCGCTGCCGGTCCCGCTGCACACGTGACACGCTCTTACGAAACCCAACTTATGAAACGACTCCCCGGCGGGGGAATAAAAGCAAATATAGACACATTTAGATAGTGACGCTGCCAGAACAGAAGCAGACCTCCCTGCACACTGTTGTTCTTGCAGCAGAACTCCACGCCATCTATAGCTGCTCTTTACCATCGTCGTGTGAGATCCCGGCCCTGCCCATAATCTCATGCTTTTGCTGTGGCTTGACGAGGAGGTGATGCACCGCAGAACAGGCCTGCTGGGAGCCTCGCACACAATCATTAGATTAACTGCACAAACACAAACCACTACTGAGCCCGTCGGCAGGCCTCGGCGAGCTGCGCCGGGCCGCTGTTATGTCATGGAGCAAATGAAAAGTGAGGCACAGTCCAAATGAGGGAATAATCTGACACCTCGCCACAATAAAAGCCCAGGGTGGTGTGTGATGGTGTGTTTCCCAGCAGCAGACGCCAAACACGCTTTGCTTCACGCTCCTCAATCCCTCAAATCAACACTTTCCCCGCTGACGGCCGTCAATCATTGGGTTTGATTGCCACCAGAGCAATCACAGCAGCTGTCAACATTTTTGAAAGGAGAAGTGATAACCTTATGAGTGGGATGAGCGAAAACTGAAGATGCATGACGGATTGTAATGTTGGTAATATCAAATTACATTTTTACCCACTGTGGGTACAGTTGAGTGAATCACGTCAAATCAATATGTCTTTATGTAGAACCCCCCCCCNNNCAACCTATTATATAGATAGTGGATTTACACAGAGAAGTTGTTCCTTTTTATCAACATTTTAACTGTATTTAGAGTACACGTTAAGTTTAAATTTCTACTATATAGAAATCCATATTTTACAGATTAAAGTATTTAAATGCTGTTGACATCCATGATAAAGTGCCATTTATGATATTATCGTTTTTCGTTTTCTTTCCTCATAATGGAACAACACTCGTGTAGGTTTGATCATTCAGTTGTTGGTGACACAATGGGATTATTGTGAGGAAAATAGTGTCAAAATCTGTTACCATAACGCTGAGAAGTGCCAGAACTCTCCTTGACTTATTGCATGACTCACCCAGTGTTATTATTTTACACCGGGAATATGAAAATTGTAATGTTGTCAAACTCTGGAGTCGCATCTTTGGAGCAGAAAGTGATGTGACCGAGAGCTGCTGTGAGATTTTCCAGTGTGTGTGTGTATGTGTATGTGTGTGAGTGCGTACGTGTTCATCAGTGGGAATGAGGTTGGAAACAGCCATAAAATGAGGGTTAGCTGAGGCTCCCTGGGAAAGGATGGGAAACCCAGTTGCCTTTTTTAAAAAAGAAAAAAAAAATCTTTAGAAGGGAGCCATAGACTGTGATTAAATCTTCACTGTCAACCGGATTAAGTTCAAGAGCTTTTGTGCTGATTATATTATAAAACCGGTTTAAAAAGGGAATCGATTCCCCAAATCCTCTGCAGAAACTCTAGCATTAATCTTTGTTTATGCTATACATTTGCAAACTCTGCAGCAAAATAACCATGCCTCCAATAAACATAGTTTGTCAATCTGATGTTTATTCTTTCACTACCATTAAGTATTGTAGAAGGCGCAATACTGTTGTACAAAATAGATCTCATCCGATGTTGCCGACGCTGGGCAGGCAAAGAACAAACAAGTGGAATATTTCTCATAATAAAATTAACAATACAAAACACAGCCACACAGGGAAAAAAGGTTCAACTCAAAAGTACATTTAAAATTCTGCATAAATTAGAGACCTAAAGAACATTAATCCAGAGAGGTAATATAAAACTGTACATGACAATACATTTGCAATACATTACAATATTTATTCAAATAAGGCAAAATAGCACCATGAAATAAAAAATTTCAATTCTCATTCGAAACCAAAAAGCGCACAGTTGTACAGTAACGTCCGTGTTCGTAAGGTGGGCGGCGAGAGCACGGAGAGCAGGTACAGAGTTTCGCAGACTGGAATGAAAACGTCCCATTAAAAGTACTCGTGTGCCTTCGTTACTTTCCTGACTGTGGTTATGATTTGATCAAGGGAATTGCTTTTGTTAGAAATAAAATAAAATAAAAATAAAAAAATTGTAAACTACTCTACATTTCATGATGTGACATGTGGCGGCCTATTTCTTTTTTCTACTTTTCCATCTTTTCTATGTTTTTCCATTTTAACTCCCCCGACTCTAACTGGAACAGTCGCTTGATGGTTGCAATCGGTCACAGGACAAATATTAGTCGTTTATTTTTTGTTTGCATGAATTTCCTCCTTCTAAACCCAGCGTCCCACACTCTTTTGCCCCTCCGCTTGACCCCCCCCCATCCTCATCCCCTTGTCTTTCTCTTTCCCGTCGTTCAGCCTCTTTCCAATGACATGCTGAGGTGTGCTGAGGAGTTGTGCAGTTGTTCTGTCCTTGAGTGTTCCTTTGTTCACAGGAAGTTGTTGGAGATCTGGCGCTGGTGGTCAAACAGGTCCTCGACCTCGGCGCTGTAGGCGTCGCCTGGTGGGAAGGGTGACGTGAAAAGGCAACTCAAGACACAGAAATGGAGAGGACACTTGCTGCTCTGTGGGGTTTTTCGGCCCGTGTTTTTCGTTACGTACCTGCGTGGCATCCAAACATGTAAACCCGCGCGCCGTCGTACTTGCACCTACAACGCATCACATTGTTCTGGAAATCAGACTCAGCCATGTCCAAGGAAGGGTTGACCTCCACCTGCGAGAGGAACAGACTGGTTAAAACAGGGAACTAGGGCTGTTGTGGCATACCGGTATCAACATTTTGATATTGTGTTAAAAATGCGCATATGATAGTAGATGATCCAGTGGCACTTGAAAACAGTGTGTGCTTTACATTACTACTATTTACTGTTGAATGTGTTTTGATTTTTGTATGCAGTTGTACAGTTAATGTTTACATATTATTTTTATACCACCTTAAACAGCTATTTTGATTGTAATTAATCGGCCAAAAGGAAAAAAAAATCGTAAAGCAAGTTAAAGATCAATTTCGTTGATTGGTGGAGTGAAATTCTGACATCTGGACAGCCCTATATGGAACATTACCTTTTACTGAAATACACACAAGTAAAAATTGTGAATGATTCTTTACCGCATTTCCTTTTGCTTTTTTTTGGGCTATAAAGTTTGGAAAATGGGCTTAAAAGAGCCAATTAAGTACACAAGGTGCATATTTTGAGCATGTTGGTTTCAGTTTGAAGGATGTGCCACAGTGAGCCACTAGCCGGACATTTACTTCTGTGTAGGCGTCTTTGTGTTTGTGTGCATGTGTGTGTGTCAAGAGCTGAACTACATCTAAGCATAGACTGACTACGAGACGTGTGTTTTAATAAAGTATCGGAAGAAGCGAGAAAGTGACACCCAACTTCAGCCGGTTAGGAAACAGCTGACTTTCCGAGGGGCCCCAGCGAGAAGCTGACAGGATTATTGTTCTCTCTTTTCCTATATGGCTCTTGATGTATAAATTTGGAGTTGGGGCGAAAGCATGACATCACTTTCCACTGCTATCTCTGAGCAGGAAAGAAAAAAAAAACACAACCCGAGAGATGTAGATGACAGTTTTGGGTTCAGATTGATGCCACAGGCTATCATTAGGCTTTAGCCATGGTTGGTTGCCATGGTTTGATGTTTTCCACCCTGTCTGCCCGCCTCCCGTATATAAGAAAAGTGCACAAATGAATTTTCCTGACGTACACATCAAACAGATAACCCCGACCACATCTTCAATAAAGCTCCCCGCTCTCATTCTTTTTTTTTACACATACAGTATAAATGTTGTGGTCTCAATTATATTTACAGAGCAACATGTAAAATATTCAGAATTATGATTCTCTTTAATTACGTTTTCATCCAAATTCTTGTGTCAGCCCTCCGTGTAGTTTTAATTTTGCATGTCGGGAGCAGCCTGTGATTTCAGCGTGTACTTTATAGTTCCAGTGTAAAACACTTTAAAAGCTCTTGTAATAATGCGACACAAAAGGCCCGCAGCCCGTTTTACACAACAATGAAGGTCGTCACTGTTGTGTAAAAGATCGTGAGGTTGTGCAGCAGATTTTTTTTCTTTTCTCAAAATGACGGAGCAATCAGCAGTCATCAAGCCTGAGGTGGACGTGACTCATAGCTTTAAATGTATGCTCCTAAAAATGGCCGCCGCCCCGCCGCTCTCGGCCGGCTGCAAGCGATGAGCGCGCCTCCGTGCCCTCCCTCAGCCTCTAACTTCTTACACAAATTTATGAGCAGTTCGACTACTGTTGCGCCGCACTCCAGACCGCAAAAGTGCTGCTGGGGTCATGTCGTCGTGGCAACGGTGGACCCCCCTTCCCCCCTCCGCTTTACGACATGCGTGCGGTTTTCGATGTGTTGGGACTCCTGAACGTACACAATCCACACGTACGCATAGTTAAGACCTAAACATCTTTGATTCTCTGTAAACACCCTCACACAAATTAGAAACGGTAAACATCGTTACCGTCGGAAAAAATAGAGCAAATGACAGAGAGGGACGACGGATGATTGGATGTCACGAGTGAGGTTTGGGAACCTGAAAACTTTCTCCGTGCACTCGCGAGGTGCTGACAGCGCCTCCCTGCTGCCAATAAGCTGCCACTTTTTGCGAGCGTGGACTAATAGCAGGTCTACTTTCTATATAAATCCAGACTAAATTCACTTTCCTTAAATACGCACACGCCCTGAAACTACATACGTACTGTACACCTGAACGGCTGCATGGCCTGCCAACAGCCATTTAGCTGAAATTACAGTCTCGTATCTCGGGCTTTTATCTCCACGTGCGCCTTCAGATGTCGAAACCCATGTTTTTCTTTTTTCGCATTTGCATGTTATCCAAGAGATCTTGTGAGATACGTCAGTGTGAAGATTATTTGTGCCTCTTCGAAGGTGCTTATGGTTTAGGGTTTGACAACATCCTGGGCTGAACACACACATATTACACACACATACACAGGTTTTTTAAGCCAACTATGCCAGGAAGGTGATTTGGTCCGTAGAAGTAGCTTTCATATAGGCTTTCTTCAAATGTTTGGTAATAATGAATCAACATTTCAACATTAATTTGTAGAGCCCGTTACGAAACCAAAAAGTGCTGCGTAATATTTCAAATACCATAAAACCGTAGAACAAATACTTAAAATGCAGTGGAAGGTGCCACGGTGCAAAAAGTCAATTCTAATAGAGTTAAGATACAAAATTAGGACAACAGAGAAAAGGACCATGAAAATGTTTGCACACTACTGGGTATTCCAAGCCGTTCTGTACATATATCTGCTGTTTCCTGCACTCGGTTACCTGGAAGATGTATTCGCCGGGCCGCACGTCGGTGACGTCGACCCACTGGCAGTCGATGTCGTGGCGGTAGGTGTCCCAGCAGCCGACCGAGATGCCCTGGTTGCCCATGTTGTAGCAGGCGTACCGCTTATGGATTCCTAAAGAGAAAAAAGAGGAGTTAAGAAAAGACGAACAAGACAACACTTTGAAGTTTAAAGTCACAACAGCTTCACCGTGTTTGAACTCTGTGTTTATGAAATTACATAGGATGGATTTATATCAAAATGATTTAAACACCAGACTTCTGCATGTAAGCTGTGTATAGCTGTCTCAGCTTTGCAAAGCCAAGATCAATTTAGGCTTGGCCTCTGATCTTACAGTCTGCCTCGGCCTTTGATGCTCATTATGGGCTTTCAGCATCCAAACTTTTATGTTTTTTTTTTTTGG
>CAESWR010000676.1:380393-406146 GCA_903171835.1 Mullus surmuletus | reverse complement strand
AAAAAGAAAGTGGAGAAAAGTGCGATAAATCAGCGTCTCATCTCACCGTCGGGGCAGTAGGTGTCCTCCAGGCAGAAGCTGGCTTTGTGTCCCTCGGCCACCTTGGTGCCGTTGAGGGTCAGCAGGTCGTAGTGGGTGAACACCTCAATGCTGTGGTAGTGCCTGAGAGAACGGAGCCACATGGGAGGATTTGTTAGTTACGGCGAAAGAAAAACAGTTATAATTTTTCCACCTGCATAAACACGGCTAATTAGAAACGAGGCGACAATAAAGTTGGCTGCAGAGGCGTCCAACAGACACGATTGTAAAAAACATAAGTGGGCAGATGGATATCAGTTTGGTGTCGCTCTTTCTCTCATTACAGAACCGTTCCCAGAACAGGCGCTACCAAAGCTGAGAGTCAAACCATGTGTTTGCTGGTCGGTGGAGGTAGTGATTGGGCTGCGGCCGGGAGAGACACTGAGCCGTGCTTCTCGTTTTAGGACACCAAACCACAACCGCCGAGATAAGAAGCCGGGCTGCTGTGAGCTCAGTCATGCCTGCGACTGTAACAACTGGGTGACCGGTGAGGAGGATGTTTATTGTAAACATCATCTTGCAGAATAAAAGATTGTGTTTATGGGGTTAAATAACAGCCTTTTATAAGCCTTGTTCTATTTATAGGCCGGCTCCCAAAATATCGCAGCTCCGAGCTGCACCCAGTGATCCGATTCTTTAATTTCTATTCATCTTGTGCTGCTTTTACTTCATTCTTTAACCTCTGGTGGTGATTCAGTGCTGATTCCTCTTTTTCTCATGCCACCTCATAATGATTCCCTGTCCCGCAGCCATGAAGGAGGTCATGCCGTCTCCAGCTACACCCTGCAGGGGCTAAAATCGCAGCTGGCTTCCCGGCCGCGCTGAGGGCGTAAAATGAGCGGCTGCCGGATCCAAGTGACACAGTGTCTGAAAGCCAGCGCAGCAGAAGTGGTCTGCTCTCATCTCCCCACTCTGGACTCACCTGTGGCACTGGTGCCAGGTCCAGCTTTCCCTGGTGGCCCGGGGTCGGAAATCGGCGCGTCCCATGTTCATGATGCGGGAGGAGAAGCGTAGCAGGCGGCGGTGTCCGTAGGGCCAGTTCATCCTGGCGGCGGAGGAGGACAGGCAGTTCTCCTCGTTGGCGCAGGTCAGCAGGTGGAGGGGTCTGTCCTCCAGGTAAGCGGTCTCTTGGACGAGCTGGGCGTCTAGGACGAGGTCGGGGGCGGCTGTGGCGGAAAAAGGGATAAGGGGGTTACGGTCTGGGAAGAAAGAATAAGTGCGAATGTGTCTGCGTGTTTGGGTTTTTTGGCTCACTCTCCACGCAGGTGACCCCAGCGGCCCGCCCGTCTCCCCCTCTGGGACAGTAGACGTTTGTGTTCCTGCGACACTGCTGGATGGACATCTCTGTGCCGATGCAGTGGGTCCCGCTGAGGACCACGTCCGCGGCGTCACTGGAGCCCGGCCAGTACCAGGTCTCCTGCAACGAGAAGGGGCGAAATTTTAGAACTGTTTTTTTCTGCTGCTGCCATATTTGTGGGTATTTGGGATACACGTGACAAGTAGCAGCCTGTGGAATAAGCCCCGTCCCCCTTTTTATAGGAACTATCAGTACACATGATCACATTTTCCACTCCTTTTAACAATTTTAAAACTACCTCTTAAATGTTCCCAGCAGCAGTGCACGCACCCCCTCCCCAAAAACACTCTCACACCGGCGTTCCATGCAAAGTTCTATTTTCAGTTTGTTTGCTTTGTGAATTTCTCCCGATCTTTCCTCGCCTCACTTTCCCTCTTTTATTTTCAGTGTGCTGGAAGTGGACGTTTGAGAAGCCTATAATTACCTCAGGCCTCGGTAATAACACAGCGCAGACACACAAACAGCAGACCAGAGGGAGGGAGGGCGAGAAGAAGAGAGGAAGAGGGAGAGGAGGAAGTGTAGGAGGACGGAGCATAACGTTAAAGAGCTGGAAAGGAAAGGGAAAAGCTAAAGCGCCCATGAAAAGGTGTATAATTCGTGTTCACCTGGTGAGCTCTGGAGGCAAAGCCCAGTCCCAGCTGTCGACAGACCACCATGGCCTCATTGATGCCCCAGTTCTCGCTGCAGACGGACCCCCAGCGCTTCGACCCTCCCACCTCTATCAGCACCTCCACACGGCCCTCGGCGGGCTCCCTGCCTCCTGCCAGACGCACCTGAGGGAGCACCGAGGGGTTAGTTTTAAGCACCCTTGACAAACCAAAAACACTTGATAGACTCTCAACACCGCAATTCTGGAAAATCTAGTCAGTGCTGTGTGTGGATCTTTCTCACCGTGGCTTGCATTCCAGTGTCGGGGATGTTGCAGCGCACTGCCACATCCTGGGCGTGTTTGCAGGAGTAAAGCGGCACCGGCCTGTAGTGACAATCCGTGATGGACTTCTCCCTTCCTGTGCATTGCACGCTATTCATGTGGATGGGGCCGGTACCTACAGAGGAAAGGGCGTGGGGGCGTCAGCTGACTGATCTGCACGTCTTGCCAACCGTCGGCCACATACAAAAACGACACACACGCACAAGCGTATGGATACGAGCGACGCAGAATCAAAAAGCTTCTGCAAACCTCATGGCCCTGCAGCCACAGATGAGGGATTAAAAGCCAAGACATGATTGGGACCTCTGATGTGGCTCTGAAACTGAGCTGAGCTAGAGCTTTTTATCCAAATTACTGTGCCCTTTTTGCTGCACATCAGGTTCCTGCTTTATAAACAAAAATAGATACCAAAATGGCGAAATAGAGGAAAATCTTTGAAGGCATCTATGTTTGCGTAGGTGTGTGAGGCCAAGGCCAGACCCCTAAAGCCCTATAATTTGCCCTTAAATAGCTAATGATGTCACTAAACCTAGATTCAGGTCGCTCTTCTAAACCGTGAGGCTTCACATGCCTCCTTCCATGTACAGATGCATCTCTTTTATGCTCACGCAACGCTGGTAAACCTTAAATGGCCCAAAATTTTGCCTTGAGACATTAAAACCACAATGCTGCATTCTGACGTTTAACCATAGTCATTATTTAGACATAACACTGCCAGTGCACCTACTTTAATAGAGCCCTAAAAGTAACACTTGCTTGGTTTCCATGAATTACTTCATTAAGCCAAGTAGAGAGAAGGAAATGCCCCCACCATTATAGGACATGCTATGTGCTCATTTGGGCAGAAAGATAATGGCAGGAAATGAATGTGATTACATAGTTACTGCAGAGGTATGGCAAGAAAAAAAAACGACAATAACTTGTGTGAAAGTAGGGTCTATTTCCTAGGAAAATGTTTAAATATGTTTTTGTTAGACAGTTTTCGTGACTATATTACCATGCCCACAACAAAGGCCCCGTTCCAAAATAATCTCAATGCATCTGAATGTTTTGTTCCTGCTCGGAGCTGATTGCCCGACATCCTGGTTTCAAAGCCGCGCTAGCTTGTTCACATCCAACAGGTTTATTTTGACAACAACACACGCCATTGTTCTGGCCGCTGGAACCTCCTAGAACAGTTTACACTTATATAATTGGTCATGGGTACAATTCCTCAGCGGTCAGCTCCTCGGAAAGAAGTTGAAGTTGGGCCGTAAACATGTTCTCAGCGTTTATTTGTCTGTTTGGGTCTAAGGTCCTTGGGAGTGCTGCATTGTGGCGTTTAGAAACACACACTTAGACCCAAAGGTGTTTAGTCTGAAGGATCAGTGAGCTGATCATACTCGGGGCTGTTTCAAAATCGACACTATTCAGGCCACTGCTGATCGCATCAGTCGTCCGGGGTCTCCCTGATAACGTGACGCTTTTATGAATGAGGTTATGAAGAGGTTACAGCCCAGTTTTAATTTCAAAATACATAAACATCTCCAACCAAAATGCCCCTTGTCATGGTGAGTAATGTGCAATGCATCAGTGGAAAACACCAAAGAGACTTCAGTGTGGAGTTTTGGCCATCTGTGCGCTCTGTGTGTGGCTGTGTTTATGTGTTCTGTCTCACCCTGTCCCAGCTGAGCCTTGTTGAGGGCTTCCTTGGCCGTCCCGAAGCCCAGCTCTCTGCAGACCACACTGGCGGCGGCGATGTCCCACAGGTGGTCACAAATAGTGCCCCACTTGCCCTCCTTGAGCACCTCCACGCGACCCTCGCCGAGACGGGGTCCGGCCTTCAGACGCACCACGGGCTGCACAGAAATAAAAGAGTTCAAAGTGAACTTTCCTTCTCAAAATCCCATTCTTATTCTGTTCACGAGCTGTAACTTTTTAAACTTTGTTCCAGTGGTGTCCAGACCGAGTCGCCATGCTGACAGTTAGCAAAATGGTCAGATATTTGTTTCTTTTTTTGGCCACTTGTGTCTGCCGCAGGGTCAGGCGAGGTTTATAGGGAACCACGCTAAACGCAGCTGCGTCATCACTCCATGGACATCACACTGTGCAATCAACATTTATTCCATAATGATAAGTTTCTACTTTAGGCTAACCTGAGGAGAACATCGAGCAAGCAAAATCATTTCCTGCTTCATCACTATTTCAAACACTGTAAGTACAAGGGAAGCCATCGTATATCATAGTATATACTGCAACTCCAGCAGTGTATTTTGGAATTCCAACTCCACACTGACCGGTACAGCTGGTGGTGCGGGTGCACTGCCGTAGCGTGTGAACTGGGATCCGGGGATGCAGCGAACCACAGCGTGCATGCCGCCTTGGCAGGGGACATCGCTTCTGGGCAGGGACAGCTGGGCTTGGCACTGTGACAAGGAAGGCTCCGCTCCCTGACACTGCACCTTCTCCACCCAGTAGCCCTTCTTACTGATCTGTGTCCTCAGTCTAACCAAGAAATGCAGCAAAAATGCAGTCAAAAACCAAACAAATGGCCAGATTCACAGTCCTTGATAGTCCTAGAAGTGACGAAATGCAAATAATAAAGCAGTTCGTTTTACCTGGAGGATGGATCGGCCAACTTTGAATCCCATTGTTTCCTGAAAGAGAGACAACATCATTGGATTATGCAACCGTTTTACCAGCATAACCCTTCCAATGGCCTATGCTCCTATCCTATCCTATCCTCTCCTAACCTTCCCTATCCATTCATTCTACGACTGACAAAGATCCAATAGTGCATAAAGTAGAGCAGCCATAAAGTAGAGATATATAAGAAATCTATATTTGAGATTTTAAAATCAAACATTGAGGGTGTGATTATCTCACCCATCGAGTCACTTTTAGAAGACATTTAAAAAACGGAACTAGTGCAGCGCCATGGCTCTACGTTAGCTCTCTTGCCAGTGAAAAAGCTTTGAAGAACTTTGGCAAGTTTAGCCGACTCCGAACCAGAACTTTCCCAGAATCAATGTTGGGTTCCCTTTGGTTGAAAGATAATAATAGTTTAGCCGACTGCAGGCTCTTGGAGGCCGTTCAACTTTAAACCCAGTAGACGAAACAAACATTTGTCCGATGCTCTCCTGCCGTCTGCTCCTGCACTCCTCCCTCTGGCCGACTTGCCTCTTTTCTCCTCAATCATACTTGCGTCTCTGTGACTCCCCTACTAGTCTTCGCCCAACCCAGAAACAAACAAGATGCTGTAAATAAGCAGGAGACGGAGCATGCTGGAGAGGACGGGGGTGTGCGTCGATAAACATAGCCCTCATGAAAGAGATGGAATGACATAACTTCTTTATTTCTTCTTTTCTTTCTTTCAAACCCACTTCTTCATGTCTCTTTTTATAGATCTCCAAGTTCTACAGTTGTTATTATTTCTGTTTCAGTGTTTGCCTATATGTCTAGAGTGGATGTCTGGTTTTGGGGCATCCATGTGGAAAAAACCCTAAAAATATGAATAAACCACTATACAATCCCTGAATGAATCCCTGGAAGAAGCCTTATAGAAGTCTGCCAACTCCAACAGGGGTTTTTCACAACTGTCTAGTTTCATGGGTATTACATTAAACTCAAGTCAAATCCTAAACGGAAACTCTGTGCATATACAAAAACTGTCCCCTACTCCTATGGGCACACGCACACATGTTTCCATCATTTCGGAGCACATCACGTTGACATATCCCCTAACCAGCACCTAATCTAATCTGTAACCTTATTCTAAAATTTGATTTAATGAGAAATGTGGTGTTGCTTTTTGACTCCTGAAGGAAGGCAAGTTCCCACAAAGTAACTGAGTTAAATGACTTGCCTCCCCACAGCATGGGCAACACACACACACACACAGACACACATGGCAATCTGAAATTTAGAACAGAGGAAAAAAATGGAGAATTCTGTAAAAAATATGATTCACAAACCAGGCAGAGTCTGGGAAGTGTCCATCAGTGACACACACGTTACACACATCAGAGCTGACCGCTCGTGTCGACCAGAGGAACCACAGGCAGGTGCAGCGTGACTGACGACTCTCATGAAAGCACCGAATCAAGTGAGTCAGAGTACCAAGTTTACACGAGAGAACTTTACAAAGTTTACCGGATAAACAGATTCATGATGAAGCTAAATATGGGCAGGAGCTTATTTGCTCATGTTTCTCTCTAGGAGAACCCCCATGTCATAGTAATTAAGGATTTTCTAACATTAGATGTGTGTGGAACTGGAAGGAAACTACAACTGGAACTACTACTGGAATTCTGAACCACAAATGACTGGGTCGATGATGTGTGCCTCAATCATTCCAACAGAGTGGACACCAACTGTAATTCTATTCACAGTCCACCTTCAAGTAATAGTGTGGTGTTTGGGTTGTTTGCTGCTGTGGTGGGATGAAGAGACATAATTTTAGACAACCAATATTTTGAGGACGGATGCGAAGGTCTTCTACTAGATGTTCACAGTCAAACACATTGCGACTTGGCTATCGTCACTGTCTTATTTTTCGAAACCCTATTCATGTGTGGTGTATGCCATCTTAGCACACGCCAACTTGATTGGATTGATGTTGACTGTGCATTTAGAAAAGTTTTCCCATTCTGTGCTTGTTTACACACAGTGCTGCTTTCTATGGCACCATTTGACGCCTGATTTGAACTGACTGGTTTATCCCACCTTCTTTTGGCTAACGTGAAACTAAGAGAACACTAACTATTAATGTCAAGGCTACAAATGTGTTTCTTACATTTGGCGCCTGGTTTATTGGGTTAAGAGGGTTTTCGAAGTATAAGTCTAGTGAATATTTTAAAGATGTAGGTCTAAGTAATTCCTCAAAGATTTTTGCAGTGTTTTGAGCTTTTTGAGCGATGGTAGTTCAAAACTAGTGTTGGCGACAAATGATTGAAAGCTCAACCGCAGCAGACTTGGGACTCGAGTTGGACGTCTCAGACAGTCAATCAGAAACACAACAATCTTTGATCCTCCCTTTGTTAGCAATGTAAATCTGTCACATTATACCACATAGAGCTTTAATTGGTTTAGTCCCACGCTGTGCTTAAAGCAGGATTAATTGATTTATTTGGAGCATTTCTGGGTGTCCAACCATCTAAGGGTTCTCCACCAACTAAAATTCACTCTCATTCTTGGTATGACAGAGCTGAAGGATTGTTGTGTGCGAACTGTGTGTGCGATTTTGATTGGAGCTTTACATTTACATATGGCTCTCATTTTAGTGATTTATACACATCAACAACACTATTCATAGAGGGAAATACACTTTTTAAATATTAGACCTGCTCCATATAACTACCATCTTTTCTTAATTAATTTCATCTTGTTATTTCTGTTTTTCATCTTTCTTTTATTCATCAATTTACCATTTCCTTCCCCCCCCTTTTTTTCTTCATTTCTCCATTCATACACACATATGTTCATTCATTACGTTGGGGCTGGGTTCATTATATTTCCTGCTTTTCTTCCCTCCATCCTTTTAAGTTGCCCATTTGCTCCCTTTTGTTCCTTTGTCCCTCTTGTCTTTCATTTGTGTCCCTCGTTGGAGTGGTCTTAAAATGCCCCAAAAGTGGAGTTTGTTCCCTCCCATACATTAGAATAAGATACATATACTTTAATAGTAAAGACAGGATAGCGAAATAGATGTGGGAATACAGGCTATGTTTAAAGAGTAGATTTATACTGATGAGGATTCTTCGCAATGCGTACCTTCTGATTATGTGTGTTGCGTTGTGTGTATGTGTGTGTGTGTGTGTGTGACAGTCTATGCTCGCAGTTTAAAATGTTTCATAACTCGGTGGTAAATCATAAAGAGGGAGACAGACTGTGAGGGGGTGTTAGTTCACAGGGTGGAGGAGGGTGACGGGGAGGAGGAGGAGGAGGAGGTGAGTGCTACCCATATAATTGCCTGCTCTGCTTGGCAGTGTCTGCAGTGCGGTCGAGCGGTAGCATGTTGGTTCACACACGCCAGACATGGAAATATGCACGTACATATCAACTTTCCCTGCCTTGCCTCTGTAAAAACAAAGCCCTTTAAAAACCCGAGCGTTGTTACCCAACATTATAGCTGCATGCTGGGAAACTTGGGGCAGGTGATGTAAGACTTAAATCTCAGTGAAGTCTGAGAGGCGCTCGGCTAACTTTAGATAAGGAGGAGATGCGCGTTCGATTGCTTTCCAGACACATTTCGGCTGCCTCGTGGAGAACCTCGTCAGGTCGGGACACATACCGAGGCCGATGGAGGTGAAGCGAACCACCGCATCAAGCCTGGGGCGCAACACACAGGTTCTGACCGCAATGCTGATGGAGAAGACTTTTTGACTTCTCAGGATCCTTGTTTGGATGCCAGGGTATTTTTGTTTTAATGCTATGCTGACCACACTGCAGAGAGGAGCTGACTGTCAGGAAAGCAGACATAACCCGTTATTATACCGCGCAAATGCAAAGTTGCTTAACTGGAACAAGTGGTGCTCTTGGGAGACAGCAGGTTGCCACACTGACTCCACTGACACACAGACAGACCCATCAACCTCCTCGGAGCTGCAGCTCAAAGGGGTCATAATGATGTACTTTCCACGAAATGTGGCTTTTAGCATAATTGCCGCAAAGCATGAAAAGTCTTTTTTAAAAGCCGTGACTGAAGAGGGGTGAAACAAGAGCCGCAGGGGGAGGGTGGGGGGGTGAAAATGAATAAATTAGAGGAACTCAACCGAAGAAGTCAGCCTCAAAGAGAGTGTGATGAAACGGGGAAGCTGGAAAACGGTTTAGCACTCGCCTTCTTTTTTTTTTTAGGCCCGGCAAAGTGGGGGAGTATTTAAACATCTGTAAAAAAGCGCTGAGCAACTTAACAGGCCGAGACAAAGGCAGTCACACCAAAAAAACAACCGCACAGCCACAGAGTGCTGACACAGCAAAGGGTGTGCAGGCAGCAGGTTGAGCCGCGAGAATATTCTGGATTAGAGGACCGCTACGACCATAATTACAGCTGCGAGAGTGGACATAAACCCCAACGAAGAGCAGGCATGGAGCGCCGCCAGTGCAGAAGCCGCCATCAGGAGGACGTGATGTGACGGATATCACGTAGAGCAATGGATAGGGAGGGGCTAATGCTTGGAGAGAGCCTATTTTGATACTAATTTTGATCACCATGTTGTCACGATGAGAATGTAATCACATTTGTTAGTACTTTGTCCATTTATCCATTCTTTGGATAATACTTGAATACATGTGCCACATTTGCAGGTCACGAATGATTACTTATAAGCAAGATAGATGCTTTGAACTCTTTCCTAGAGCAAAGTGGTGCGGTAAACACAGTGTTACCAACACATTAATTAAGTTGGAATACCACTTAATATAATCAGTCTCACCTGTGTTTCATTCCGGGTGGATGAGATGCATTACAATTTCAACTGTGTACAAATATTTGGCCTCTGAATGTGTAAAAACATCAGATTTCAAAGGTAGACCTCATGCTGAAAACTTTATACCCCCTCCAGGTGTTTACCGTCGGACAAAAATGGCAACTCCATTCATCTCCCGCGTAGCTGGGTAGAGGTCGATGCAAAACAAACATTCCCTGCCCTGGTCACGACTTTAAACAAGCTGCCTGGCCAGATTTGTGGAAGCGAAGTGTGATGTTTCTCCTCTGGTAAAATGATTAAACACCCTCTACAATGTTGGATTGCAAGTCGGTTTGATGACTCTGAGGTGTTTTGTTGTCTGCACTGGTATTAGATTTCAAAAGTTGGTATAATAGACAGCCAAGCTATTTTAATTCGGGTGAGTCTGCTCCAAGCAGTAAACCGCCACCGAACCCACGTCACTACAAATGAAGCTTTGCATTTTGCAGGTTGATGCACATAAAGGTCTCAGTTCCGAGGAAGCTCAAAGAGATAATGAGAGAGGGTGAGTCATCGCTAGTCTGAGGTCGTGGCGGTGAGCAGGGCAGCTGAGAAGAAGCAGCCTGCATCCTGCTGCTCGGTGGGGCCGCGTCGGGCACAAGGGGTAATTATTGGTGACGCGGAGAGACAGCTGGGGCAGGGCAGAGCGGCGGTCAGTACACTTGTCCTGTTAGCCAAGCCATAAAAAGACCTCTGTGGGCAGACGGACGGACACACAGAGGGCTGTGTTTGCCTGTGCACGAGCGTGTGTGTTTGCGTATTTATTTGCGTGCACACGTGTATCTCAGGCATAGTTTATACAAGGTCTCGTAAGGTGCTGTACGATGGGGGGCGGTGGGTGATAGAGTGTGTGAATGTGTTTGTTTCTTTGAAGGTTTATATAGGAGCTGCGCTGGGTATTTAAGGCTGAAATTGGATGGACGTGTTGGATTCATGACAAAGTCAGCAGCTTGACATTAGTCGTTTGCACATAATTTGTCTTTTGGGGTTTTTGTCTATTTAGCTGAATGTGACTATATGTGACCAGGGGCGTTCCTTGCATGCACCCCCTGCCCCGCCATAAAAAAATAAATCTTTACACTGATTTTGTTTTCTTGTCACGTTGGTCACTCCATGTTGGCGGGGGGGGGGGGGGGGCAATTACCTGGGTTGCCAGACCTGTTGTGTCACCTCTGTATGTGACTATCTTGAGTCGAATGTGTACACAGAGCTAAAGTCTCTGTCTACGCTGAAACTCTCTTAATAAAATCTCTTAATTTGCACATCCATGTCAGTTTCAATTTCGATTTGAACTTATTGTGAAGTAGATCATCCGGTTTCGAGGGGGGAAGGAGGTGGCGTCAAGAATGCCCAGGATTCCTCCAGTGCAACCTTGTATCAGAAAATGCTGCTGCACACAGTTTTCACTGGAAGTCTGTTGATTATATGCGATTAGAAACCATGTAAGGGAGGTAAAAACACACACCACCACGATGATGATACTCTTGTAGTCTGCGTCTGACATTAATGACACACTCCCTATTTTAAAGGAGGCCCTCGCAGCCAGCGGGGCAGACAGACCTGGCGCGCGGCCGCACTGGGTCAATGCCACAGTGGACAAGTCATGCCAAGTGTGGTTGTACTAATGGCAGCACTTGTGGTTAACCTCTACTATGGGGGGGATGGTACAGCAGTCCAGGCACGGGGCCGCCTAACCCGCAAAGGGATGTGCCCACCACACTTTTCCATCCCTTTCATAACCATACACACACACAAATACACACACACACACAAAATCTTCCTCTGTCTCCTTCCTCCTGCGCCACTCTCACATTATTCACCTGTAGGCGTTTTGGTCGAACGCTTCGGCAGTGGGGAATCCTAACATGCCGCAGACTACTCGACTGCTGCTGAGGTCCCAACCCTGGCTGCACACGTGACGCCATCTCCCAGCATGCTTCACCTCCAGCACTCCCTCGGTCACCAGGCCGCCGTTGTTGCTGGACAGCACGGGCCGCAGACGGGCCTCCTCCAGGTGAACCCTCTCGGAGCCCTGCGCAAGCACAAACACACGTTTATGAAAATCAAGCGACGTGACACTTCACCCGGAACGTATTTACACTTTTGCCGTGCCAGTTGGAGGCTTTGCTCCAAACCCGGCCCCAAACTAAAACAGGAATAATCCCAGTTAATGAGTGTGACTTCATCTTCATTTAAACATAATATCTACAAACAGAACGAGAGAAGAATAACACGACAAGATGATGTGTGTTTCTAATCATCACGCCCTCTAATCATCCACCTTACATAGGCAGCAGGAAGGAAACCAGCACAATACAAAGAGTTTGTTTAGCGCCGTGGTGATTTGGCATTAAAGAAGAAAGAGTCTACATGTTGAAAAGGAAGAAAGTTGGGGGTGTTGAATGTCTGGCGTTTCCTCCAGAGTCTGTGTACTGGTTTGTGTCTACACTTCAGCCTGCTGGTGCATCACTAACTGGATTTGGAGAAGTTCTGGTTTTAGTATTGTCTCTAATTATACACGCCCGCCGGCCACAAATGACATTTATGTATGGGAGTCTGAATCAGACCAGAGTGGCTTTATTTGGTGTAGCAGACATTGTGTGTGTGTGTGTGTGTGTGTTTTCACCTGTGTGTACGTCGCATCTGTCTCCAGACCTGCATCTGGAGCCGGCTCTGGCTCCACGTGATTCCCGCTCAACTGCTGCTGCCTGTCGCTGCGCCGCTCCGACTGTGGCTGCGGCTGCGGCTGCGGCTGCTGCCTGCTCACCTGCGCCTCTGCCTCCCGCCTCACCGCCTGCGAGCCGGGGCTCCTCGCCGTCTCCTGCCTCTGCCTGTAGGTGGCGCCGTTGGCCAGGTGTGAGGGCAGCTGGTGCCCCTGTGGCAGAGGTAGGCCGACCGGCTGGGACGCCCCGGAGCCGCCTCGATTCCGCCTCAGGATCTGTATCTCGTGGCCGTTTTCCTGCGGCGAGATCCTGCTTTGACGGGAAGCTCCCGAGGGGCGGCGAAGCGCGATCTCGTGACCTCTTGCGTAAGAAGAGACGGGGGCTGAGGCCGCAGGTGGGGCCCGGGGGGACACGGACTGCGCTGGTGGCTGGATTCTCTGTCTGGGCTGGCTCTGTTGGCTCGGCTGGTGCCTAGAGGGAGAGGAAGGGGGCTCGTCCATAGTGGCAGGGGGGAACCCCGACCGCCTTTCTGGGCTGCAAATGACCCCCAGGTCCTCAGCATGGGTGCAGTCGTTGATCCCCCAACCATTGGAGCGGCACTCTGCAATGGAGCGCTCTGCGCCGCGGCAACGCACATTGTCTAACCAGATCAGGCCTGAAAGCAAGAAAGGACAGCAACAGCAACTTTTTAGCGAGGAGGTAAGGGGCTTGGAGATGCTGAGACCCTCCTCCGCTGGACCCACCTTGTCCTTCGCCAAACTTGGCACTGTGCGCCCAGGTGAAGCTGCGCTGAAAGCCCAGCTGCCGGCACACCACATTGGCCAGGTGAAGGTCCACCTCGTCGTCACACACGGTGCCCCAGGCGCCGTTGTAGAAGACCTCCAACCGCCCCTCATTTGGACCGCGGCGGCCCACGCCTGCAAGGCGCACACGTACCTCCTGGGCGAGCAGCGCAGAGGGGTAGAGGAGAAGCAGGAGGAGGAGAGCAGACAGGGAGCCAAGGCACAGCATCCTGTGAACGGGAGGGGGGGAGAAAAAAGGCAGAGTGAAGAGACGACAGAGGTGAAGCAGAGGTGGTGGGATGTTAGGTGAACAGAGGCAGGAGAGTGTGAAGGAGCCCCTAAATAAAAATGCACACAGCACCACAAAAATCCCTTAAATCACGCAAAGCCACAGTACACACATTCCTTCCCCCAAGAAAACATATAATTAACTGCTCTTCTTACTCTTATGGGACATTCCACGGGACAAAACGCATGATTGATAGGTGTTTTTTATTCCCTCTGAATAATCAAGAGTCATTTAAAGGCCAGTCAGAAGCTTGAGAAACATTGTGGAAACTCGGGTTTGAGCTGGTCAGGGCAAGAGTAATAACCAGAAGCTAAAAGTAGCCTCCCGGTCCAGCCAACGGAAACTTTGGCTTCCCGCAAACCCTCACGCTGAGCTGCATGTATTTAGGCAACAGACACAAAAGCAAATAAACACCCTCATAAAAATGTTCTCACACATAAATAAGGCATGGTCCAAATCTTTCAGAGAAATTTGGGGTTAATGAGCAACAATCAATTTCCCCCCCTCGGTCCATCCACCAATAGGAAATTTGATGGTGGATGATGTAGAGACACCACATTTAAAATTCTACTCATTTTTGTGAATTACCTTTCGATATGCTGCAGGAAAATTTGTGAAAAAAAGGAAAAAAAGCAAAAGCAGTGAAATTGAATTTACTTAAATGTCACTCAGAGATGGAATGTGGCACAATGACCCCCCTGCAGATGGAGAGGTGGAATCTAAAATCAGAGAGGACTGAAGATGAAGTCGGAGATAAATGATGAAGTTGCACTCACCTCTCTGTTGGTCTCAGCCTGGAGCTACTGGGAGAAAGAAGGGAGAGAGCGCTGGACGAAAGGAAGGCAGCGATTTTGGTGCTGCTGCCTCTCTATTCTCCTCTTTTCCCTCCCTCTTTCTTCTTGTGTCACTCCCTCACTTCATCCATCCCTCCCATTTCGCCTCATTCATGTAACTTATTTTCTCCTTTTTTCTTTCATCTGGTTGCCTTTTTCATCACCAATTAAAAGGAAATCTGGAAAAGTCAAAGTAATCCCAGAATTCGGCTACAACACAAAGCAGGGCATCATTCGCTCACTCCGTTTTATATCATTTCTGAATTTTTTATCGTTGTTGAAAATAAACATTTAGCTGATAGTGTGACGATTAGTGCATCCTCACACAGACGTGTTAATGCTTGTTTTATGTGATTATGTTGCTATTCCGCAGCAGCTAGTTCAGCCCTAACCATTCTCCCTCCAGAAGGCTGCTCACATGCACGAGGAACGTGAGCCTAACTTATAAAAGACTGTGATTTTATAAGAATCTATCTATAGATTTTTTTCCTTTCCCCTCCTTTTTTTTTTCTTTTTCACCACAACGTGCTGACATGTCTATCACAGTATGTTGCAAATGTTTATCACATACCCAATTTTCACCAAACCCTCCATCTTACTGTAATCCTACATGTCAAAAAAAAAAGGCCAATAATTTTCCTCTCTGATGTCTGAAAGGGTGTGTGTGTTTATCCTGCACAATGGTAAAATCATATGTGTACACACACACACACACACACACACACACACACACAAACTACCCCATTCCCACATAAGTGCAAACGTGCCTTGCAGTGAGAACAGATTTGCCTGTCGGAACCTTTTGCGTTAAGTTCAAGTTTCATAACATCCTCAGTCGTGGCACAGAGGGGAGCTCTCTCTAAGAATAGAGACGGTTCACGTTTACGTAAATGAAGTAAAGATAGTCCCTAAAATTAAGTTTTCAGGGTTTGAACACATAATGAGATGAATCTCAAACTATGAATTAAACTTATCAATTTTAAAATTATTGTATTAAAAAAAACAGCCAAGTTTTGACATCCAAAATACTGTTTTTTAGTAGTCTGTGAATGCAGATAGAAAAGAAAGTGAGAAGAATGTGTGGAAGTGGAATGAGCTCGAGAGATTGATGGTTTTAAGAATGCAAAATATAACTTCTTAATATGAGTATATTTAGTATAATGATGGTAACACTGGGATAACGAGATGTGACAGGACAGGAGATGGAGGCTCAAGAGCTCACCCTGGTGGAGTAAATCATCACTAAAGAGCAAAACTTTGCCTTTTGACTTTATTCTTTTTGTATAGAGGCTTTACCTTGTTGAGGAAAGCTGCATCAAAGACCGTGAGATCTCGAATGCAGCATCACAGCATCACAGCATCCTTGGGCAGGAGAAGGCTCGACTGATTAAGGCTATATCCTCATTTTCAGTCTTTCCAAATAAATTAACATTGTTTTTGTCTGAACATATAACAATGCGACAAATAAGCATGTGTTAGATGAGGGTAGAAGTATTCATCTGCGACTTTTAACTAGTGTGTAATCATTAGAAAGATTATGTCAAGTTTACTTGTTTCAGCTCACTTTCATCTAGACCATAAACATTTACATGCTTAAGAATGTTGTGATTTACACTGTATTATATTCTAATCAAAAATATATTTCTAAGAAACAATTCCCAAGGCATACATGTGTGCATTGTTCAAAAGAAAAAATCAGTCAGTCAATCAGTAAGCAAAAGCCCCCACCCCCATTTCAAGCAAATGCTGTGGGTATAACTGACATCATTGAGGTGTGGTGGGCTTTTGGTAAAAGATAATATGGGTGATAGATTTCTGAGATATTTAAGATCCCCAAATGCCAAATGTAGCCACATTTTTACATTTGTAAGACCAGTTGCCTCTGATGTGTCACTGTCTCTCATGTAGGCATGAGACTATCAATTCATAGCAACTCTTTTGGGCATTACACTTTGCACCATGTCCAGATTTAGCACTGTATCTTTATAGCTCGAAGTCCCTCCTACTTAGATGAAAGCTAACTAGCTTCTTGTTAACAAGTTTTTAAAAGGTTTTCTCCTGAATTATTGATCCAACAACTGCACATCATTCCATTGTTTTCCATATGAATGCAAATGGTGGTATCACCATCTGTGTGCATGAATATTTTTGATTTGAAGACCATTTCAGACATGAGACCATTAGCATGATACCTTACATCATAGCACTTATGCAGTCACTGGGAATGGCAGACTACTTTTCAAGTTGATCACTTGAGCAGCTAACTACTGTCAGTTCAAATTGAGATTTCGTTGATCTAAAAGCGCCACGGTTCCCGCTCTGGCTGGATATAAGTTCTCACCGGGCATTTCCTGCCTTGTGATGGCAGGTATGCGCTATAGATTTCTATTTGTCGTTGCATAGTGTTCTTCTTTCTCTGGAAAGCCTCCCTTCTCCTCTGCATGTCCGCCTTTTCTGCTCTGAACTCTTCCTTGAGTGCCGTTCTTTCCCGCTCTATGTATTCCTTCTCCATCTGAAAGACTCGCCTCATTGCGAGCATTTTGTTGAGCTCCCTTTGAAGGGCCTGTTTGACATTCCTCATCTTTTGCCTCTCCTTATCCAGCTCTGTCCTGCACATCCGGTCCGTGTCCTGCAGCGTCTCGCCTCTGTCCTTATGGATGGGATTCTGGCTCTGAATCACAGCTGGCAAGTAGTCTGTATTTTTCATTTTCTATGACAAAAAATAGTCAGAAACCATTAATTCAGAGTTATTTCAAACCGCCAAAATGTTTCAGAATATATCTTTCTTGTGTAAATGATAATACAGCTAGGATGCTTCCATTCAAATTACACTGTAACCATCTAATCAAGGTAGGGATGTATATGAACACTAGCATTGAGGATCAGAATTCTTGTTCTTCAAGAAACATGGACACCAACCTTGCCACCTCTATCACCGCCCATCAGAGCTAAAGCGTCTAGGTGAGGAGAATTACAAGGGGAGGACTTCCGATGGCTTCTATGGACAGGATCTCTTTGTAAACCAGAGATGTCGCCGGCATGCCATGTTGCGCCCAAAGGTGCAGCCGCCTTGTGGGATATTCCACCTTTCCCAGGCCTCTTCTGGGCAGCTGTATTCCATGTTGTACCTGGTGGCTTCCACTTATCGGCCCATTTCACATGCCGTTCCCCGGTGCTCTGCTTTGTATTGGTCGAACCATGCGGAGCTTGCAAATTCTTAATAGTCTTGTGTGGAATCGCCTGGTTGGACTGTTGTGACGGATGCATCAAGCTTGTGAACTTCTTTTTGCTTGTCATTGCACGTGATGCTCTCTGATTGTGTTATACACCTAACTTGACAATGGTTCACTAAAAGGGGGCCTGCGGTTTGAATGGTGAAAGTGCAGGAGCATCTATGTCTTCATAGATGCTCACTTTGTTGTGTCTTAAGGCAATATTCTGGAATCATGCATCAAAACAATGCGATGGTATGCTATGAAAGTGTTTTATAACACAATACAAATCAAAGGCACTGCCCCTAGCCTAGCAACAGTCGCAAAACATGAGTTTTGCTGCCGGAGCATTTCTCTCAGCCTAGCAACGGTGGGCTTTCATAACCAGTGTAATCAAAGTCACCAAGTATACTCATAATTCAGCCAATTATGTCTTCCCCTTTTCCATCTCAAATGGCTATTCTTCCCAAATGTCAGCTCTTTCGGAAGACCCTTCTTGGCTGACGCCTCTGTCAAATGTGTCATTATCCATATAATACTGTACATGTCCACCTAAAACAACAACAGTGGTTGTACTTATGGTAAATGGTATAGCAAAAAGTCTATCACACACTGTATATTTGGATCATAGCAAGCTCTGGTTGATGATGTCGGACATCCTGGCATGGAGCCTCATAATCCTACACAGTGCTGGAACGAATTAGGTGTTACAAATAATAAAAAAGGTAAATAGCTTCAGTAAAACTAAACACACTGTAAAAGTCCGCCTCTTTACACACAGTGACATCATTGTAAAGCAGGGCTTGCTGTTAGTACTTCAGCTGAGTGACTGTTTTGTTACACGGCAAGGTCATATTAAAAGCAGAATTTACCAAATGAATATGGTTCTATTCAAGCACTAATGACTTTGCCATCCTTGGTTGTTGTACTAAGATTGACAAAGTACCCTCAGTACCAGCACCAGCCCACCACATGCATTTTGGCTAGTAACAGAGTATTCTTAGTGCAATACTGGAATTGTGGATCCAACCATGTGCCAAGTCAGTTCCACACAGAGGAACTTGTGAAACGAAACAATATGGCCACTCCTTCCTTCATAAAATATATTCTTCATTGTGTCAAGGGATCGAATTAAAAATGGAGACACACCAAGGTTAACAGTTAAAACAGGGCGGGGCCATCACAATATTGCCATCCGAGTCTTCAGGAGGAAGTTACCATGGTGCCAATGTGAACACATTGATGCATGGATGGTGCTCTTCTTGCCATCATTGCGCTGACCTTGATGGTTTTAATCGTGGACCTGAGTACCAATTTCGTACCATAAACTATAAAGGTTAGCTGGTATGACAATAAAGTACCTTGAATCCTTCATCTTCCATTCTCATCTGATCTGAGGCACCCCAACATGTCTCTCACTGGTTTGGCCCAAATCTTGGGGGATGCCACCAGAATATCCTACCCATGTTTCAGCTGACTGCCTGGGCATCTTCAACTCTCCACTTGTGCCTGACGTAAACAAGGACCTTTCCTTTCATTTTCAATTGAAACAATGTCCAAATGGATTCTAATAAATGTTGAATACACTATTTTCATTTGACTGAGCTATGCATGGAAGATGGCCCAAGACTATTGAAGTGCTTGTAATTTTTTTAAGTCAAAGAATGGGAAAGAGATACCAAATCTAAGTAAAATAATTCTGAGAGGGTTGTGTTGACCAGTGTTAGGATGATGCTGGCCAGAGCCTTGTTAAGTCTTGTTTATTGTATGAAATGAAGAGACACGCAGGCAGTATGTATTTGTTTTAGTTTCCATTTGGTACAGAAATTTATAGCTTTTCAATAAAAACTAAACAAAAAAAAACCTACCACCAAAATATGCTGATGAAGAATCGCACAGTTGTTTATTGCTCAGATGAAGTTTTGGATGACTTCTGACATGTAAAACATGACATTTTGGGAATGTTTTGCAAAAGCGAATAAATGGAAACATGAGAAACCACAAACCAGTGCAAACAGCACAGTAAGCAAGGACAGCACAGTAAGTACGCACAGTAAGTACTGTTTTGTGCTTGACTCAATAGGGGATCAAAATTGTTTGAACATTGATGGTGGCTGGTAAATTGTATTCATTTGACAAAGTAAAATATCTTAACTGTTGCATTGCTGACCTCACTGTATGTTATGGATCATAACAATACAGCACCAGAAACAATATTTCAAACAAAGAAAGAAGAAACTCGTCTTCAGTATCCAGACAATGTGAAGATTGTTGGGTAGCGTTTGCGGTGTGTCATGCAGTTGTCTTTGTCAATGAACAGCGAGTTGGTTTTAGTCATTATGTCCTTCTCGATGGCCATGCGTGACTCCTCCAGGTGGGACAGAGATGCTCTGGCCTCACTCAGCTGCAGGTGCAGCGAAGCCATAGTGCCATCAATCTGCTGCATTTCTCCTTCGAAACTATACGGGCGGTAACAAAAAAGTGGTAATGTAGATAAAAAAATCAATAGTATGAGTTGAGGGAGACATATGTGGTGTGTGTGAGATACCTGATTTGTGGTTTATCTCTGCAAAGCTCCATGTTGGGTCTCAGAGTACGAAGGTAAAGTCTGGAGTGAACAACACGCAGTGGAGCCTCCTTGTTATAGATGGCCTGCTGCACAGTCACAATGTTCTTCTCCTGGGCTCCAATCTGTTCCAAAATCTACACACAGACGATCACACGCCATGAATGCCTCTCCTCGTCTCTCCCTCCCTCTGTCTGCCTGTCTGTCTCTCTGCCTGTATGTCTACCTCTGACAGCTTCATCTCCAGCTGGATCTTGGCCTGTGACAGCTCCGTGCAGCGCTGGTTGAGTGCTCGGTCCACGTTGGAGCACTGGGCTCTCAGATCCTCTGTGATGTCCACCAGCACTCGCTCCACCAGCGTTCTAAGCACAAAAACCCCAACAATAATTCGAAACAAATGTGTTTAAACAGTTTGTGCCCCCAGAGTTTGAACCACTGACTGTGCTGACCTGAGGTTGTTGGTGGCCTGCTCCTCCTGCAGAGCTTTGGTTATGTTGTCCTGTGTGAACTTTGTCCACGATGCGCGGTTACACAGTCTGCAGCGGAGAAGAATGAAATATCATTACCCATTTGATCACTTTTAGTGTTATTGATCAATTGTATATCCCTACGCATCGACTTACTGGGGCTGCATGGTGGTTGTACTGGGATGTAGTTGTGTATCCAAACTCATGTTGTAGTATCTTCCACAGTTGACGTCAACATTGTAGGCCTCGTGTTTATCAGACCAGTCCAACTCTAAAATCTGCTTGACCTCTCGATTCATCCTGAAACACAAATAGCAACGAAATCTCAGTACTCTTTATGTCAGGTGAACAGCAGCTCCTAAAAAATACATAGAAAATATACACTTTAAGTTGAAAGTACAGTTAAAAAATAATACACTCTTGAGGATACTCACTTGATCTGACTGGCAACCTGAGCTATAGTTCTTTTCAGAAGAGACTGGACGCCCCTGATCAAATCCACTTCCTAGATTAGAACCCCCCCAGAAACAAAACAGTTAGCAAAGATTGGATCTCCTTTTAATCAAATTTCGAAGCTTTTCAAAGCTCTGAACTCTAATTTTCACCTTTAGCAGCTCCTCCTCCACAGTGTCTCTGATCAGGTCCGACTCCAGTCTTCTCCTCCTGCAGCTCAGGTTATCGATGGCGATTGCATGCGGAATCTCTGTAGCATCCAGCGCCTTTTCCAGCCTGGTCTTCAGCACCTGCAGGGATTCTGTGTCGGCCCGCAGCTGGTCGATGTGTCGGTGCAGCTCCGTCCTCCAGTGATAGATCTCTTGGAGTCTCTCTCCCAGGAGACCTGTTCCGTTGCTCTGTGTCTTCAGTGTCACTACATCATTGCTTTGGTAGAGGAATTTGGTGCCGCGCTGTATTGTCTGTGCTTCGTGTTGGTCAGAGCCTGCCTGCTGAAGGATGGTGTGGTAGTTGGAGAACCACTCCGCTGGCGTGTATTTCCCAGATCGGAAGCCCACCAAGACTGATCCTGTGGACAGCTGCAGAGCATCTTGGGGAGGCTCATTCTCTGGGACATCCTTGGCCACAGCTCTACTATCCAATTCCGGCACAGCAACCTCAGAGCTAACATCTATAGAATATTTACTTTAGAAGAGATCAAAAACAAAAGATTAGTCATTTTTCAGGTTCTTCAGAGGTTCAGCTATCTAGTGCATTTGTCCCCATAACAGCCAAGGAGACTGATGAACATTAAAGAATCCTTAATGGCCGACAACCCAGAAAAAGTGAGACATGCAAAAGATCAAAGTCCTTTTCCAACAATACAAATGAGATTGATTGCTTTCTATCAGAACTAATTGACGTTACAGTGAAGTTGACATTTGACCCTCCGGATATAAAATGAACATCACCGTTATCGTGTCATGCTATTGGACACTAGGGATGAGGCCAAACACCTATTTTGTGTGATCAGCGACCTTTACTTTACTTTTTACCACCAAAATCTAACCAGGTAATCTCTGAATCCAAGAGTAAAATCTGATGAACTTCCTGAAGGCCACCTTTAAAATGCCACAGTCAAGAGGCAACCTGTATGTTTTTTTAGATGACAGCCCTGAACCCTCAATTTTTGAAAACACTAAATTAACATCCAAGTGAAAGTTAAGCGTGTTAGTGTGCACCAACTTTGAGGTCTTGCTTGCCATTGGATGTGATGCTCTGGAATTGCCTTATGAGACACTGATGATGAGGCTGTGGTGTGAATGATGAAGCACCTAGAACATCTATGCCTTCATATTCTGTCTGCTTTGTTGTGTCTTACGTGATACTCTCGTATTAAACATCAAACAGTAGAATGGAGTACTATCAAAGCATTTTATTCCATGATGCAATATATCAAAAGCACCTGATCTGTTTCTAGACGAGCAACTGTTGCTATCAAAGTCATATTGGGTGACTTTGGAGTGTCATTTCTCGCATTGGTTGAGCTCAAGTAACAGAACACGTCAACATAACAGAACATGTGAAAGCCACCTGACAGCTTCATGGCCCACATTAATGATGGTGGGCGCTAGCTTAGACCCTCCAGTCAAGAATATTTATGTTGTGGACAAAAGATGATGGCCACTCGTCAACAGAACGTCACACACATTCATGTTTTGTTTTTGGTGCCTGATGGTAAAAATTACAGGTGAGACTGATCATCTTTTGTAATTCTTCCCATTTAATTTCAACTGGATTTTGGTATCAGTGGTTGCAAAAAAGAAGAAGGCAGGGATGTTTTCCTTCACATCTGCTTGAAAAACCTTGCATCCTAGTGGGTTGATGCAGCTGTGAGATGGTGTTGTCCAAACAGCAGAATAAAGACCAAACAACTAAAGGGAAAAAGTGCCCCCTCATGTCTGTGTGCAGCAGGTGCATGGAGTCCAGAGGTCCAGATCCAAGCCTCACATTAGTGAAGATGATTAAATCCTTGTCCAAAGTTGAATACCCAGCTATAAAGCTCTGGTGGATTTTTGACATGTAAACATGATATTTTGAGAATGTTTTGCAAACGTGAAAAAATGAGGAAAACCAAAACCAGAGTAAACACAAGTACTGTTTTTAGCATTCATTGGGGATATGAAAATGTCCACACATTGAAAGCGGCTGGTTTGTACATCATTTGATGAAGTGAAAAACAACTAACATTGTCTTCTCTAGTTTTGTGGCTTTCTCAATCATGTAGTATTTCTAGGGTCAGAGGTTTTCAAAGTGAGGTACTAGTACCCTGGGGGTACTTGGAGGTATTCCGAAGGGGGAGGCGGGTACTTAGCATCCAAGCAAAATTCCTTTTAAACTCAACATAAGAAACTTAACTTCTTTATGTGCAATTATATGAATTGTTAATTTTTGTGAGTAAAATTTGTTTTTAATATTTTTTTTCATCTGCAATTAGTGAGAGAGTAGTGTGAGAGTTAAATACAAATGAGCTATATTTTCTATATTGATTTGATATTGTTTGAGTTTTTTTACTACATTAGTTTTTATCATTAGTGGAGTTAAGTTTAGACATGGATTATTGACATTTAAAATATTGGGGAAAAAATGTAAAGGTTTGAACTTGTTTTTCTGTCTAAGCAATCAAACACCGATGGCACAGCGTGTGGTTTTACACATTTATTTTTTTATTTTTTTACCAAAAATGTATTGCATTGGTAAGGAGGCTAAAAATGGATTACATCACTGAAAACAGCTTAAGAACCACCGATCATAACAACACAACACCACAGAACAAATCACAACTTCAAACAGCGAAAAACAAACTCCCGTCTTCAGAATCCCGACAGTGTGGGAATGGCTGGGTAGCGTGAACGGTGTGTTGTGCATTTATCTCTGTCAATGAACAACGAGTTGGTCTTACTCAAGATGTCCTTCTCGATGGCCCTGCGTGTCTCCTCCAGGTGGGACAGGGAGCCTCTGGCCTCGCTCAGCTGCTGCTGCAGCGACGCCACAGTGGCATCGATCTGCCTCACTTCTGCTTCCAAACTTTATTGGCAGCGACAATATGGAGAGAGAGGGAAAATGCATAAAGAGATCATTTGCTCGAGTAGAAGTGTGTGTGTTTGTGTGTGTGTGTGTGTGTGTATGTGTGTGGTACCTGAGCTGGGGTTCATCTCTGCAGAGCTCCATGTTGGGTCTCAGAGAACGAAGGTAAAGTCTGGACTGAACTACACGCAGCGGAGCCTCCTTGTTGTGAATGGCCTGCTGCACAGCCACAATGTTCTTCTCTTGGGCTCCAATCTCTTCCAAAATCTACACACATACATTCACACACCATTAGCGTCGCGTCCCGTCTCTCCCTCCCTCTGTCTGTCTGTCTCTCTGCCTGTGTGTCTACCTGTGACAGCTTCATCTCCAGCTGGATCTTGGCCTGTGACAGCTCTGTGCAGCGCTGGTTGAGTGCTCGGTCCACGTTGGAGCACTGGGTTCTCAGATCCTCTGTGGTGTCCACCAGCACTCGCTCCACCAGCGCTCTGAAGCACAAAAACCCAACAATAACTCTACAGAAGGTGTTAAAACTGTGTGTCCCCAAAGTTTCAACCAGCAAGCCTGCTGACCTGAGGTCGTTGGTGGCCTGCTCCTCCTGCAGAGCTTTGGTGATGTTGTCCTGTGTGAACTTCATCCACGATGTGCGGTTACACACTCTGCAGCAGAGACAAATCAGTAATAATTATACTATTTTGACGATTTATTGGTTATTATTTCATAGATTTCCCACACAGACTCACTGGTCCTGCAGGGCGGCTGAGCTGGGGTGAAGCTGCGTATTTGGACTAGAGTTGCTGTAGCTTCCAGAGTCAACGTCAAAGTTGTAGGACTCGTATTTATCAGACCAATCGAACTCCAACATCCTCTTGGTCTCTTGGTTCATCCTAACACAAAGCAGCACAAATAGATGAGCAGCTCTTTCAAATGACAAATCGATTAAGAGCCACCAGGTAATGTGAACACGTACTTGATCTGAGTGGCAACCTGATCTATTGTTCTCCTTAGAAGGGACTGGATGCTCCTGATCAAATCCAATTCCTGGAAAAAGTGTCCCATTGAGCCATCTGCTGGAGCGATTCAGTAGTTCACACTCCTGAAACACTAGCCTGCTACTGTAAGATCATTAATTCCTTTCAACATGAGCAAAAACGGCACTTATTAATTTTTTTGCAAAACATTCCCAATTAAGTAAATAAGTCAGAGGTGGCCAAACTAGGGCCCAGGGGCCAAATGCAGCCCGGTAGACTATTTAATCCGGCCTGTGGAGCCTTCACAAATAAGGAAAATGTATCCATAAACCAAAGTAAGAGAGGTTGCAAGCTTGATTTGTTAGAGAAAGTTTTCCCTAACAATATTCCACCAAGCACAATTGTTAGTTAACTCCCAATCCCCATTTGGGGGTTAGTTTCCCGCACCACCTGGCTGTCCGTCCATCAACATCTAAACCCCAATGTGGCCTTTCAGACAACATAAGTGCCCACCCCTGTAATAAGCCATGGTTTATACATTTATAAATGTTTCACTTTTCCTCCAATTTTTGTCATTGGATGCGATACCATTATTTTTCCTATCCACAATGATGACTCGTTGACCTTTGAACTCTGGGGGTCA